>CM070497.1:37333729-37423150 GCA_036324585.1 Champsocephalus esox
GGACCTGTCCGTGGCGCTGGCCGTCATGCCGTTCGTCAGCATCACGGATCTGATCGGGGGTCAGTGGGTCTTCGGGCAGTTCTTCTGCAACGTGTTCATCGCCATGGATGTGATGTGCTGCACCGCGTCCATCATGAGCCTGTGCGTCATCAGCATCGACAGGTGAGACGGAGCCTTCACTCATAACACCACAACATCTGGTTGAGTTATGTAGACTGCGGAATACACCAGGGCAGATACACAGCTGTGTGTATCCAGCGTGTACGCACGGAACGGGACTCCCCACGTGCAGAACTCGATCAGAAATAGACCCATCCTGTCCCTTTACGCGCCACATTCCAGCACATATAGCCACCCCCCAGTCTAACAAGACTGTTAGAACCCGTGGGGTTTGCGTGGGGGCTCGGTGTGGCTCAGGAGTTTTCCTCAAAGACACTTTTTTTTTAAAGATATGGAGACTTCTGTTCCTCGCCATGGATGCGATGTGCTGCCTGATCAGCATCGCCGGGTACAGTTATCATACCCTTCCACAGAGGATGGTTTCACTCTGAGCCAGAGAACTCACACCGGCAGATAAAACACGTCATATATTTTTCATTCGTGATTGATCTAACTTTTAGGCAAAACGGATTGGTCAGAAATAGACACGTGTTGGCCACAGGCATCCCGTCCCCTTTACGGGGTTGTGAGGAGGATCTCAAGGGCACTTTGAACGGTTTAGGGGCAGACAAAGGGGGCTGCAGAGGATCAGACCTTTCTGAAGGGTTCTCTGTCCGTGATTCCTTTATGAAAGAGTCCAAAACAGAAAGTGAAAACCATGAAAGTCGAAGTATCGATTCTCTCTTACAGCATTGCCCCACAGACCAGCTGACAGAGAAGAGAGAACACCTGACCCTTTGCAACACACACTATGTATCTGTCCTAACACTGTAGCCCTGCGCAGGTCATCCATCTTTAGAAATGTATCTGGAAGAAAATCCACTGTTTTAGTATCATGATTTCCCCGGTATGATCCGTGACTCTCCAGACCGGCTCTTTATTTAAAGGGGACCTATCATGCACTTTCTGATGTCTTCTCTACATCACCATGTGTCCCCGGTGTGTCCCCGGTGTGTCCCCGGTGCGTCGGGGAACTCACGCAGCGTCAGGAAATAAACCCTCTCTCTTTCCTCCGTACCCAAACCTCTAAAAACGGGGAACAACGGAGCTGATCCAGATTTGTGTCCGATATGACGTAACATCTGAAATGTGGACCCACGGGCCAATCAGAAAGCTGCTATCAGAAACAATGCCCGACTGTTTTGGACGTAATATGGTCGGTGTTCACATTAGCATCGCTAACACTCAGAGCTAACCTGTGCTGGAGAGCATGTGTGTGAAGAAGCAGGAAGTAGAAAGGAACTCAGCTTGTGGTGTAACCGGCAAGAGAGAAAGCCTTTGAGCTCCAGACTGTTTCAGAGCCTTGATGATCCATGATATGGCGTTTCATCACGGCAGCATTTAGTTTAGACGGTAGCTGCCGGGTCCCGCATAAGCTCCGCCCCCTCCTCTTTAAAGCTTTATCCCCGAATCAGCACTTTAGAAACAGGAAGTGAAATAGAGGGACATGAGGCGTGGCTAGAATGATCTGTTTGGTGATAGGTGACCTTTAACACTGACAGGTTTCCTGGTCACATGATCGTTCTCAGCATCTCCGGGCTTCCTGTTTCCAGCCGGTCTGCATATGGTCACCACAGATTGGTGTTGACTCAAAGGCACCTTGTTGAATCAGAATAACTTTATTAGTATCACAGCAGAGACGTTAACAGTGTTGGAGGCAAAGCAGGTCAAAAAGCCAAGCAATAATAAAGAGGAAGTTAAGGCGAATAGAGAATAGGGTCATTTCTTTAACTTAGAGATATCCGCCAGACATTTCTCCAGTTAATGACTTACATTGAGACCATTGTTTTTTGTATTACAAGTTTTCTGAAATAGCATGTTTGAATATGCAAATTAGTTTTATACATTTCAGGAACACAAACCTGAACATTGGATAAAGTCAGATTCCACATTCTTGTTTCATTTTGTAGTCGTGTTAGAGTCTAACGCTTGAATGGGTTATAACTCAATACATCAGAAGATACTGTCAGCAGCCGTAACTTATCAACTTTCAATGTTTTTAGGTTCATCTTTATTTCTAATGCTGCCTATCCTGAGAGCCTTGAACCGTTCCTTATTGCACTTTTACCGTTTGTTTTTAATTATTATGTGTTGAATGCCGACGTGAAGCACTTTGAGTTGCCTCTGTGTCTCAACATGTGCTCTACTAACAAACTAACGTGAACCTTTAAATATAGAGGTTTGTTGGGAAAGTCCTGAGTGTCCTCTTCCAACATGAGAGTAGCATGCTAACAAAGCTATCAACTGTAGCTGTGAACATGACCGGATGTGTGAGGACCCAGAAGAGCACCAGGACTGCAGGTGATAGCTATGTGATGAACATGATGGTTCAGCCTCGATGGAGAGAGACATCAAGCATGCTCATTTCTGATGTGGAGCTGATCTGAAGTAAACATTGAATACTGCTTTCTGTTCCTCCATCTTGTGACTGTGTGACTCCCTCTCTTGATATCAGCATGTGAAGGACACTGCTCAGGAAATAGCTGATGCTCTGTATGTGATGACTGCTTAGAGGACCACAGACACATGGATCAGAGGCTGAAGCTCAAGCCGGGGACCAGGGAGAGTTCAAACAGAAAGCAAAGCACACACCAACACCTTCCTCTCTCTCCTCAGGTATCTGGGCATCACCAAACCGCTCACGTATCCAGTGCGTCAGACCGGCTGCTGCATGGCTAAGATGGTTCTGTCGGTGTGGCTGCTCTCCGCCTCCATCACCCTCCCTCCTCTCTTCGGCTGGGCGCAGAACGTAAACGACGGACGGGTCTGTCTCATCAGTCAGGACTTCGGATACACCGTGTACTCCACGGCGGTGGCGTTCTACATCCCAATGTCCGTCATGTTGATCATGTACAACCGGATCTACAGAGCGGCCAAACTCAGCGCCGCCAAACACACCATCACCTGTTTCCCCAGGCAGAGGTGAGAGGGGTGCAGACCAAATACTTTAGACAGGATACGTTATCTATATTCACAGAGGTGGGAAGTAGTGGAGTACAAATACTTTGTTCCTGTACTTAAGTACATGTTTCTGGTATCAGTACTTTACTCCACTACTTATTTTTCTGACGACTTTCAACTTTGACTTCTCACATGTTGAACTCAAATACCTGTACTTTCTACTTCTTACATGTTGAACTCAAATACTTGTACTTTCTACTTCTTACATGTTGAACTCAAATACCTGAACTTTCTACTTCTCTCATGTTGATCCCAAATACCTGTACTTTCTACTTCTTACATGTTGAACTCAAATACCTGTACTTTCTACTTCTCTCATGTTGAACTCAAATACCTGTACTTTCTACTTCTCACATGTTGATCCCAAATACCTGTACTTTCTACTTCTTACATGTTGAACACAAATACCTGTACTTTCTACTTCTTACATGTTGAACTCAAATACCTGTACTTTCTACTTCTCACATGTTGAACCAAATACCTGTACTTTCTACTTCTCTCATGTTGAACTCAAATACCTGTACTTTCTACTTCTCACATGTTGAACTCAAATACCTGTACTTTCTACTTCTCACATGTTGAACTCAAATACCTGTACTTTCTACTTCTCACATGTTGAACTCAAATACCTGTACTTTCTACTTCTTATATTGAACTCAAATACCTGTACTTTCTACTTCTCTCATGTTGAACTCAAATACCTGTACTTTCTACTTCTTATGTTGAACTCAAATACCTGTACTTTCTACTTCTCACATGTTGAACTCAAATACCTGTACTTTCTACTTCTCTCATGTTGAACTCAAATACCTGTACTTTCTACTTCTCACATGTTGAACTCAAATACCTGTACTTTCTACTTCTTATGTTGAACTCAAATACCTGTACTTTCTACTTCTTACATGTTGAACCCAAATACCTGTACTTTCTACTTCTCACATGTTGAACTCAAATACCTGTACTTTCTACTTCTTACATGTTGAACTCAAATACCTGTACTTTCTACTTCTTACATGTTGAACTCAAATACCTGTACTTTCTACTTCTTACATGTTGAACTCAAATACCTGTACTTTCTACTTCTTACATGTTGAACTCAAATACCTGTACTTTCTACTTCTCTCATGTTGAACTCAAATACCTGTACTTTCTACTTCTCTCATGTTGAACTCAAATACCTGTACTTTCTACTTCTTACATGTTGAACCCAAATACCTGTACTTTCTACTTCTCACATGTTGAACTCAAATACCTGTACTTTCTACTTCTCACATGTTGAACTCAAATACCTGTACTTTCTACTTCTTACATGTTGAACCCAAATACCTGTACTTTCTACTTCTCACATGTTGAACTCAAATGCCTGTACTTTCTACTTCTTACATGTTGAACTCAAATACCTGTACTTTCTACTTCTTACATGTTGAACTCAAATACCTGTACTTTCTACTTCTTACATGTTGAACACAAATACCTGTACGTTCTACTTCTCACATGTTGAACTCAAATACCTGTACTTTCTACTTCTTACATGTTGAACCCAAATACCTGTACTTTCTACTTCTCACATGTTGAACCCAAATACCTGTACTTTCTACTTCTTACATGTTGAACTCAAATACCTGTACTTTCTACTTCTTACATGTTGAACTCAAATACCTGTACTTTCTACTTCTCTCATGTTGAACACAAATACCTGTACTTTCTACTTCTTACATGTTGAACTCAAATACCTATACTTTCTACTTCTCTCATGTTGAACTCAAATACCTGTACTTTCTACTTCTTACATGTTGAACCCAAATACCTGTACTTTCTACTTCTCACATGTTGAACTCAAATACCTGTACTTTCTACTTCTTACATGTTGAACTCAAATACCTGTACTTTCTACTTCTTACATGTTGAACTCAAATACCTATACTTTCTACTTCTCTCATGTTGAACTCAAATACCTGTACTTTCTACTTCTTACATGTTGAACTCAAATACCTGTACTTTCTACTTCTCACATGTTGAACTCATATACCTGTACTTTCTACTTCTCACATGTTGAACTCAAATACCTGTACTTTCTACTTCTCTCATGTTGAACTCAAATACCTGTACTTTCTGTTTCTCTCATGTTGAACTCAAATATCTGTACTTTCTACTTCTCTCATGTTGAACTCAAATACCTGTACTTTCTACTTCTTACATGTTGAACTCAAATACCTGTACTTTCTACTTCTCACATGTTGAACTCAAATACCTGTACTTTCTACTTCTTACATGTTGAACTCAAATACCTGTACTTTCTACTTCTTACATGTTGAACTCAAATACCTGTACTTTCTACTTCTCTCATGTTGAACTCAAATACCTGTACTTTCTACTTCTTACATGTTGAACTCAAATACCTGTACTTTCTACTTCTCACATGTTGAACACAAATACCTGTACTTTCTACTTCTTACATGTTGAACTCAAATACCTGTACTTTCTACTTCTTACATGTTGAACTCAAATACCTGTACTTTCTACTTCTCACATGTAGAACTCAAATACCTGTACTTTCTACTTCTCTCATGTTGAACTCAAATACCTGTACTTTCTACTTCTCTCATGTTGAACTCAAATACCTGTACTTTCTACTTCTCTCATTCTCCAAACAGCTGGTTCCTTTAGTCTGAATGTGTGTTGGTGCGTGATCATTATTCTTTAGAGTCACTGCGTGCCTATTGGTTGGAACACGATCCGTGTATCCATCACTTCCTGGTCTTCTCTAAAGAGGAGGGACCAATGGAAACGTTGTCATGTTGCCGTTGGTCACCATGGAAACATTCATTAGCTAACAATGACATTATTGTTCTATTGATATAAAGGGAGGTCAGGTACTCTTTAAAGCAGCTGCTAGCTATGGGTACTTTCTACTGAAGGACACTTCAAAGCCTCTTTACTTTGACTTGAGTAAAGAAGTTTAGTCAGTAGTTCTACTTTCACCAGAGTATTTTTAAACACGAGTATCTGTACTTCTACTTGAGTAACAGATGTGTACTTGTGCCCTCTCTCTCCCCAGGGAGGCTCTCCGAGGGGGCAAACGAGGAAAAGACGGTCGCCGTGTGGATGTATCGGAGGAAACGGGAAGCGTTGAAGCGACGGAGAACGTGGAGGAAGAAGAAGAAGAGAGTTTTGATTGTGTGGCGGCGGCTTTGAAGCTACAGCGGGAAGTGGAGGAAGAGTGCAGCACACGGGTTTCTCGCCTCTTAAAAACCGGGGATCGCAGGAAGAGGAAAAACCAGTCCATTTTTAAGCGTGAGCAGAAGGCGGCGGCCACGTTGGGCATCGTTGTCGGGGCTTTCACTTTCTGCTGGCTTCCTTTCTTCTTGGTCTCCACCGCGCGGCCGTTCATCTGCGGCGTGGAGTGCAGCTGCGTCCCCCTGTGGCTTGAGAGGACGCTGCTGTGGCTCGGATACGCAAACTCCCTCATCAACCCCTTCATCTACGCCTTCTTCAACCGCGACCTGCGGACCACCTACAGCAACCTCCTGCGGTGCCGCTACAGGAACATCAACAGGAAGCTGTCGGCCGCCGGCATGCACGAGGCTCTGAAGCTGGTGGAGAAACCGGAGAGCGACGCGTGAAGCTGCCGTGAAGACAACGATAACATAATAAAGAACTCAAGACACAGATTGAAGCTGCCGATCAGACGCCGCCAGGACGGTTCATTCCAACCACAGAAACCCTTGAAATCTAGAAAGAGAGGTCTTTCTGGTTCGTTCGTGTCCCCAGCCGAGTGCTCGGACTGAACACGAGCTTTTATACTCTTACATTCAATAGATAGAATCCTTTAATGTCATTATACAATGAGACGAGTAGCGCTACTTAACGTGCCATCGATACATGCTTCGTCACGAGGTCACTGACCCCCGATCGGAGTACAGCAGATCTACTGTCTTCACATGTTAGGCTTATTGTATTATTTATATATGAAATAACATCATAGCTTTCAATTCTCTCTCAGCCAATCAGACCCCACGATGACGGCTCATTCAAACCACACGTGTGCGATGATAGCCGCGGGGAGACGAGGGGTTTCATATTGGATTTGTTCAGCTGTAGGCGTGGAACGAGACTCTCCACGTGCAGGTTGCTCAGACAAAGACCATCCCGGGTTTCACGCCATACTCTTGCACATACTGCCGTCACCCGGTCACATGAGACATTTAGAAAGCGTGGGGTTTGTGTGGTTTAGGGTTCCTCTCAAGGGCACTTCTTAAAACGGTGGTTACTTCTGCATCGCGTCCTTCACGAGTCTGTGCGCTATCAGCCTCGACAGGAGAGATATGATATTAACAGAGAAAGCCTTTGACTCCTCACGATACGTCCCGGCATTGACGCGTCTTATCGTCGTGAGGCCAATCAATTACATGTTTGTAATTGATGATGCATCTAACCGTTAGGCGTGGCACGAGACTCTCCACGTGCGGATCGGACAGACAGACACATGTTGGCTTGACTGAGGGAAGGAAGCACACAAAGTGTATCCAGAGAAAAGTAGGGCACGCTCCGTTCCTATCATCGTGTCATCTTTGTGTTGTGAGCACAATCAAATCGAAATGTATTTATATTACGCTTTTCATACACTTTAAAAGTTTCGTACAGTAACGTTATGGTGCCGTCTGTCTACGGCTTTACACGATGTACCGTTAAGAGAAAGATGAGGGCTCGCATGGATGAAGGAAGGATGCTTCTCTTAAACCAGTGGCCGCTGCAGAACATCCACAGCTGCGGACAGTGTCTCCTTCTCTTTCCAGATGAAGCCAAGGACACATTTAAAACAAAAAGGAGGAGGCTTGAGCACCAAATGTATTCTCTTATCATCACTGTTCTATTTCACGATGAACAAGTGGACAATACATGATCAGCCACGCCAAGACGTCCCCGGGACATATGTCTTCGTATGTCGTCGGTCAATGTGTCGAACGCGAAACCTTTCTTTCTCACCACTAAAGTCATGAAGCCGTGGAATCAGATGCTTTGCAATCAGGCGGCTCACATAGGGACACATCTGAAGGAGAGGACGGGAGGTCAGAGACCTTTGGAGGACACTGTGCCTTCCACTGCGTTATCGTTAAGGGTACTTGCAGGTCTCTGTTCCAGCTATGCACCTCACGGGTTCGACCTGACGCCATGTGAGAGACACTTTGAAGGACCTCCTTTTTTCATCGCGCACAACATCTTGTGAAAAAGGAAGCTAATGGAGGCGCTGATCTCGAAGGGACACGATCCCAATCCATGTCCTTCAAGTTGCTCGTCTCTGAAGAACGTAATGTGTACACCGGCTATGAGATTACCTGAGACGCTGATGGGATGTCGACACATTAGTTTTCTTGTCTGAACCCAAAGATAATCAGTTTTCAGCAGAAGGAAAAAGACAGATGTCGTAAGTCGTTGCACTTGTTTGATAAATGACTTGAAGACACGAAGAAGTGGTGACAAATCTTTTTCTAAAACGTTCATGAGATAAAAACAACGTATTTAATAAACTTTTACCATTACAACATCTAAAGTTCAAATGCTAACGGTCTCCATGATGATAAGGGAGTATGTAAGGCTCTTGCTGTGTGGGAGTGTAGCAGCGGGCGGGCTCATGCTCTCTGCGTACGGTCTTTACGCGATGAAGAGAGTCTTATTGATATCATTTAGACTGACGAAAGTAAAGGAAGGAAAAAGCCACAATTACTGTTCTTTGCTTTTTCAGCACCATGGACAGCGTCATCGTTCATCGAGACGCAACAACTGGCCCTATTCTGGGTTATGGGGTTTTCCCTCTTTAAAGTAGAGACACTACATACTGATATACACCTGAACATCAGCAGGAGAGGACTCTTTAAAGTAGAGACACTACATACTGATATACACCTGAACATCAGCAGGAGAGGACTCTTTAAAGTAGAGACACTACATACTGATATACACCTGAACATCAGCAGGAGAGGACTCTTTAAAGTAGAGACACTACATACTGATATACACCTGAACATCAGCAGGAGAGGACTCTTTAAAGTAGAGACACTACATACTGATATACACCTGAACATCAGCAGGAGAGGACTCTTTAAAGTAGAGACACTACATACTGATATACACCTGAACATCAGCAGGAGAGGACTCTTTAAAGTAGAGACACTACATACTGATATACACCTGAACATCAGCAGGAGAGGACTCTTTCAAGTAGAGACACTACATACTGATATACACCTGAACATCAGCAGGAGAGGACTCTTTCAAGTAGAGACACTACATACTGATATACACCTGAACATCAGCAGGAGAGGACTCTTTAAAGTAGAGACACTACATACTGATACACACCTGAACATCAGCAGGAGAGGACTCTTTAAAGTAGAGACTCTACATACTGATATACACCTGAACATCAGCAGGAGAGGACTCTTTAAAGTAGAGACACTACATACTGATATACACCTGAACATCAGCAGGAGAGGACTCTTTAAAGTAGAGACACTACATACTGATATACACCTGAACATCAGCAGGAGAGGACTCTTTAAAGTAGAGACACTACATACTGATATACACCTGAACATCAGCAGGAGAGGACTCTTTAAAGTAGAGACACTACATACTGATATACACCTGAACATCAGCAGGAGAGGACTCTTTAAAGTAGATACACTACATGCTGATATACACCTGAACCTCAGCAGGAGAGGACTCTTTAAAGTAGAGACACTACATACTGATATACACCTGAACATCAGCAGGAGAGGACTCTTTAAAGTAGAGACACTACATACTGATATACACCTGAACATCAGCAGGAGAGGACTCTTTAAAGTAGAGACACTACATACTGATATACACCTGATCATCAGCAGGAGAGGACTCTTTAAAGTAGAGGCACTACATACTGATATACACCTGAACATCAGCAGGAGAGGACTCTTTAAAGTAGAGACACTACACCTGATACACACCTGAACCTCAGCAGGAGAGGACTCTTTAAAGTAGAGACACTACATACTGATATACACCTGAACATCCGCAGGAGAGGACTCTTTAAAGTAGAGACACTACATACTCATATACACCTGAACATCAGCAGGAGAGGACTCTTTAAAGTAGAGACATTACATACTGATATACACCTGAACATCCGCAGGAGAGGACTCTTTAAAGTAGAGACACTACATACTGATATACACCTGAACATCCGCAGGAGAGGACTCTTTAAAGTAGAGACACTACATACTGATATACACCTGAACATCAGCAGGAGAGGACTCTTTAAAGTAGAGACACTACATACTGATATACACCTGAACATCAGCAGGAGAGGACTCTTTAAAGTACAGACACTACATACTGATATACACCTGAACATCAGCAGGAGAGGACTCTTTAAAGTACAGACACTACATACTGATATACACCTGAACATCAGCAGGAGAGGACTCTTTAAAATCAAACATACAAAAAAAGGGCGATTAAACGCCCCTCAAAGGTGGATTCTCTTCTTGTAAACTGTCACAGATCGACCCGGACATCATGAGACCGTCGTATGAAATCACACACTAATAGAAGCGTAGTTAAAGATCAAATAAAGTATTTTACTCTGAATCAAATCAGACTACTGGAGGTTTAAAAAAAGGGGATTACTTTCTACATGTTATAATGAAGATCAATCACTTACCGGTTGACGTACTGCCTGGATCTCCTTTTCGTTTTTCATTCAGGCGACTTCCTTTCTTTTATCGAAATGCAGTCGGTGGACTCCTGATTTATGAAACACAATTTCCTGTGTTTACTTTTAATTCATGTGTGAAACTAAAACAGCATTTGTAAACAAGTATTTTCTGTATAGCTGTAGGACACATATTTGATCCTAAATATCTTGGTTTCTTCGTTGCCAAGGTAACATTGTTCTGTTGTCTTACTTAAAACACTGCAGTAAAAAACACTTTCAAATATTTATTTTGTCTTGTATTTATTTGCATTGCATTTTATACTGAGGTAATCCAAGAGTAACTGGAAGTAAACTTTAAATAAAATATTTGCTGTCATATTTCTGCACGACTTCGACCTCGTCTGCGAAGAATTAGATCACTTTGTGGGCGATTATCTGAAAAGGAGTTGAATCAGTGAAGTGAACTCGCTCTGGGCTCGCAGCCATTTCCTGTCTGATCATGTTCTATACTGTGGACACACGCACGCACATACACGCACGCACACACACACACACATTCTGGTTTCCGTGTGCATTGAGGACCAAGTTTCTGATTATCACTTCAGGGGACCACCCTTTCTAGAGGGCCTAGAGGTCTGAACAAAATCAGACACACACACACACACACAAACACACGCACATGCACATACACACACAAATGCTGGTTTACATGTGCATTGAGGACCACGTTTCTGATCATCACTTCAGGGGACCACCCTTTCTAGTGGGCCTAGAGGTCTGAACAAAATCAGACACACACACACACACATGCACATACACACACATGCTGGTTTCCGTGTGCATTGAGGACCAAGTTTCTGATTATTACTTCAGGGGACCACCCTTTCTAGAGGGCCTAGAGGTCTGAACAAAATCAGACACACACACACGCACGCACACACAAACACACGCACATGCACATACACACACGAATGCTGGTTTACATGTGCATTGAGGACCACGTTTCTGATCATCACTTCAGGGGACCACCCTTTCCAGAGGGCCTAGAGGTCTGAACAAAATCAGACACACACACACACACACACACACACCCACACACACACACACATGCACATACACACACGAATGCTGGTTTACATGTGCATTGAGGACCAAGTTTCTGATCATCACTTCAGGGGACCACCCTTTCTAGAGGGCCTAGAGGTCTGAAAAAAATCAGACAGACAGACAGACAGACAGACACACACACACACACACACACACACACACACACACACACACACACACACACACACGATCATCTATTATTTACTAACTTGCAATTATCAAAGAGTCTTGATGATAATTTGTTTTTTTCCGCTCACTTTCGTTTTATTTACGAATTCTGGTTCACGTGTAAAGTATGAATAGGGAATGGGAACCGCATTCGATGCTGCGCTCCAATCTGGAGGAAACGTGCATAGCAACAGCAGCAGCAGCCGTCTATATCTATAACAGCGTTTCCTCGTCATCCGTCAAATGAATAAAGTATGCACACAATATAATTACAAAGACAAGATATGGGCAGAAACAAAGGACCTTTAGAACAATTAAAGAATAACATCTGACGGTTTGAACTAAGAGAAGAGCGGACTGACCACTGTTGTTATATCAGGAAAATCAATTGAAAACACTATTTTCTTTTCAAAGAAACTAGCCAGGAGGAAATACCGAACCAACGGCTCTCAGGAGGCCGGGCGCTTCTGAAATGTTAGTGTTGGTGCCAGCGGACGCTCAGCCTCTAAGAAACTCCTGATCAAAATCTGTTGGTGACCAGAGGCTCAACACTGCACCGTGTTCTGAAGCATCCAGCCACCTCTTTACGGCAGATGGATGTGTCCCACTCATCCCGCAGGACTCTGGGCTGTCTGCAGCTTCAGAGCGTACACAACAAAGAGCACACAGTCCTTTGTGTTGAAAACGCTGTGCACTTATAGTGGAGACAAATCACGACAGTTGGACTTAATGACCCATAAAGTCTGCAAGACGAGCTTTATGGGATTTCTCTGCCAGATTCACCACAAACATTTCCCGTGCACAAACATGTAAAATATGATATCGCTGCAGTCATGCGGAACATGTATGTTCCAGCAGGATCATAGTGCGCTCTTTAAAGCAGGTTTTATGACAGAAATCAGTTTAGAGAGCATTCAGCAGCTTGAGGAGACATGACAGCGTCTACTACAAGCTGCAGAAAGCAAGCGGAGACCAGGGGACACTAAAGAGTGATGCACACAGCTGGGAGACAAGGGGAAACTAAAGAGTGACACACACAGCTGGGAGACCAGGGGACACTAACGAGTGGGAGACAAGGGGACACTAAAGAGTGACACACACAAAGAGGAGACTAGGGGACACTAAAGAGTGAGGCACACAGCTGGGAGACAAGGGGACACTAAAGAGTGACACACACAGCTGGGAGACCAGGGGACACTAAAGAGTGACGCACACAGCTGGGAGACCAGGGGACACTAAAGAGTGAGGCACACAGCTGGGAGTCAAGGGGACACTAAAGAGTGACGCACACAGTTGGGAGACCAGGGGACACTAAAGAGTGATGCACACAGCTGGGAGACCAGGGGACACTAAAGAGTGACGCACACAGCTGGGAGACCAGGGGACACTAAAGAGTGACGCACACAGCTGGGAGACCAGGGGACACTAAAGAGTGAGGCACACAGCTGGGAGTCAGGGGACACTAAAGAGTGACGCACACAGTTGGGAGACCAGGGGACACTAAAGAGTGATGCACACAGCTGGGAGACAGGGGACACTAAAGAGTGACACACACAGCTGGGAGACCAGGGGACACTAAAGAGTGGGAGACAAGGGGACACTAAAGAGTGACACACACAGAGGAGACTAGGGGACACTAAAGAGTGAGGCACACAGCTGGGAGACAGGGGACACTAAAGAGTGACGCACACAGTGGGAGACCAGGGGACACTAAAGAGTGACGCACACAGCTGGGAGACCAGGGGACACTAAAGAGTGACGCACACAGCTGGGAGACCAGGGGACACTAAAGAGTGACGCACACAGCTGGGAGACCAGGGGACACTAAAGAGTGACGCACACAGCTGGGAGACCAGGGGACACTAAAGAGTGACGCACACAGCTGGGAGACCAGGGGACACTAAAGAGTGACGCACACAGCTGGGAGACCAGGGGACACTAAAGAGTGACGCACACAGCTGGGAGACCAGGGGACACTAAAGAGTGACGCACACAGCTGGGAGACCAGGGGACACTAAAGAGTGACGCACACAGCTGGGAGACCAGGGGACACTAAAGAGTGACGCACACAGCTGGGAGACCAGGGGACACTAAAGAGTGACGCACACAGCTGGGAGACCAGGGGACACTAAAGAGTGACGCACACAGCTGGGAGACCAGGGGACACTAAAGAGTGACGCACACAGCTGGGAGACCAGGGGACACTAAAGAGTGACGCACACAGCTGGGAGACCAGGGGACACTAAAGAGTGACGCACACAGCTGGGAGACCAGGGGACACTAAAGAGTGACGCACACAGCTGGGAGACCAGGGGACACTAAAGAGTGACGCACACAGCTGGGAGACCAGGGGACACTAAAGAGTGACGCACACAGCTGGGAGACCAGGGGACACTAAAGAGTGACGCACACAGCTGGGAGACCAGGGGACACTAAAGAGTGACGCACACAGCTGGGAGACCAGGGGACACTAAAGAGTGACGCACACAGCTGGGAGACCAGGGGACACTAAAGAGTGACGCACACAGCTGGAGACCAGGGGACACTAAAGAGTGACGCACACAGCTGGGAGTCAGGGGACACTAAAGAGTGACGCACACAGCTGGGAGACCAGGGGACACTAAAGAGTGAGGCACACAGCTGGGAGTCAAGGGGACACTAAAGAGTGACGCACACAGTTGGGAGACAGGGGACAAGAGGATAAGAAGGTGATATCAGTAGATAACTCCCCCCCCCCGTGTACTGGGAATGGGGTCTCTGTGTGAAAGTTAGACCCAAGAGACTCATAAATGTTGAGGTGGGAAACAAACAAGAGAAAGAAAAATGAAACAATTCATAATTCTGCGAGTCCCAGAAAACCTTCGCTCCTAAAGACGAGACCTACTTTCTGTGTGACAGCAGAGATGAATCCGTCCCAGACTCGTTTGAAGATATTCAGGCTTGTCCTAAAACGCAGATGAATCGTTTCTTTGATGTACGACAGCGTAAAAATAATAAAGATCCTGAGGTTTTTTTTTCGTCGTAAAGAGATTAGATCTCAAAATGTAAGAGTGCTTTTGGAGAAAGGGTGCCAAGATACAGGCAACAAGACAGCGAGTGGGCGAAGAGTGCTCAGGTCTGATTTAATTGAGCTGTTGCTGCCTTCCCTCTCTTGAGACAACGTCACGTCCAGAACCCAGACCAGCTCGCACTAAAGCTGCCGCTGTGGCAGATGAAGGAAAACCTTACGGGACATTCCTTCTGACTGTAATACCAGCTTCAAATGAACGGCTTCAAGTCTCACATGTCACACATCAACACTTTGGGACATTGGTAGAACTGAGTGCCTCAAAATACTAAGAAATACGTCATTTAAAGTGACGTATTTAAACAATGCCAGAGCCCATACTGTGTTCCCTTTAGTGTTGACTTCCTGTCTGTCTTCTCCTGCTGTTCCCTTTAGTGTTGACTTCCTGTCTGTCTTCTCCTGCTGTTCCCTTTAGTGTTGACTTCCTGTCTGTCTTCTCCTGCTGTTCCCTTTAGTGTTGACTTCCTGTCTGTCTTCTCCTGCTGTTCCCTTTAGTGTTGACTTCCTGTCTGTCTTCTCCTGCTGTTCCCTTTAGTGTTGACTTCCTGTCTGTCTTCTCCTGCTGTTCCCTTTAGTGTTGACTTCCTGTCTGTCTTCTTCTGCTGTTCCCTTTAGTGTTTGACTTCCTGTCTGTCTTCTTCTGCTGTTCCCTTTAGTGTTGACTTCCTGTCTGTCTTCTCCTGCTGTTCCCTTTAGTGTTGACTTCCTGTCTGTCTTCTTCTGCTGTTCCCTTTCAGTGTTCCAATTAAAAATGAAATATATATTTGCATCTCAATTGCAGTGGGTTTAAAGTGGAACATCCCTTACATTTTTTATAGAAACATTTATTTAATTCCAGTCAAACTCTGAAATGAAAACATAACCAGTCAATTGTTTTCAAACTGACATGATAATGCGTAAATAATTTAACAAGAATGGGGCGAAGCCTGCGAGCTAGTTCAGGCAGTCGAGCTCTTATGCTGCGTTCATACATAACGCCCCGTGCCGCTCTACAACCAACCCTTCAGAGTCCCCTTAATACGCCGCTCTATTGACCCTTGCCTGATCTCTCTCTATGCTTTGCTGCAGCTACTTCCACGTCGCTGCTGCTTGCTGCCCCACCACCACCCCAGCTTCCACCCAGCTTCCACCCCAGCTTCCACCCAGCTTCCACCCAGCTTCCACCCCAGCTTCCACACAGCTTCCACCCCAGCTTCCACCCCACCACCACCCAGCTTTCCACCCCAGCTTCAACCCCACCACCACCCCAGCTTCCACCCCAGCTTCCACCCAGCTTCCACCCCAGCTTCCACCCCACCACCACCCAGCTTTCCACCCCAGCTTCAACCCCACCACCACCCCAGCTTTCACCCAGCTTCCACCCAGCTTCCACCCCAGCTTCCACCCCAGCTTCCACCCAGCTTCCACCCCAGCTTCCACACAGCTTCCACCCAGCTTCCACCCCAGCTTCCACACAGCTTCCACCCCAGCTTCCACCCAGCTTCCACCCCAGCTTCCACCCAGCTTCCACCCCAGCTTCCACCCAGCTTCCACCCCAGCTTCCACACAGCTTCAACCCCACCACCACCCCAGCTTCCACCCCAGCTTCCACCCAGCTTCCACCCAGCTTCCACCCGTAGGCTCTGGGGGTGATGAGGCCCGAGCCTAGACGCCAAACTCAAACTACATGCTGCTTCTAATAAACATGTTAAAGAAACACGTGAGTTGTCTGACCGAACTGCATTTTTGGTTCCTCCTTTTTTGCATCTTCCCACACACACACACACCACCACCACACACACACACACACACACACACACACACACACACACACACACACACACACACACACACACACACACACACACACACACACACACACACCACACACACACACACACACCACCACACACACCACACACACACACACACACTTGCTTGCAGGGATGTGGACAGTGGAAACTAATAGCAGATGGAAACGCCCACGGCGTCGACGCTCCAGCGAAAGCACTAACAGTGAAGTTCAGTCTAACGAACAGAACGCTGCATTGACTTCTGGTTTTTAATCGATCAGAGTTTGGATGGATTTTCGTGCTGACGCATTTGTTGTTTGACTCATTTGTTTCATCGCTCGAGGCAGCGTTTAGGCGAGCGGTCGCTATTGATTCAGCGTTCCCACATTCACGCTTACAAAATATCATGAAGAGTAAATTCTTCAAAACACAGCAGGCTGAGAAACTCAAGTCCACGCCTACTGCCATGTACATCATTACGCTTCTTTCCCTGGCAAAGGTTGGCTTCATCATAACGTTGGAAAGACTATACGATGAACCCCTCCAGGGTTTATCTAGTTTGAAACATTTAAATAACTCCAGCCTTCGAAATAATCGAACAAATGTGTCATCGACTATCAAAACAAATGTGAAGAATAAACATTTTAGTGGTCGGCAAATATTGGCTCTTGTTTGTTCTTCATAGCTCAACTTCCCTTTAGGATATCTGTCGTCTTACTCCAGTGGTTCTCTGTCAGGCCCCCCCTGTGGAGAAAAGGAAGAGGTGGGCCCCCCCAACACAAATAGTCACGCAATGGGCCAAGTTAACATTGATTGAAATACATCAATATGAACGTCAGCATTCCTTGGCTAGAACAGTAGATGGACTGTACTTATATAGCGCTTTACCCCGTCTTTAAGACCCCTCAAAGCGCTTTACATGTCTCACACAAGATACACTTTTATGTATACACCTGAACATCAGCAGGAGAGGACTCTTTAAAGTAGAGACACTACATACTGATATACACCTGAACATCAGCAGGAGAGGACTCTTTAAAGTAGAGACACTACATACTGATATACACCTGAACATCAGCAGGAGAGGACTCTTTAAAGTAGAGACACTACATACTGATATACACCTGAACATCAGCAGGAGAGGACTCTTTAAAGTAGAGACACTACATACTGATATACACCTGAACATCAGCAGGAGAGGACTCTTTAAAGTAGAGACACTACATACTGATATACACCTGAACATCAGCAGGAGAGGACTCTTTAAAGTAGAGACACTACATACTGATATACACCTGAACATCAGCAGGAGAGGACTCTTTAAAGTAGAGACACTACATACTGATATACACCCTGAACATCAGCAGGAGAGGACTCTTTAAAGTAGAGACACTACATACTGATATACACCTGAACGTCAGCAGGAGAGGACTCTTTAAACGTTGAGAAGCCTCAAAGGAAAGGTAAGTGATGTGTAGTTAACCTCTGAAAGGTAGATTGTAATTTGGTTTCAGAGCACACAACACTAGGAAGATAAAAGCAGAGTGAATATCGGACCAACATCCATCCGGCGCCTCCAGGAGCCCTCAATGTAATCTTAATGCTGCTGGACGTTCATCTCCAGAGCCGTTAGGCAACGCCATTACCTCCATTATGAAGTGATGGCATGTCAGCTCCTCTGTCCCCAAACGGCCTGCAGAAGGAAATCAATACGCGCCGTGTGAAAGGCTGGCGTTGGGAAGCCATTAGAAGACACAATGAACACTTTCAATTTCCACTCTCACCTCCAAACTGCCAACATGTGGCCGTAATGCAGAATAAAAAGCTTTCACCGTCTCTCTTTCTGCACGTCTCAAGAGCCATTTAAAAAGGCCAGTAAAGAAGAAAGGAAAGTATTGGATAACAGATTGTGAATTATGCATCTTCATAGCCGTCCACTCTACATGTAGCGTGAGGTACAACATGGACATTCAATACCTAGTTCATTAAAAGGCAAAATGTACGAGTTTAACTTCTGATTAACTTACATTTTAAATTGCCAACATTAGAAAGAATGAGGGCTAAAGTAAGTCTTTATGTTGGAGCAGCCAGTCTTACGTATTAAGGCATAAAACACCATTCAAACCCATTATAACTCAGGTTGGGAAACCAGTAAGAACCAAATCCAATTGCCCCGCACCGGGTATCCAAAGAACTTACCATTAAGGCCCTGTCACACTGTCCCGAAATGGACACCCGATGGACACACGATAAAGGAAATGTTCAAATTCGGCTGTGATCGTAGCATCGGGCCGTTCGTGAGGGCGTCTAAGCCATCGTGTGACCGCCGGTGGAGTTTCTCAGGCTCCGGCGGCAACTTCGTGAGCGGCAACTTCGTAAGGCACTCGTGAGGGCATCTTGTCAAATCGTGTCATCTTCGTGTTATCATCGGTGCATTCGCCCTCACTCTGATCGGGGCGAATGCCCGATGGCACCGAGGATAACAAGATGCCCTCACGATGGCCTCACGAAGGGCAAAATGGACACACGAATTCAACACGAAAATGAACCTTCTCGAGGTCCTTCGGCAATTTTTTGGCATGCCAAAGATTTTGCCACCGCTCACGAAGTTGCTGCCGGAGCCTGAGAGACTCCACCGGCGGTCATACGATGGCTCAGATGCCCTCACGAACGGCCCGATGTTGCTACGATCACAGCCGAATTTGAACATTTCCTTTATCGTGTGTCCATCGGGTTGTTTTATTGCACAACAAAATCATGTAAACATATTATGTAAATAACCCAATTTGTGTTCTGTGAAACTAAAAGGATATAATATATTATTTTGAAGGACAGTTGACAGGAAGTTGTTGTTGCTATGGAAACAACATGACGGAGAAAACGTAATATCTTCTACATATAAAGACGGATAAAGTAAAGAACAAAGTCTGAAGATATCAGTGCAGTATCATAGTACTGTAACATAATTGTTGTTGGTACTTTCATTGCAGTTGTATGTCTTAAATGTAATGTAAATGTTGCCTTCGTGTGGTTCGGGGCCATCTTCGTGCGAAATTCACAATTCCATATTTGTGTGTCCATCGGGTGTCAACTTCGGGACAGGGTGACGGGGGCTTTAGGAAATAACACAACCAAAAACAATGGAGGTTATGCAATACTTTCCTTTCTTCCACTTTGCTTTTTAAATGGCTCTGGAGACGTGCAGAGACAGACATGGGGAACGCTTTTTATTCTGCATGACGGACACAGGCCGACGGCGTCCAACATCTTGTTGAAGACTTTCCTTTTCCTTTAAGTCTGAGTCCTACATTTGATGGTATTTCATTATTTTTGACCGTGTTTTTGTTATATTTTATCTCATTTTATTTGTATTTCACGTTCCATCATGTCTTTTTAAATACTTGTATTGTAATTGTTGTAATGGAAACTTCTGTGTAGCGATGCAGTGGGAGTCACCGACTCAGGAAAGAGACACGGTGGAGCAGGAGCTTCGATGTCAAACACTGGAGGTTTATTTGGAGTTACGGCCGGAGGATTCACATCACAAATCACACAGTCACGGTCTGACTGCACGGGTGGTTGCCACGACAACCCTGGAGCGCCTCTCTCTCGTTAGCCCATTTAACTGGTTTCACAAGAGAGTAATCAACATGTCTTGATAAGATAGCTTTAGACAGTTTGGGCACACTGAGTCACTTGCGTCCGCCACTTATGGCCTCGAAGATGTCATACCTTGGAGCCCACAAACAACAAAGAAGGAAGTGTCCCAGTGCACCCACAACAAAGACCATCTGTGACCTAGTGTTGACCGGTCACAGAATGGGAACAATAACATTATTGGCTGAAGCAGCCTGTGTCCTTAAAGGACATAAATAGACGTCAAGGTTGGTCCTGTACGTCACATCTAGGAGTCTGAGATAATTATTTCCCTAACAATTGTAAATATATTTTACACTGATAAAATATAGTTACGATACGATACGATACGATATTACTTTATTGTCAGATCAAGTCTGAAATTTGACTTACGTCACAGCAGCTCCATGTCCAACATCAACAGAGAAATATGCATACACAAATACATGAAACACAAACATTTAACATAACAGCACAATCAGTGAGAGAAAAACATGCTCAAAGAGCCTTCAGCGTGCATCTGGTCTGGGATTGTACATACTATATTGATTATTCTGTTAAGCTATATAAATAATAGTTTAAAAATAGGCACGTGACTAACTGTATTTTCACCCTCTCAAGAACCAAAATCAATCAGGACCAAAAGTGATAAGCCGGAGGAAAATCAGGATCCAATCCAAACCCGTATCTCACCTCCTTTCCCCCAATTTTACTCAAATGTTTTCCATTAAACAAAACAGATGTATTTAGAAGAGATGTGGATGTTTGCTCAGTTCAGCCTCTCCGGGTCTCGTGATGGTTCTGCTTCACTTTCTAAGAAAACCACTTCCTATTCCTCCTATTTGTTCCAATAATCCCCCCAATTATCCTCCTGTGTCTTCGATCCCATTCAATCTCCATCCGCCGTCTTCATGTGTCTTTCCCTCATTAACCCATTTGCTGTTCCCTTTTTCTCCGTCTTCCTTCTTCTTTCTTTTCCGTTCATGAGCTGCGTTCTTGGCGATCTCGTCTCACAGAAAGGACATCAGATAGTTTCTGTGTTTCATTCAAAGGACAAACAAGGCTCTCTTCCTGTCTTTTATAAGAATCCATCTGTCGGTTTCTCTGATTTCAACTAACACTCAAAAGTATTATAGAACTTGCCTTTTTCCACATCTCGCCATCTTTAGTCTCGATCCGATCATCTGGAAACTGCAGCTTTTTCTTTTGGTGTTTATTTGTTTCATGCACGACTCATTTCTGCTTCTTATTGCATGCAGCGGTCGTTGGTGAACTCAGAAAAGGTGGATTCAGTCCTCATCCCATGAACTGCTCGGATAACCAAACAAAGGCCATCAGGAAAGACTCAGCACTCTTCGAACCAGAAATATATGGCAATGTAAGCGGAATATAAACGATTGCAGGGCTCACAAGGTAATGCAACTGTCCAAGAAATATATTTAAAAGCAGAGAGGGCAAAAGTACACACATCCTTTACTCAAGTAGAAGTACAGATACTCGTGTTTAAAAATACTCTGGTGAAAGTAGAAGTACTCACTAAACTTCTTTCCTTCAGTCAAAGTAAAGAGGCTTTGAAGTGTCCTTCAGTAGAAAGTACCCATAGCTAGCAGCTGCTTTAAAGAGTACCTGACCTCCCTTTATATCAATAGAACAATAATGTCATTGTTAGCTAATGAATGTTTCCATGGTGACCAACGGCAACATGACAACGTTTCCATTGGTCCCTCTTCTTTAGAGAAGACCAGGAAGTGATGGATACACGGATCGTGTTCCAACCAATAGGCACGCAGTGACTCTACAGAATAATGATCACGCACCAAACACACATTCAGACTAAAGGAACCAGCTGTTTGGAGAATGAGAGAAGTAGAAAGTACAGGTATTTGAGTTCAACATGAGAGAAGTAGAAAGTACAGGTATTTGTGTTCAACATGAGAGAAGTAGAAAGTACAGGTGTTTGGGTTCAACATGTAAGAAGTAGAAAGTACAGGTATTTGAGTTCAACATGTAAGAAGTAGAAAGTACAGGTATTTGAGTTCAACATGTAAGAAGTAGAAAGTACAGGTATTTGAGTTCAACATGTGAGAAGTAGAAAGTACAGGTATTTGAGTTCAACATGTAAGAAGTAGAAAGTACAGGTATTTGAGTTCAACATGAGAGAAGTAGAAAGTACAGGTATTTGAGTTCAACATGTAAGAAATAGAAAGTACAGGTATTTGAGTTCAACATGTGAGAAGTAGAAAGTACAGATATTTGAGTTCAACATGTAAGAAGTAGAAAGTACAGGTATTTGAGTTCAACATGTAAGAAGTAGAAAGTACAGGTATTTGAGTTCAACATGAGAGAAGTAGAAAGTACAGGTATTTGAGTTCAACATGTGAGAAGTAGAAAGTACAGGTATTTGAGTTCAACATGTAAGAAGTAGAAAGTACAGATATTTGAGTTCAACATGTAAGAAGTAGAAAGTACAGGTATTTGAGTTCAACATGTAAGAAGTAGAAAGTACAGGTATTTGAGTTCAACATGTAAGAAGTAGAAAGTAAAGGTATTTGAGTTCAACATGAGAGAAGTAGAAAGTACAGGTATTTGAGTTCAACATGTAAGAAGTAGAAAGTACAGGTATTTGAGTTCAACATGTGAGAAGTAGAAAGTACAGGTATTTGAGTTCAACATGAGAGAAGTAGAAAGTACAGGTATTTGAGTTCAACATGTAAGAAGTAGAAAGTACAGGTATTTGAGTTCAACATGTGAGAAGTAGAAAGTACAGGTATTTGAGTTCAACATGTGAGAAGTAGAAAGTACAGGTATTTGAGTTCAACATGTAAGAAGTAGAAAGTACAGGTATTTGAGTTCAACATGTAAGAAGTAGAAAGTACAGGTATTTGAGTTCAACATGTGAGAAGTAGAAAGTACAGGTATTTGAGTTCAACATGTGAGAAGTAGAAAGTACAGGTATTTGAGTTCAACATGTAAGAAGTAGAAAGTAAAAAGTTGTCAGAAAAATGAGTCGTGGAGTAAAGTACTGATACCAGAGAGAGGTTCTTAAGTACAGTAACAAAGTATTTGTACTCCACTACTTCCCACCTCTGGAAACAGAACATGTGTGATGTCCCGCCTCTCCTTTCTTCCTGCAGTTGCTCATTAGTGGCAATATTGTAAATATGAGTGACTTCTTCCACGAAGAGAGGAGGAAACACTGGGCAGAAATATCACAGCGCCGACGAAGGATGATTGGAGCTAAAGTATTACATAAGTTGTCAGGTTCTGGTTTCTGGGAGTCATTAAAGATCCTCTACTTCATCTGGGGTTTATTATACTCGTACATTCCCCCGCCGTGAGACCAATAAAGGATTTCTGATGTCTGACTCTCCGTAAAAAGGTAATTACTTGGTGAAAGCTTCTTAAAATCACCCTTTTCCTGTCAGTGAATATCTTTCTTTGTGAGACTCAAAATGACTTGTTAACTTCACTTTACATTAAAACATGTGCAATGGAGGCTCCATGTTTCTACATCTTTAGTCATAACTGGGAACAGTGATTGGTAATATCGGGAGAAATGACTCTGTAATCGATGTATTTATCAGTATTGATGATTAAAAACATCACAACCACGTAGATGCACCCGTCTTTACAATGTGACGCATCTTGAGGGGATGATAACGTGCATAAACGCAACGGGGATTTGGAAGATTATAATCGTTTTTTAATTTAATAAACATACGATAATGCTCTCAATCTCAATCTGTATTTATTTATACAGCACATTTAAAACAACCTCAGTTGACCAAAGTGCTGCGCAGTGAACACATAAAATAACACAATAGGAGTAAAACAATAATTGAAAAACAAGATGAAATAATTAGAGATATATAAAAACACAGACAAATATCAAAATGTTATGTTCAACTAACAATCAATTCGTCAATAGGGCTGCACAATTAACCAAGTATCAATATAGCAACATGGACTATGTGCAGGAAGCATCATATTGGGAAAAGGCTAAATATATTACTATTTCAGTAACAGACCATTCACATGCACACAAACCTGTTAAAAGCAGAAGAGGTCCTCTTTCATTTGAGTGTTTCAAAATGTAAACTAAGAACAGAGAGACGCTTTCCCCAAAGGATGTGAGAACAGCAAGCGTCTAACTCGGCACCTTCATCAATCTGCACGGAAAACGTCAAACACAAAATTTTTTTAAATCTGTGGTAAAAGCCAGAAAGATCAGTTCTGTGGAAAAAAGTAGAACATCTGAAAACAAATCTAATTTCTGAGAAAGAAGTCAAGATCTGTTAGAACACTTTAAAACTGGGGAAATGGTAAAAATCTGAAAAAAGTCTAAATCTGAGAAAGAAGTCAGAGTCTGGGAAAAAGTCAGAAATATTAAATCTGAGAAAAAAGTCAAAATTCTGAGAGAAGTCCGAAATATTTATTCGGAAAAATAAGTAAATCAAAGCGAAAAAAGACCCCCACCATGCAAACACAACTGAGGCATTGACTTCATCTGCAAGTCAGTCATCAGTGATCTGCTCCACAGTCCTCGTTGTGATAGTTTCCGTCTGATCCACGCGGTCGGAAACATCTCCTCCTCCAAGTCCTACAGTCAGCGGCACAGAATCAGAATCCGCACGGAAAACAAAACAACTATTTCAAGACCAAATCAAGACCGTTGAAAAAAGGCTCCTATTAAATAATAATAATAATAATAATAATAATAACGCTTTATTTATATAGCACCTGCAGCTCAAAGTGCTTTACAAAACGACACTTCACAAGTTAAAAACAAACAACAAGAAATGCCCCTCAGATTATGTGTTAAGAACTTTAAAAGGTGCGTGCAGCAAATATAACATGTTACAGGTTAAGAGACACAAGGAGGTCAAATGTGATACAAACAAAATAAATAATGGTTTCTCTCTGACAGATGAGACACAAGACGACTGAGTCGATGCAACAATAGAAAACCCCATGAAACAAAGTGAACATATGGATACAACAGAAATAAATAAAATAATATAAAGACAGGTAAATAATAAAGACTAAAAGAGCATTCAAAGTGGGGGTTGCTAATAAAAAGCTCATCTGAAAAGATGTGTCTTTAGCTGTCGTTTATGCATCGAGTGTGACGCGTTTAACGATACACTTTATACAACAGAAAATAATGCTTATTTGCACAATCTCCTCGCCCCTGAAGCAGGGTTTCCGACAGCCGGTAATTACCGGGTTTTAGCAGGTAACATTTAATAAAAACCGGTAAATTCAAACCCTGCCGGTCAAAATGTCCGATGCTCCGATCGATTGGCCGCCGGTCATTATCAGGAGAGCTGGATCTGATCGATATGGACATAAACACAAGTGAAGTGTTACGGTACGTCCACACAGCAGCTTCAGAAGAATCTTCGACCGCTTCCACCGCTTCTCTGCCCGTTGACTTTGAATGGGGATGACGTCACTTTGCCTCGCTTTTCGCCGAACTGCATTGTGGGGGAGCGAAGCGAAGATTTCCAGGATTCAAAAGTTGAGCAATGTTCAACTTTTGAAGATGAGCTGGAAGCGCCAGCCAATCAAACCGCGTGTAAGCAGGGAGAACCAGACCGCAGTTCATTTCCTCATATTCCAAACGAGAAATTACGGGAGCAAATCACCCGGTTCTTTACGAACCAGCATGGAGGGAGGTGGCAGAGACAGTGGGTGGCCGCCTGTTTGGGGAGTGTATATATATATATATTGCTCGCTTAAAATCCCCGGGGGTTTTTGAGATAGAGAGATCAGATCAGCTGCTGCATAATCACCTGAAGCCCCGCCCACTGTTTAGCGAGCTGCATGAGAAACTGACGGGCTGTCAGGAGAGAGAGAGAGAGAGAAGGAGAGAGAGAGAGAGAGAGGAGAGAGGAGAGAGAGAGAGAGAGAGAGAGAGGTAGAGAGAGAGAGAGAGAGAGAGAGAGAGAGAGAGAGAGAGAGAGGAGGGAGAGAGAGAGAGAGAGAGAGAGAGAGAGAGAGAGAGAGAGAGAGAGGGGGAGAGAGAGGATCAGTTTCTCCCGTGTTATTATCCAAAGTTAATTTAAACGTTTGAATAATGTACGTTATCTACTACAAGTAGTTTATTTGAACATAATAAAATGTTGTTTGTCGTTTGTGGAATCATTTTTTGAAAAATGAATCTGAATGTTTCGATCTGTTACGATTATAAACTGAAGCAATATAAAAACGAGCCCCGTGAACTGAGTTTTAAACATCAGCATATCCGGTCCTAGTCCGGTGATTACCTGCTAACGGAAACTCTGCTACACAACTCTTATTAATATTATTGAAACATGACCGGGAAGTTTCACATTTGTCCGGTAAAATAAATTCTGTCCGGACATTTGACCGGCGAGAACAAATCCTAGCGGAAACCCTATTTCCAGAAGACAGGATCTCTGCGTTCGAGCTCCTCTCCTGTTTCTGACTTCTCTTCTTCTTCACGTTATACATATATCACACACTCCGCTTCAGACTCTCTCTCTGTCTCTGTCTCGTCAGACTCTCTCTCTGTCTCTGTCTCTCTCTCTCAGACTCTCTCTCTGTCTCTGTCTCTCTGACTCTCTCTCTGTCTCTGTCTCTGTCTCTCTCTCTCAGACTCTCTCTCTGTCTCTCTGTCTCTCTCTCTCTCTCTCTCTCTCTCTCTCTCTCTCTCTCTCTCTCTCTCTCTCTCTCTCTCTCTCTCTCTCTCTCTCTGTCTCTTAACTTGTGCAGGTCAGCGTTCGGCCGTTTCTATGAGCTGCAGGAACCGTACCTTATGTTTACATGTTGATATCATGACGTGTGGTGTGCTGCCAGGAGACGGCACTCAGAGGAAAGAGCACATAGGTCCTAGAATGAAAACACACACACACACACACACACACACACACACACACACACACACACACTGGACACACACACACACACACACACTGGACACACAAACACACACACACACACACACACCCCACACACACATACTGGACACACCCCCCCCCCACACACACACACACATGGTTCGTTGACCATGGAACATTATTTCCCACCTTCTCTCCGCCCTCTTGCTTCCTGCCCTCTTGCTTCCTGCCCTCTTGCATCCTGTATAATAATGTATTTGTGATTGGAATGAGTGACAGACGTGGTTACCTAACGGGAAGGATGCTCCACTCGACTCCGGTCTGAGCATCGTGCCACTTCACAGCCTCCTGCATCTCGTTAGGGGGAACACCAGATGAGGGAGTCTGGTATTCAGATTGATGGCATTCTTCTCGGCTTCGTGCCACAGGGAGAATATCACGATGCTCCAGTGCCATGCTGCTGATCTCAATCAAAGACAGTCTAGTTTGAGGATGGTTATAATATCTTCAAAGCAGTGGTGATGAGAGGAGAAGGAGAATATGAAGTTCTTTATTTCCATTTCCCTCGAGTTTCATCACAAATAGATTACAAACCAAAAAGCGTGTCGGTGTTATTAACATTCAAAGGATGCATCCTCCTGAGCATGAATGTGATAATGACATTTATATTAACCTTCCTGTTGTCCTCTGGTCAAATAGACCTATTTCTAAACGCATACATATTGTTTTCTTTCATGTATTTCCCATAAAAACCCCAAAAAAGTGTAATCTTGGAGAAAAATGACAGGAAAAGATATGGATAACACGTACTCCGAATTTCCAAATATCTGTTAAAAGGTTTGAAGTATAAAAAATACACCATCCATCTTCTCCTCTTCTCCGTGGTCGGGTCTCGGGGTAGCAGTTCCAGCTGAGAGCCCCAAACGTTCCTGTCCCCTCATCAACCAGCTCTGACTGGGGGGTCCCAAGGCGCTCCCAGGCCAGAAGAGATATAGTCCCTCCACCTGGTCCTAGGTCTACCCCTCGGTCTCCTCCCAGCTGGACGTGCCTGGAGCACCTCCCTAGGGAGGCGCCCAGGTGGCATCCTAGCTAGGAGCCCGAACCACCTCAACTGGCTCCTTTCGACGCGAAGGAGGTTCAACTCCGAGTCCCTCCCTGATGACCGAACTTCTCACCTTATCCCTAAGGGAGACGCCACGCGGAGGAAAACCCATCTCGGCCGCTTGTATCCGCTTAAAAATACACGTTTTTTGTAATATATTTATATTATATTATTATTATTAGTATTATTAATAATCCAATCCAACTTTAAAACCTTCAGACCAAAGTGCTGTACAGAGAGATAAGCTCACACAACATAATATAGATACATTTAAAATACAAGATACAAACACAAACCAGTCCGAGGGAACATATGAATGAAATGATGTGTGTTTGTGTGTAGATGTAGCATATTGGTATCATAGCTTGGTCAATCCTGTATGTAACTATGGTCATGCTAATAAAGCTTTTGAATTGAATTGAACAACCTTGACTTGCTAACAGTCACATTTGGCCTTAACATGGTTTTCTTCAAACAACACATACGTTAATGTTTCATTTCTACTTGTTCTTCCACGCAAACATGGGGATCAGTCCAATCATCCGATGGAGCGTTGAGACGGCTGACATCTCTCTCCAAATATTACTCTTAGTGATGAGCAGCAAGGCAAGTTTATTCAGGACCTTTCAACACCATTTTGATTTGATATACTTTATTAATCCCCGTGGGGAAACGGTTTCTCTGCCTAGTGTTCAGAGCCGTGTGGGGGACGGTGCCTTGCTCAGGGACACCTCGGTAGCACTTGGTCTTGAACTGGTGACCTTCCAGTTGCCAAGCCGAGTCCCTATCGACTTCCGCCCCACGTCCAATGAGAGCGTTTAGAAACATATTCTAAAATGGCCCACTCATTTGAAAGCAGAGATAATAAAACATGGACACCAAAGGGACGAATGAACGCGACACACATCTGAAATGTGTAGCTCTCAATCACTGCTCACTTTTCTTTGACTTCACTTCCTTTCTTTGTTAACTTCTCCCTTTCAGTATCCTCAGTATCCAAGCGGGGCTCTGTGATCCATGTGTTTCTGTAATAGTGTTGGTAAGGACACTCCCCGCTGCAGGACACTGTGTTTTATATAAGCCATGTGTAGTTGCACCTGAAGGACACAGCTTGATGTGAAATCAGCGAGAGGAGAGGTGAAGCCACGTGGGGACATGGTTTCCACTGAGTTGTGTTTTCAATGTCATGCATCTGTTGTTTCAACACAAAGCAGAGGACACATTCTCTCCTAAATATCTCCTTGTAAAAAAAAATATTTTAGTTTTTTCCAAACATGGCAGTTATTTTAAAGGGGACCTATCATGCACTTTCTGATGTCTTCTCTCCATCAACATGTGTCCCCGGTGTGTCCCCGGTGTGTCCCCGGTGTGTCCTCGGTGTGTCCCCGGTGTGTCCCCGGTGCGTCGAAGAACTCACGCAGCGTCAGGAAATAAAACCCTCTCTCTTTCTCCTCCGTACCCAAACCTCTAAGAACGGGGAACAACGGAGCTGATCCAGATTTGCGTCCGATATGACGTCACTCTGAAATGTGGACCCACGGGCCAATCAGAAACGTTGCTATCAGAAACAATGCCCGACTGTTTTGGACGTAATATGGTCGGTGTTATGTCTTATGTCTTTATTAGGATCCCCATTAGCACTAGCATGAGCATTGGCTATTCTTCCTGGGGTCCTCACACACTCAAAACACACATAAACATACAACAAAATTAAAACAAAACAAAACAGCTCATAATTTCATGCTATTTACGGTGAAATGAAGTGAAACTAAAATGGTCATTCAATTATCGCCATCCTAAGGCCAAACAAAAGTAAATACAAATAAGTGTTCATAATAATATATGCATACATGTTCACATTAGCATGGCTAACACTCGGAGCTAACCTGTGCTGGAGAGCATGTGTGTGAAGAAGCAGGAAGTAGAAAGGAACTCAGCTTGTGGTGTAACCGGCGAGAGAGAAAGCCTTTGAGCTCCAGACTGTTTCAGAGCCTTGATGATCCATGATATGGAGTTTCATCACGGCAGCATTTAGTTTAGACGGTAGCTGCCGGGTCCCGCGTGAGCTCAGACCCCTCCTCTTTAAAGCTTTATCCCCGAATCAGCACTTTAGAAACAGGAAGTGAAACAGAGGGACATGAGGCGAGGCTAGAATTATCCGTTTGGTATTTTGAGCAAAACACTTCAGACATGTTTTCTATATATTGTATATATCTGAGATTGCCTAAAAATAGCATGCAGGTGACCTTTAAAGCAAAACATGTACACACATATTTTCCTCGGAGATGTAGAGATTTGCTCACTGGATCAATCACTCAGTCAATGTTTATTTATAGCCCAATATCACAATGTTACATCTGTCTCAGTGGACTTCACAGTGTGTACAGAATATCAGTATGACAATACGACACCCTCTGTCCTCAGACCCTCTGTCCTCAGACCCTCTGTCCTCAGACCCTCTGTCCTTAGACCCTCTGTCCTTGGACCCTCTGTCCTTAGACCCTCTGTCCTCAGACCCTCTGTCCTTAGACCCTCTGTCCTCAGACCCTCTGTCCTTAGACCCTCTGTCCTTGGACCCTCTGTCCTTAGACCCTCTGTCCTCAGACCCTCTGTCCTTAGACCCTCTGTCCTCAGACCCTCTGTCTTTAGACCCTCTGTCCTCAGACCCTCTGTCCTTAGACCCTCTGTCCTCAGACCCTCTGTCCTCAGACCCTCTGTCTTCAGACCCTCTGTCCTTAGACCCTCTGTCCTCAGAACCTCTGTCCTTAGACCCTCTGTCCTTACACCCTCTGTCCTTAGACCCTCTGTCCTTACACCCTCTGTCCTTAGACCCTCTGTCCTTACACCCTCTGTCCTTAGACCCTCTGTCCTGAGACCCTCTGTCCTCAGAACCTCTGTCCTTAGACCCTCTGTCCTTACACCCTCTGTCCTTAGACCCTCTGTCCTTACACCCTCTGTCCTTAGACCCTCTGTCCTTACACCCTCTGTCCTTAGACCCTCTGTCCTTAGACCCTCTGTCCTCAGACCCTCTGTCCTAAGACCCTCTGTCCTTACACCCTCTGTCCTTAGACCCTCTGTCCTTATACCCTCTGTCCTTAGACCCTCTGTCCTTAGACCCTCTGTCCTCAGACCCTCTGTCCCTCTGTCCGTAGACCCTCTGTCCTTAGACCCTCTGTTCTTACACCCTCTGTCCTTAGACCCTCTGTCCTTACACCCTCTGTCCTTAGACCCTCTGTCCTTAGACCCTCTGTCCTCAGACCCTCTGTCCTTAGACCCTCTGTCCTTACACCCTCTGTCCTTAGACCCTCTGTCCTTACACACTCTGTCCTTAGACCCTCTATCCTTAGACCCTCTGTCCTTAGACCCTCTGTCCTTACACCCTAGACCCTCTGTCCTTAGACCCTCTGTCCTTACACCCTAGACCCCCTGTCCTTAGACCCTCTGTCCTTTGACCCTCTGTCCTAAGACCCTCTATCCTTAGACCCTCTGTCCTCAGACCCTCTGTCCCTCTGTCTGTAGACCCTCTGTCCTTAGACCCTCTGTCCTTAGACCCTCTGTCCTTAGACCCTCACATTGTGCAAGGAAACACTTCCAGAGAAAACCCACAGTTTAAGGGAACATGGAGAAACCTCAGGGAGAGCAGCAGAGGAGGGATCCCTCTCCAGGACGGACAGACTGCAATAGATGCCGTGTGGAAATCCAAGAGATAATACATTTCACAGCATATAGACCGAATGTTAGGAAGTGCATGTGTCTGTAATGAGAAGATGAATCCACGAGGATGTCAACTACGATCCTGTGGAAGCCATCAGGGAAGTAGCAAGACGAGACCCAAGGCGGGACCGCAGAGACAGGTTCAGCCACGACCCGAAGTCCACGACTTAATCCAGAACTCAGGATACAGGATCCAGGATAGAGGATCCAGGACTCAGGATGCAGGACGCAGGATCCAGGACTCAGATCAGGACTCAGGATCCAGGACTCAGGATAGAGGATCCAGGACTCAGGATGCAGGACTCAGGATAGAGGATGCAGGACTCAGGATAGAGGATCCAGGACACAGGACTCAGGATGCAGGACTCAGGATAGAGGATCCAGGACTCAGGATGCAGGACTCAGGATAGAGGATCCAGGACTCAGGATGCAGGACTCAGGATAGAGGATCCAGGACACAGGACTCAGGATAGAGGATCCAGGACTCAGGATGCAGGACTCAGGATAGAGGGTCCAGGACTCAGGATCTCGGCGTAGATAGACACCAAAAATAAACTGAAGGCTGAATTCAACCGATATTTGTATTAAAATGTCTTCTGGTGCACAATTACATTCATTTGAACACCGGGGATGTTGTTGCACTGTGCCACTTTCAGAAAAACATCCATCACAAGCTCTTGACATTTTAAAGGTTGATGACTCATCATTTATTAATTAAAGAACATTGACAAACGTGAAAATAAAACATAATCAATACAAAAATAAAAAACGTTAGTACAGACTCAGGGTCCAGAACACATAACACACACAGCGTAAACAAAGAATCATTTAAATCAGTGTCCTTCAAAGAGACAACTATAACACTGCGATAGCAACAATAATGTGGGTTTAGTAATATCACCACGAAGGACCATGTGTCGGCTACACTTCACATTTCCTGGGACTTTGACAACGGACGACTTGTGATCGCTTCTTCTCACTTTTGAGAGACGGCCTTTTGTTTCTCCACTGACGGCTCTCTTCAAAGCCAGATCCTTCTCCTCCGTCTCAACGGCCTCCTCCCGTCTGCTGTTAGCTCCTCGGTCGCCCTGAAGCGTCTTCTCATCAAAGTGCAGTTCGCCCAGCCCCCGTGCGTTCTCAATCAATCAACGTTTATTTGTACCCAATATCACACGTTTGACATGTACCTCGGGGGACTTTACTGTCCCTACCGAATATAAAAAGACACCCTCTGTCCTCAGACCCTCACATCGGACAAGGAGCCCGACAGTCACCGCGTGGACGAATTATGGAAAGCACATGGGGGAAAGCGATAGCGGACGGACGTGCAACAGATGTTGTGTCATAATAAAAAAGATAATACATTTAAAAAAAGAAAACGTTCTAGTGTGCACTTTGAGTGGAGGAGACACGGACTGGAGTCTGGGCGTCCTCGCGCAGAGCTGAGCCTCTCGTGTCTGACTCGCAGGGCGGTGTGCGTCCTGAGCAGCTCGCGGTACTCGGCGTTGATGTCGCAGTGCCTCCTCCCCAGGGCGGTGAACTCCTGCTGGAGGCGGTGCAGCGCCTTGTTGCTCTCGTCCAGAGAACGCGTCTGCTCCCGTCCCTGAAGCCCGAGCACGGCGTCCCGGGCCTTCTGCAGGGACGAGCTCAAGCTGTGGTTTTCCTCCAGAGCCGAGACCTGCTTCTTCAATGCCTCTTGGAGCTCCACGCGGCGCTTCTCAACCCGGATCCTTTCTTCGTGCGAACCGGAGGAGATCCGATCGACAGTGCGCTGCAGCTCAGAGTTCCTGGTCTTTTCCCGTTCGAGGGCTTCTTCCAGGTCGGCCTGTCTCGCCTTGACCTTTGACCCCGTTGTTTGAGCTCGGTCACGAGGCGCTGCAGATTCTCCCGTTCTCCCTCTGTAGGGTCTGTATGTCGTACGCAGACGCTTCTCTCAGCTATTCAGCGAGGACTGGATGAGGTCCAGCCTGCTTTCCAACCGTCTCCTCAAATCGCTTCTTCTCTCTTTTTAGAGACGACTGGAGGAGTTTCTCGTCCGCCAGGCTCTTCTCCAAAGCCAGGCTCTTCTCACACAGCGCCTTCTCTTGGCTCTGGATCTTCTTGGAGGCTCTGGAGAATCGAGCCTCCTCCGTCTTCATGGCCTCCTCCAGTCCGCTGCAGGCTCCTCCGTCGCCCTAAAGCGTCTTCTCTTCACGTTGCAGTCTCCTGTTCTCACGGGCGAGGTGTTGGTTCCCCCGAGTCAGACGGGCCCGTTCTGCTGCGTCCTTCTTCTGCAGAGAGACGGCCGCCTTGTAGTCCCTCTGCACTGAGCTGCTTTTTGTTTGCTCCGCTTTCAGGTCTGAAGCACACTTGCTCACGCTCTCCTGTAGGGAGGTAACCATGCCGACCTTGGATGCAATGTGGCTTTGCAGCTTCAGGACATCTGAGTGCAGGGACTCGATGCGCCCGTCTTTCTTCAGACTGTCCTCCTGCAGCTCAGCGAGGCGGTCCCTCATCGCCGTCACTGAGGCGGCGTTCAACACGAGCAGCTCCGAGACCTCTCTCTGGTGCCGGCTGGAGGACGTATGCTGAGCTCTCTGGAGCTTCTCGATCACCTCCTTGTGTCCTTCACGCACAGAAGTCATTACAGTGATTCTGTGTTTCAGCTTTGTGTTGTCGCGCTGCGGCTCCTTCTGCTTCAGAGCAGCGTCCATGAGCTTTATTCTATCGCAAAGGGAATTATTCTCAACTCGCCGAAACTTCAGAGCCTTTGCAAGAGCGTGCTTTTCTTCATGCCCGTCCTCCAGAGCGGCTTTCTGCTGGGCTGTAGTTCTTTTCTCCTTCATCAAGGCCTCTTCCAGAGCAGCTCTGGCTTTCCTCTCCTCATCCAGGGCTTCCTGAAGGACACAGGATGTCTCCCATGCCTCAGACCGGTGAGAGTCCTCCGTCTGTGGAATAGACTCCAGATAAACGGAAGTGGCTATTTCTCCTGCTTTTGGGCGTCTAGATTTACGTCAGGAAAGTTACATTGTTGTCTCCTCCCCTGAGTCTCCTTTTGTTGTTTACCGAGGGCTCCACGACCAGAGGCTGACGGACAGAGGGCTGCGGGCCGGCAACGTGGACATCCTGGCACTGGATTTCCTGGAAGGGACTTGAACCTTGCACTTCTGCCTGAAACACAACCGGAGTGGAGTTCGCTTCCAAGCGGATAGGACTTTCAGGATTTTATCAACCCCTGCTCGAACTGTAATTCTTAAGTAACTGGTTTATATTTATTAAACATTATTTTATCCTTACGTTATTTTAAGTATTTATCAAAGGAGTGTTTTTAAAGTAACTTTGTATAAATAAACCATTTTACACCTATTGTGTATTCCTTCTCACTGTATTGGTGTGGCCGGGAATCAGAATATTTTAATATAAATGTGATGTTAACAGGCCTCACTAGGCTGTTACACAAACCTTACAAGGAATTTCAGGAGCACGAATCAGGCTTGAGACGAGGTACGTGATCGCTGGTACGCATACTACTGGCATGGAGACAGGACGAGACGACACGAGACAAAGGAAGGCTGGGGAGTTCAAACAAAAGGTAACTGGCACAGGTGGAGCGGGAGACAGTGGGTGTTTCTCAATGTCGAGGACGCTTGCTTGGTAGCACATGTCTTCCGAGTCACTTGCTTCAGAAGCGAGGCAAGAATACTTCCTAGCCTCGGAAAACGAAGAATGGAACAGGCTAACAAGTGTGCAGGTGTCATATGAGAGGCCCCGCCTTACATTTTCCGCCACAGATTTGGGGAAATTGGTCCGTGGGCAAAGCATTGTGGGGATTTTAAGACCGCGGAGTCTACCCATGTGCAGCCTCGAAATGTCTCCAAACGAAGTACGCCAGTCTCGGTAGATTTCCATGTATGCTGGACATTGGAACAGTCCTTTGGCGGTACTCGATGACGTCGTATGCTTGAAATAGTGGCTCTGGAGCAGCTTTACTCGACATTGAGAAACACCCACACACAAGGATAGGGAGTGAAGGGACCTGGAATGAAACACAAAAGGTGAGTACCAAAATGAGACGGGAAGTGGGAGACGAGACGGCACATGATTAAACAAAAGCATAACACATGACTGAACTCAACACTTTTGACGGGACACAACAATATATTGACTGAATTTTAACACAAAAATCGTTTATTGATGTATTTATTAGATAAATGAAATGTGTATGCAACAGCAGTCGAGGCCTATACGACAGTCCACTACAAAAGATTGCCAGACATCTCTTAAATGTACATTCTTGGTTTTGCAATTTAGTTGTACTTTCAGAGAGCAAGCTCTGCACTGGTCCTCGATGCACAGCCCGAGCCACTTGGCGTGTGTTCAACTAACATGAGGCCTCCAGTACAGAGAGATAGACGGAACAGTCGAGTTTCTTCACTGAATTGCTCTTCTTTTTCTGCCTCAGGCTGCGAATCGGGTCTTATTGCAGGTAGGAGACCCTCCGGACTCTCCCCCCTGTTAGCAATATAAGCTGGCTTCGATGCGCCCCTGCTGCTGGGTTATTTTCTCCGCGGCAGGCCACTGTAAAGTGAGGCAGGTCCCTGGATAACTGTTTACATTGATGGAGCTTAAGGGCAGGGGCGGACTGGGACTCTCGACCGGCCCACTTCAGTACCGGCCCATCGGGATTCGTCCCGAACGTCCCGATGGCCAGTCTGCCCCTGATCAAGGCTGACTTGCATATACACCATACACAAACATATACATAAATAAACACAGGAGGACAGACATGTGAAACACAGACCAATTAGTAGTTAGTTTACACCCGGGGGTCCAAACTACAACCCGGGGGCCAAATGCGGCCCGCGGACCATTTTAAATCGGCCCTCAGCAAATTCAAAAAGTCTAATGGAATATGGCCAACAAATGAACTTCTGCTTGCCTTGTATTGTACTTCTTAAATAAAACATGCTCACATATACTGCACAGTATTAATGTGTAAATAAACCCAATGTTCAAATAAATGCAGTCAATTATAGTTGAAAACATTTTCTAACAAATCTAATGTACATAAGGACCTTGAAATAGACCCTTCATATTTCCTCTAATTATAAGCAATGTGAAGCCTCTGTTTTAAGGGACGAGCCGCCAACACTTATGGTGACAACATAAATGAAACCCTCTGGAGAGCTTTGATGGGAGCTGTTTTTGAGTATCAAGAATAATCGACCGACATTTGATCGATGTTTCCAACCTATAACTGAACTTGTGAGGCGATACGGCTCACCTCTCGGGAGTGGCCAAGCCCTTCGTATATTTGTCTGTATATAAAAAAGTTTGGAGACCCCTGGTTTACACCCTTTTCATTAAAACCAAGAATGATATCTTTCCAAAGTCAAGATAGCGTGGATTTATTCAAAACTAAAAATATTGATTGTTTTATTTTTGACATTCCAAGCGTCTAAAAATATATTATAACAATCTTCAAAATAAAAACCCATCATTCCTCCTAATCTACCAAGCGAGTGATTTCAAGTGATGCTGCACACGTCTCAGAGACACGGGGACTTTGATGTGAACGAGCTTCTCAGCAGACACACACACACAGATGTCATGAATGATATCGTACCAGTCCTCTAAAGATGGACTGTTGGCATTGAGACATTTCGTTGCGTTTGCTTTCCTGGCTCTTAGCTTCCCAGATCAGTATTTTGTTTGAATATGTGTTGAGTGCAAAGGTTCCTTCTTTCTGTTGTCGTTCGTACTCCTTATCGTTAGCTGTGAGTCTAATCGTTCTTCAACTTCCAGAGAAGGTCAGAGATCTCCATTCGCAGTTTGACAGCCGAGTAGCATGCCGTGAACTTCGGCTGTCAGTCAAACACGAAGATTGATGTGAGGGCGAAGTTAATTTATAACTCTCCTGCAGACAGAAACACTTTTGTGCCTTCGTCAGATTTAAGTGTCTCTACTTTAAAGAGTCCTCTCCTGCTGATGTTCAGGTGTATATCAGTATGTAGTGTCTCTACTTTAAAGAGTCCTCTCCTGCTGATGTTCAGGTGTATATCAGCATGTTGTGTCTCTACTTTAAAGAGTCCTCTCCTGTTGATGTTCAGGTGTATATCAGTATGTAGTGTCTCTACTTTAAAGAGTCCTCTCTTGCTGATGTTCAGGTGTATATCGGTATGTAGTGTCTCTACTTTAAAGAGTCCTCTCCTGTTGATGTTCAGGTGTATATCGGCATGTAGTGTCTCTACTTTAAAGAGTCCTCTCCTGTTGATGTTCAGGTGTATATCGGTATGTAGTGTCTCTACTTTAAAGAGTCCTCTCCTGCTGATGTTCAGGTGTATATCAGTATGTAGTGTCTCTACTTTAAAGAGTCCTCTCCTGTGATGTTCAGGTGTATATCAGTGTGTAGTGTCTCTACATTAAAGAGTCCTCTCCTGCTGATGTTCTGGTGTATATCAGTGTGTAGTGTCTCTACTTTAAAGAGTCCTCTCCTGCTGATGCTCAGGTGTATATCAGTATGTAGTGTCTCTACTTTAAAGAGTCCTCTCCTGCTGATGTTCAGGTGTATATCAGTATGTAGTGTCTCTACTTTAAAGAGTCCTCTCCTGTTGATGTTCAGGTGTATATCAGCATGTAGTGTCTCTACTTTAAAGAGTCCTCTCCTGCTGATGTTCAGGTGTATATCAGCATGTTGTGTCTCTACTTTAAAGAGTCCTCTCCTGTTGATGTTCAGGTGTATATCAGTATGTAGTGTCTCTACTTTAAAGAGTCCTCTCTTGCTGATGTTCAGGTGTATATCGGTATGTAGTGTCTCTACTTTAAAGAGTCCTCTCCTGTTGATGTTCAGGTGAATATCGGCATGTAGTGTCTCTACTTTAAAGAGTCCTCTCCTGTTGATGTTCAGGTGTATATCGGTATGTAGTGTCTCTACTTTAAAGAGTCCTCTCCTGCTGATGTTCAGGTGTATATCAGCATGTAGTGTCTCTACTTTAAAGAGTCCTCTCCTGTTGATGTTCAGGTGTATATCAGTGTGTAGTGTCTCTACTTTAAAGAGTCCTCTCCTGCTGATGTTCTGGTGTATATCAGTGTGTAGTGTCTCTACTTTAAAGAGTCCTCTCCTGCTGATGCTCAGGTGTATATCAGTATGTAGTGTCTCTACTTTAAAGAGTCCTCTCCTGCTGATGTTCAGGTGTATATCAGTAGGTAGTGTCTCTACTTTAAAGAGTCCTCTCCTGAGTGTTCCCTAGCAATGTCACTTTGTTCTTGAACTTTGGGATGTTAGCCTTTGCAGACCATTTCCATGCACAGAAACATATAGAACACACTTCAGGAAAGGGAAATCCACAACAGTGTTTTTTAAAAAGTTCTGGGAGCCGTCCGTGGTGCTGAAGTGTCTTTACTGCGAGCCAGTGACAGTGATACAAAGTGTGTAGAAGTGTGAGGACAATTTAAAAGCTTCTTTCGCTGCAGGCTAAAAACCTGAGTCAGTGTTTCCTGCGTCGTTGCGGTGAATGCAGGACGATGCGTCCGTCAAATGGACACGATGTCGCTGGAGCTAATGCTTCCAATGTGACTCAGTTTGTCCCAGAGCACCGATGCTTCGGCAGGACAAGAAGAGTCGCTTAGGCGAAGATAATGAAGAGAGACGGGAGCGAGAGCAAAAACACTTATTCATACGTTCACTAGAAGTACCAATAATACACTGTTAAAAATACAAATATATATAAAAACATGTATAGAAATATGTATATACCTATATATACACTGTGGCGGCTCAATATCCGGTTACATTTGAGTCGCCGAGAGGCTAAACTTGGCTTTAAACTGTGAAGCGTTTTCGAAAAGAAAGTCCATGTTGAAACAATATTCCATATATATATATGTAAGGATATTTAATAAACAAAATCAAAACATAGTAACTATGGACAAAAACGGTGAACAGAAAAAATGACAGCACAAGCTCACCCTCTGTCACGTGCACTCGACATCAACCAGGTGACTTATATAACCAAACCACACCCATGTGACAATTACCGGAAGTGCTTAACAAGCAAATAAAGGTGACGTAAATAATAATGATAATGCAAATAATGAACTTGAGCTAAGAAGTGTTATGGCACCTACATACACAATCAACAGACTCATTCATACACATGCACACATTGAGATATCAATAAAAGCACAACAATCAATATCTGTCCATAGCAGCGTGAAAAGCGTCTGGTGCTGGAACAAGAATAAAGTAATCATTACAATGCATTCGCGTCATGTGGACGGCTGAGAGGGTTTAAAGGAGGAGTCGTTTAGGCGAAGATAATGAAGAGAGACGGGTCCACAAAACACTTATTCATGCGTTCAGACCTCTAACGCCGCAGGAGTTATGAAGGAAGCAGATTAAGGAGACGAGGCAGCACACAGCAGACTTCAAGGCAAGGCAAGTTTATTTCTATAGCCCCTTTCAGCACCAGGCAATTCAAGGTGCTTTACAAAAACGAAAGACATTCAGACAAAGGCATTTAAAATCAGTCATTATAAAGAAAAGCTAATACAATAAACATTAAAAGATAAAAGTTACAGTGCAGTCTAAGATATGAATAGTTCAATTATTTCGGTTCTTGATTTTTAATTTATTCACAGAACCTCCCTTTGGAAATCCGGACATTTCCGTTCCGATTGTTAATTTAGATTGATTGTTTCCACCATGTTTTGCTCACATCCACAATCGGACCCTCAGGAGGGTGTACTAGCCCCCTACCCTGCTTTGCGTTCCATAACAAAGTCTTTAAGCGTTACCTGAACACCCCGTGTTACCAAAACACTATTTTCCAGGAGACATGCAGTGCATTTAAATCAACCCGAACCCTTTTAAACCTTGAACGTGTTAGTTTCTCTTTTAATTGAGTTATTTGTAATTTATTCTCTTTTATATTTTATTTTTATTTTATTCTTATTTTAGGTTTGTGAAGCACTTTGCGTTACCTTTTGTGATTGAGATTTGCTCCATAAATGAAGATTGATTTGATGTTTTAAATAAACTCATGAAACCCAATCCGAGTCGCAGCTCATCCTGGAGAGTTGACGATCTGAAAGTGATCCTGAAATCAGAGAGATTTAACATCAGTGTTTTCTCTCCGTGGTTCAGTGAGGCGTCGCTGCTTCCTGCCGTTAAACGCTGACCCTCGCTGAAAATGGTCTTGGCGTGTAACAGCCTTAAGGCTAAAGCCAAAGGAGGTAGGAGTGTTTCCTCGTGCCCTGCAGACAGAAGCAACAAAGTGAAATGGCTGTGTGTTGAAGTCTGACTCAGCAGGAGGTTTTGGCACAGCTGATTGGACCAGAGGTGCCGGCTCAGGTTTTTATTTTTGGCAGATGCATCTCGTCCCAGAGAGCTTCTTCGCCGCGTCGGCTCACCCCGATTGGCTCGTAATACTTTGATGTTGTTCCTTTTGGAAAATCACCAGAACCCGAACATTTAAAAAGGCTCATGCCATCGCTCTCAGGCTGACGGTCAGAAGAGCACATACGAAGAAAGGATTTATAGACGGGTTCAAAACTGGTTTATGATGGTATTGATCCAACGTGCACCCTAATGGAAGATTGCAGCGGGAACTAAAGGGGTTGGTAAAGTAAAATAAGTATATCGCCCTCCATCATCATCACTTGTGTCTGGGTGTCCTGCTGAGGCAGAAGAGAGAGATGGGAGCATACTCTCTCTCAGGGCTGGGTGCGCATCTACAGAGAGTAAGGACACACACAGGATATCATGGGGGAGCATCACTTTCTTGACTTGTTCCCTTTCCTGTGGTGTGTTCTATAGGTTTTAGTGCATGTCAATGGTCTGCAGAGGTTTAATTCCCTCTGTTCCTGGACTACTTTGTTCACTTCGGAACAACATGTGTGCAAAATAAGAAGCATTGTCAGCTATTCACAACATAAATACTCGTCGCTGACATGCTTTAATGTTCAGAAAGCTCTTTCTTTCTCTCATACTCTCACCTCTTTTCACCCTCCGTCTGAAACCACAGCCCAGACTGCTCTGATTGGTTAGCTGGCCGGCTTGTCACGTACAATGTGTTGGAGCGTTAGCCAATAGAAACAAGGGGTGTCGCACTCCGAATGAAGATCATCAATTCTCCTGCTGCACCCTTTCCTCTTGCTGAATGCAAACCCTCCTGTTCTGTGTTCAGCGTCTGCCAGTGACGTTCATTATTGATTCCACGCAGTTTAATCACCTTTAATGCTCCATGGCTTTGTTCCTGACTACATCTCATTTACATTTAGGGCGACTGTGGCTGCGAGGGAGTACGGTTGTCTTTCAACCAGAATGTCGTGGGTTCGATCCCAGCCCGTGCAGGCAACATGTCGATGTACCTTGGGCAAGATACTTAACACTGAGTTGCTCCCGATGGCCAACGGTGTGTGAATGTGTGTGTGTTAGTGCATGTCCTAACATACACTGCTCAGTATGAATGGGTGAACGGCATGTAGTATGTAAAGCGCTTTGAGGGTTCTTAAAGACTGGATAAAGCGCTATATAAGTACAGTCCGTTTTACCATTTATCTCAGAGCCTCTAATCTCTCGCATCACTGAGCAGACACTTCGTCCAACCAGAACCTGTTCCCCGTGCTATTGGACATCCTTCGCCCGCATGCCCTACCCCGGAACCTGCGGTCCTCAGACTCTGGCCTGCTCACCACCCCCCGCCCCAAACTGTGAACCTTCGGGGACAGAGCCTTCAGCGTGGCAGCCCCCACCCTCTGGAACGCTCGCCCTGCCCCCACCCTCTGGAACGCTCGCCCTGCCCCCACCCTCTGGAACGCTCGCCCTGCCCCCACCCTCTGGAACGCTCGCCCTGCCCCCAACCTCTGGAACGCTCGCCTGCGGAGATCCACAACATCCCCACGCTTGACGCCTTCAAAAGGACCGTCAAGACCCATCTGTTTGCTCAGGGTTAGGCCTTTGTCTGACTGCCTTTGGTTTTGTTGGGTCTCATGAAAGGCGCTCTATAAATCCAAGCTATTATTATTATTATTAAAAGCAGTGGACAACACGTCAACAAAAACAAAGAATACATAAAAAAGTAAATATACCAAGACGAGTAATTGCACAACATGAATTACATTTCCTTTAAAACATTTCTTGATGACATGACACTTGCTGTAATTTGGATTGTCTCGAAAAACATTGTATAACTTTAGCTGGCTTTTCTGTAATAAAAAAAAAGTGAGTTTTAAAACGTTGTGTCGTCATTGGACACCGCCTGTCCTCCAGGGGTTTCATATGTGTGTCTTGCTCCAGCCCAAACAGATGATTGCATGAGAGGGTTTTAAATTGCTCTCGTCTGGGTTTCCACTTAATGCCTCCTCTTGTTTGCTTTGAAGTCTCTCTCCTCCGTAATGACACCTCCTCAGATAGAGCATCCACTCCACACTTTGACGTCTTGTTGAGTGTTTTTCGGCTTTCTGCTCAAGTGTCCATTAAAAGACGACGCAATACATGACCTTGTTTTGTGTATCTTTCCAGCCTCCGATAGTTGTCCAGCTTCTTTTTCACTTTCCATTAAAACCTTTACTGTAACTTTTAAACCTCCCAGACTTGTATCGCTCAACTTCAGAGTCTTCTTCTGCTGTTCCCTTTAGTGTTTACTTCCTGTCTGTCTTCTTCTGCTGCTCCCTTTAGTGTTTACTTCCTGTCTGTCTTCTTCTGCTGCTCCCTTTAGTGTTTACTTCCTGTCTGTCTTCTTCTGCTGTTCCCTTTAGTGTTTACTTCCTGTCTGTCTCCTTCTGCTGTTCCCTTTAGTGTTTACTTATTTCTTTCTTCTTCTGCTGCTGTTCCCTTTAGTGTTTACTTCCTGTCTGTCTTCTTCTGCTGTTCCCTTTAGTGTTTACTTCCTGTCTTTCTTCTTCTGCTGCTCCCTTTAGTGTTTACTTCCTGTCTGTCTTCTTCTGCTGCTCCCGTTAGTGTTTACTTCCTGTCTGTCTTCTTCTGCTGCTCCCTTTAGTGTTTACTTCCTGTCTGTCTTCTTCTGCTGTTCCCTTTAGTGTTTACTTCCTGTCTGTCTCCTTCTGCTGTTCCCTTTAGTGTTTACTTATTTCTTTCTTCTTCTGCTGCTGTTCCCTTTAGTGTTTACTTCCTGTCTGTCTTCTTCTGCTGTTCCCTTTAGTGTTTACTTCCTGTCTTTCTTCTTCTGCTGCTCCCTTTAGTGTTTACTTCCTGTCTGTCTTCTTCTGCTGCTCCCGTTAGTGTTTACTTCCTGTCTGTCTTCTTCTGCTGTTCCCTTTAGTGTTTACTTCCTGTCTGTCTTCTTCTGCTGCTCCCTTTAGTGTTTACTTCCTGTCTGTCTTCTTCTGCTCTTCCCTTTAGTGTTTACTTCCTGTCTTTCTTCTTCTGCTGCTCCCTTTAGTGTTTACTTCCTGTCTGTCTTCTTCTGCTGCTCCCTTTAGTGTTTACTTCCTGTCTGTCTTCTTCTGCTGTTCCCTTCAGTGTTTACTTCCTGTCTGTCTTCTTATGATGTTCCCTTCAGTGTTTACTTCCTGTCTGTCTTCTTTTTCTGTTCCCTTCAGTGTTTACTTCCTGTCTGTCTTCGTCTGTTGAGTCTTCTGACGTCCAACTCTCTGTTTTTGAATCCGCTAGCGAGTATTAACAACCTCTGGAATGTCGAAATTGACCAATCAGAATTGAGTATTCAACGACACTGTGTAGAAACATGACATCGTTGCTTTATAGGAAATGCGACTTTATAGATAACTAGCTAGATTCAGATGTGCCATATATCTCAACTGATACCTCTTTATGTATCTTATAAGATAACACATTGAACACGTAGCACCTTGTCAAGCTGCCATATTCAATTGATGAACACGTTTTATGGATACATTATCAACCTCTGCAATATACAGTAATATTAACCGTTCCACTGAGTGCTTTTACTTGGAGAGGCTAGAGTGCTTTGTTCCAAACTTGCCAAATGACATTTGACTTCTAAAAATGATTGTATCTGGCATAGAAAATGTCTCGGAGACTGACTGATATCACACACACCAGAGATGGCTGCAGTACACACATTTACTCAAGTAGAAGTACACACATTTACTCAAGTAGAAGTACAGATACTCGTGTTTAAAAATTCTCCGGTGAAAGTAGAAGTACTGACTAAACTTCTTTACTCAAGTCAAAGTAAAGAGGCTTTGAAGTGTCCTTCAGTAGAAAGTACCCATAGCTAGCAGCTGTTTTAAAGAGTACCTGACCTCCCTTTATATCAATAGAACAATAATGTCACTGTTAGCTAATGAATGTTTCCATGGTGACCAACGGCAACATGACAACGTTTCCATTGGTCCCTCTTCTTTAGAGAAGACCAGGAAGTGATGGATACACGGATCGTGTTCCAACCAATAGGCACGCAGTGACTCTAAAGAATAATGATCACGCACCAACACACATTCAGACTAAAGGAACCAGCTGTTTGGAAATGAGAGAAGTAGAAAGTACAGGTATTTGAGTTCAACATGTGAGAAGTAGAAAGTACAGGTATTTGAGTTCAACATGTGAGAAGAAGAAAGTACAGGTATTTGAGTTCAACATGTAAGAAGTAGAAAGTACAGGTATTTGAGTTCAACATGTGAGAAGTAGAAAGTACAGGTATTTGAGTTCAACATGTAAGAAGTAGAAAGTACAGGTATTTATGTTCAACATGTGAGAAGAAGAAAGTACAGGTATTTGAGTTCAATATGTAAGAAGTAGAAAGTACAGGTATTTGAGTTCAACATGTAAGAAGTAGAAAGTACAGGTATTTATGTTCAACATGTGAGAAGAAGAAAGTACAGGTATATGAGTTCAACATGTAGGAAGTAGAAAGTACAGGTATTTGAGTTCAACATGTAAGAAGTAGAAAGTACAGGTATTTCAGTTCAACATGTAAGAAGTAGAAAGTACAGGTATTTGGGTTCAACATGTAAGAAGTAGAAAGTACAGGTATTTGAGTTCAACATGTAAGAAGTAGAAAGTACAGGTATTTGAGTTCAACATGTAAGAAGTAGAAAGTACAGGTATTTGAGTTCAACATGTAAGAAGTAGAAAGTACAGGTATTTGAGTTCAACATGTGAGAAGTAGAAAGTACAGGTATTTGAGTTCAACATGTAAGAAGTAGAAAGTACAGGTATTTGTGTTCAACATGTAAGAAGTAGAAAGTACAGGTATTTGTGTTCAACATGTAAGAATTAGAAAGTACAGATATTTGAGTTCAACATGTAAGAAGTAGAAAGTACAGGTATTTGAGTTCAACATGTGAGAAGTAGAAAGTACAGGTATTTGTGTTAAACATGTAAGAAGTAGAAAGTACAGGTATTTGAGTTCAACATGAGAGAAGTAGAAAGTACAGGTATTTGAGTTCAACATGTAAGAAGTAGAAAGTACAGGTATTTGAGTTCAACATGTGAGAAGTAGAAAGTACAGGTACAGTATTTGTGTTCAACATGTAAGAAGTAGAAAGTACAGGTATTTGTGTTCAACATGTAAGAAGTAGAAAGTACAGGTATTTGAGTTCAACATGTGAGAAGTAGAAAGTACAGGTATTTGTGTTCAACATGAGAGAAGTAGAAAGTACAGGTATTTGAGTTCAACATGAGAGAAGTAGAAAGTACAGGTATTTGAGTTCAACATGTAAGAAGTAGAAAGTACAGGTATTTGAGTTCAACATGTGAGAAGTAGAAAGTACAGGTATTTGAGTTCAACATGTAAGAAGTAGAAAGTACAGGTATTTGTGTTCAACATGTAAGAAGTAGAAAGTACAGGTATTTGAGTTCAACATGTGAGAAGTAGAAAGTACAGGTATTTGTGTTCAACATGAGAGAAGTAGAAAGTACAGGTATTTGAGTTCAACATGAGAGAAGTAGAAAGTACAGGTATTTGAGTTCAACATGTGAGAAGTAGAAAGTACAGGTATTTGAGTTCAACATTTAAGAAGTAGAAAGTACAGGTATTTGCGTTCAACATGTAAGAAGTAGAAAGTACAGGTATTTGAGTTCAACATGTGAGAAGTAGAAAGTACAGGTATTTGTGTTCAACATGTAAGAAGTAGAAAGTACAGGTATTTGTGTTCAACATGTAAGAAGTAGAAAGTACAGGTATTTGAGTTCAACATGTAAGAAGTAGAAAGTACAGGTATTTGAGTTCAACATGTAAGAAGTAGAAAGTACAGGTATTTGAGTTCAACATGTAAGAAGTAGAAAGTACAGGTATTTGAGTTCAACATGTAAGAAGTAGAAAGTACAGGTATTTGAGTTCAACATGTAAGAAGTAGAAAGTACAGGTATTTGAGTTCAACATGTAAGAAGTAGAAAGTACAGGTATTTGAGTTCAACATGTAAGAAGTAGAAAGTACAGGTATTTGAGTTCAACATGTAAGAAGTAGAAAGTACAGGTATTTGAGTTCAACATGTAAGAAGTAGAAAGTACAGGTATTTGAGTTCAAAATGTAAGAAGTAGAAAGTACAGGTATTTGAGTTCAACATGTAAGAAGTCAAAGTAAAAAGTCGTCAGAAAAATGAGTAGTGGAGTAAAGTACTGATGCCAGAAAAATGTACTTAAGTACAGGAACAAAGTGTTTTACTCCATTCCTTCCCACCTCTGAGGATAGTGGAGTAAACGTGTCAGAAAGTGCAGATGACAGTTTTCTGAGCGACACAGAGTCAGAGTGACGGACATCTGCTCAGTATTCACCCGGCGCTGTTTCTACACCGCTTAATCCTCCACGTGCCTCCCTGATGGGGACGGATCACTGTCAGCGGGGGAAATGAAATGCAACGCAGAGAGATGTTCAGGAAGCCTCGGTGACTTTGACATGTCGCTTCTCTGCTCGTTAAAATATGTCTGTAAAACTTCCAGGGTTTGATATCATGACAAACTTTCTCAAAAGGTGTCATTTGTTTTGCCACATTTGAATGCAACCCGTCATGTAAAGTAATTAGCTTCAGTATACATGGTTTTTTCTCACAGTTAGATACTGGGATTTGGCTTTTTCCAGAAACATGATACAGACATGCCAACAGGATACTCTGCAGTAAGATGCTGATGTTAACTTTTGGAATACAAAGGGAGCATTGGAGGACTTTATTCTTCCCTTAATAAAACGTATATCTTTGTGCTTAAGGTTTATGTACTAAAAACAATCCAATCCAAACTAAAGACACAAGATGTGAAGGATTATGGGTAAGTGAAATCAAGACTAATCCAGATTGAAATGGATAAAAGAAGCTGCTTCTGATCCAAAGCCCAACAATCATCATCCAATAGGAAGCGTTCCCCTCGGGCTCCGGATCGAAGAAAAGGAACTCCTGCTCAAATAATGATCCCGCCTCCCTGAGTCAGTCTGTCGGCTGGAGACAGACAGACAGACAGACGCTGTATACGAAGCAGGACAAAGACAGGGGACGTGTGCAAAAGCCAGACACCGACTGGGTTAAGATGAGGAGCTGTGAGGATGTTTTTAAGAATGAATCCAACGGTGAGCGCTGCACACACACACGACTCCCTGCGCTCAGGGAATATTATAAAGATGCAAATGTGGCCCATTTGCTGAGGAGCAAAAGCTCTGAGTGGATTCATTGGATGTGTGTTCGGTGTGCAAATATGCATTCAATCAGGGAAAGGACAGGAAGGCAGACACCCCTGATTTGACATAAAAAGTGTCGATGCAATAACTAAGGAATTCATAAGATGGATAGAGTCACAGAAAATATATACTTAAATAAAAGTGCTTTTATTTACATCCAAAAATGCTGAAATAACAAAGTTACAATGACGTTCAGGTCAATATCGAAAGAAAAAATAAACATTAATATATACAGGACTCAGAAATGTAAACAGGTACCGTCAGAGTAACCCAAAATCCCTTTAGGCCAGAGGTTTATATTTGTTAAGCCCCTCTCCCAACCCAGTCTCATGGCATTTGGTGTTCACCAACACGATTTTTAATCTATTGATTCGTGTTCACCATCACGATTTGCCCCTTTTTTTCGTGTTGCACAGCACGATTTTAAAAGCAATGTATTTCTACTGGTAACGTGTTTCGTGCCTGCAGGCTGCAGCGCGTCTTTTTCTCCGGTCGGGTCGTGGAAGACCGGAAGCTGTGTGGTTCATAAAAACGTGTTCTTACTCAATATCAAGCCACAATTATTGCTTTTATTTTAAATCGTATAATTTCGGACTTTTGTTGCCGTCTGTGAGGAAAATAAATGGGGCTCAGAGCCTCAGGATACTGAAATCTGTATTTTTAAATATTTTTTTCCTTCTAATTTGTTATTCTTTTCAAAATAACACACTGTTATTTACTCACCAATAACACACAATCATCCTTGCTTTTATTTATTGGTTTAATTCCATAATCTCGGGCTTTTTTGGTGTCCGTCAGGAACTGAATTTCAAAATAAAAATAACCGGAAACAGACTATAAGGGACATTTCGAGCATCATTGCGATTGTCAACATTTTTGAGTTTAGGATGGCCGAAGACACTACACTACCCATAATCCCCAGCTATCGTTTAGGACTACAGTCCCTGTAAGGTTACGCAGAGCGTCAAACAGCTGTGTGAAATGGAACGAAACCACGCCAGATTATCCAAAACTGGAATCGAACACCCCCCAGAACTACACATGCTGGCTATTGTGTTTCGCAAAATGTTCTATGGGACGTCTCTACTGAACGTTTTCGTTTTCCCCACAATTAGAAGTTGCCATTATTAAACACATTGGTGTTATCAAATGTAAAACATATAATTAATAAATGGGTGAAAATCACTTGTGTCCATAATGCGCAGCATTAATATATACCCACATGACAGCTCATTGATACTTTGTAATTCTACTCCACTACAATTCAGAGGTTAACCTGGTATGTTTACTCCACTGCATTTATTTGAGTTACTTTGCAGATTCTGATTAATGATGTGAAATATAAACAATCCTTAAATCAGACTTTAGTTACACCTGAGTAAAATTCAGGTAAGGTGATTGTCAAGTGCCAACAATCAGGAGAGATATTTGATAGTTGGTGCTTGAGAAGACTAAACATGTATCTGCAATTGACATTAATGGAAACAAGTAATAAAGTATATTTATTACTCGTTATTCTCTACTAATAGTTAATTAAAGACTGTATATTATGGCTATTTTGCACATCCCTTTCAAGATTTTCAAAGGTTTATTGACATATCATACACAACTACGGTGTAGTTATGCAATGAATGAAAAACTTGGGTCACAGGTTCCTCAACAGTGCATTATAAGACATCTATCAATATGTGTGTACCTCCACCATTAAACTGTCATATTCTGCACATTTCTTATTCTATCTACATACATAAGAGTATAATTAATGTGTATGATATCAGTTAAAATAAGTGCTTCAACATAGTTAACATTGCAGGAAAGCAATATATTAGACGTTAATTACTTTGTCAGGCTTAATATTTAATATTTAATGTTTAAATAAAGGTTAATCCGTTGTTCTGTTTTGCACCTCCTCCTATTAATATCTGTGTACATCCTGCACTAAACTGTTTTATTGTAGAGATCACTTATAGTATCTTCTTGATTTTTTATATTCTATATTTATACTTTCCCCCTATGAAAGTATGTACTCTTAATATTTTTTTAATCAAATATAACACATAAAAACAATACTTCAATAGCGTGCTTTAACCACTAGGAGGTGCACACAAGGTACACACAGCCATAATAACTTTGTATTATTAGTGTGTATGTACAACATCTGAAGATGTATAGTTTTATTCATGCTTTCACATCATTTTACAGCATATTGCTATACTATTTCAGACTCAGTATTTACATTCTTACTCAAAGAAAACCAGTAATATCTTTAAAAACTACAGTCCTTTTCTCTCAGCTGTGCACCGTTATGGTGTAAATATAACCTATCTGTGAATTAGATCAAATGTAAAAGTCAGCCGAATTAGTGTTGATACTGCAAGGAGACGTATTGTGTGAAGAGAAATTGAAGATGTTGTTTAATTGTTGATATATTTATGATCCACGTCAAGTATTCAGTTTCGGCGCCATTTCTTCCAGTATTTCCAAAGGTCTTCTCATCAGGGCTCTCTAAATAAAGAACTACGGCAGATCTGTAGTATGTAATGCAGCCGAACCGTGTATTACAATGCCGTTATGTGATGACTTTCAAAGAGAAAAGCAAGAACACTCGGAATTAAGTATTATTTTATACTTTTAAAATGTTTTCCGGATTTCATATAATATAAACACCAACTCCCAGCATGCATTGCGGCTAACACATCCAATCAGCGAGCTTAAAACCATAGCTGAGGATCTTGGGTAATCGCTCAAAATGCCTAAGTCTGTTTCCGGTTATATTTATTTTGAAATTCAGTTCCTGACGGACGCCAAAAAAGCCAGAGATTATGGAATTAAACCAATAAATAAAAGCAAGGATAATTGAGTGTTATTGGTGAGTAAATAACAGTGTGTTATTTTGAAAAGAAAAACAAATTAGAAGGAAACAAATATTTAAAAATACAGATTTCAGTATCCTGAGGCTCTGAGCCCCATTTATTTTCCTCACAGACGACAACAAAAGTCCGAAATTATACGATTTAAAATAAAAGCAATAACTGTGGCTTGATATTGAGTAAGAACATGTTTTTATGAACCACACAGCTTCCGGTCTTCCTCGACCCGACCGGAGAAAAAGACGTGCTGCAGGCAGTAGAAATACATTGCTTTTAAAATCGTGCTGTGCAACACGAAAAAAAGGGGCAAATCGTGATGGTGAACACGAATCAATAGATTAAAAATCACGTTGGTGAACACGAAATGCCGTGAGACTGGGTTGCCTCTCCATAGGCCAATCAACTATTTTTAAACTTCATTTTTGTAATTCTGTCTACAAAATGTATTTCAAAATAATTAAACACAATAAATCAAATAGGTCAACATTTACTACTATTTCTGACCACTCTACACAATTACATTATTAATAGCTAAAAAACATTGTCACCCCTGCCGATGCGCTACATGGTACGGTCCAATTCAGCAAAGCTTTTTCAATGATTGAGCCTCTACTTAAATGTCCCCTATTATGCAAAATACACCTTTTCACTTATTTTCTACATCAACATGTGTCCCCTCTTCTCCATGTCTCTTCTACATCAACATGTGTCCCCTCTTCTCCATGTCTCTTCTACATCAACATGTGTCCCCTCTTCTCCATGTCTCTTCTACATCAACATGTGTCCCCTCTTCTTCATGTCTCTTCTACATCAACATGTGTCCCCTCTTCTCCATGTCTCTTCTACATCAACATGTGTCCCCTCTTCTCCATGTCTCTTCTACATCAACATGTGTCCCCTCTTCTTCATGTCTCTTCTATATCACCATGTGTCCCCTCTTCTTCATGTCTCTTCTACATCAACATGTGTCCCCTCTTCTTCATGTCTCTTCTACATCAACACGTGTCCCCTCTTCTCCATGTCTCTTCTACATCAACACGTGTCCCCTCTTCTCCATGTCTCTTCTACATCAACACGTGTCCCCTCTTCTTCATGTGTCCTCTACATCAACATGTGTCCCCTCTTCTTCATGTCTCTTCTACATCAACATGTGTCCCCTCTTCTTCTTGTCTCTTCTACATCAACATGTGTCCCCTCTTCTTCGTGTCTCTTCTACATCAACATGTGTCCCCTCTTCTCCATGTCTCTTCTACATCAACATGTGTCCCCTCTTCTTCATGTCTCTTCTACATCAACACGTGTCCCCTCTTCTTCACGTGTCTTCTACATCAACACGTGTCCCCTCTTCTTCATGTCTCTTCTACATCAACATGTGTCCCCTCTGTGGAAAGAGACTCTGAAAGTTTCAGGAACAAAGATTCTCTCTCTTTTTGATCCATTTCTATAAAAACCTGTCTGAAAATAAGCTGATCAGATTTTGGCCACTTTATGATGTTTTGTCTTGTTTAAATGGAAGCAGATATACTTGACATATTGAGGTTGGTAATTGAATACTGATTTTAAAGGATACAGATTGTTTGGTCAGACATTAAACCGTATTTATTTCACCAGAACCACTGAATGTTTCCATTATTCCACTGTATGGATATGTCAAAGCTAAAACACCAAGAAACAGCATCTGCCCCGTGACAACAGCAAACACAAGGGACTCAACTGGGACTCAAAGCGCAGCAATGAGCACTTAACTAAATGATGAGAAGAAGGTCGAGGGGTTCGTTGAGTCCAGTGGAAATTAAACTTGCAGAATCTCCAGGTCGTCTTGTATCGTGGTTTCGTGTATTCGTGCATTAAAGGACGACCCAGCCACATCAACGTCTTCCACCACATGCACTTTATTCTCTGCACGTTTCTAATCTTCTTACAACAGATCGCTCATTGGTGCAGAAAGGGTTGGTGGACGATTATCATTCCTCAGGTGTTGGAGAATACTTCAATCTTCTGTTGGCCAAAGAACAAAGGGAACCAATAAGCTGTACCAACAAGTATCAGGTAGCTCAACATGGAAGTCCTCTTAGTTGAGTAACTGTATGAAGTGTTGGACACGTTGCAGACAGAGACGTTGATGCTGTCAGTCAGGAGGATCTGTTCTCAGCTGTGTGCGTCACTCTCTAGTGTCCCCTGGTCTGTTCTCAGCTGTGTGCGACACTCTTTAGTGTCCCCTGGTCTGTTCTCAGCTGTGTGCGTCACTCTTTAATGTCCCCTGGTCTGTTCTCAGCTGTGTGCGTCACTCTTTAGTGTCCCCTGGTCTGTTCTCAGCTGTGTGCGTCACTCTTTAGCAGAGGTGGGACCAAGTCATTGTTTTGCAAGTCCGAGTCAAGTCTCAAGTCTTTGCGCTCAAGTTCAAGTCAAGTCCAAGTCCTAAACGTTGACAAAACGAGTCATAAACAAGTCATTATGGGTTTTTCACCAAATGTAATGACATCCATCAACAGAATAATACTTAATAATTAAACCGCTCTTTATTAGTCACATTAATCATTTAATAATCAATTTTCTCTCTGCTGGTAAAGTAACGTGTGTTTTTCTATTTTGAGAGGGATCAGTAAGGTGAGGCTACCCTGACGGTTTGATTCAGAAGGAGTTTAATGGATAAGATCCCTGATGTTGAGGTGACAGAATGTTTATTTCCACTGTGTACAACATGTTATGAGGGACCCACTATCTATCTTTATGCCAGGGCTAATGTGCAGCGAGGCGGTCTCTATGGGGAGAAGAACACCTGCATCTAGATCCCTCTGCAGGCGGTACTTTAACTATAGTTTGATGCAAATACTTTTCTACTTTTACTTGTACCATTTTGAATGCAGGACTTTTTATTGTCCAGGGTTCCTGCAGGTTTCGCCAACTCAAATGTAAGACTTTTTAAGACCTTTTTAAGACCACTTTGAATAGAATGTAAGACCTATTTCACGGCAATAAAGTATGAAGGAAAATGTATTTGAAAAAGAAACAAATTAAATGTATTCATGTTCAACATAAGAAAAGTGACTGAACATAACAGCATAACAGTACAGAACTGTGTTAGCTTGTTAGACAAAACGTGTGTGTGTGTGTGTGTGTGTGTGTGTGTGTGTGTGTGTGTGTGTGTGTGTGTGTGTGTGTTAGGGCTGTGCAATTAATCATATTTTAATCGCAATTACGATGTTGGCCTGCCACAATTACGAAAACAACATAATCGAAAAAAAACGATTATTTTGCTTTGCTAGGTTGTGACAGTGCACGACAACATATTTGATCTAATTAATTGTTTAGTAATGTATCATTTATGTAATTAATTTATGTATTGGTTTTTCAGTTGAATTATACGTTCAGGGTAATCAACAGTTACAAAGATACTGTTCAAACTATTATTTGTTTTAAAGTTCAATAAATGGATGTTTTCAAAGTCAATGAATAATCGTATTTAATAATCATGATATTAATTATTGACCAACATAATCTTGATTATTGCCATAATCGAGCAGCTCTAGTGTGTGTGTGTGTGTGTGTGTGTGTGTGTGTGTGTGTGTGTGTGTGTCTGAGAGAGAGTGACAAGAGCTATATTCAGAGCTCTGCTGCCTTGGCTACACTATTTCATCGTTGCTGTTGTATGATTGGTGTTTAGCTACGGTATTTAGCCTCTACAGCACCTCCACTTTTAGGGTTGACGTAGACCCAAACTTCGCCCGGAGGTCCCCCGGTGTTGTTGCGGGAGCTGCTGTACTAGCTAACGCTATATTAGCTGCTGCTGCACTAGCTAACGCTACATTAGCAAAACAAAGGCTAATTGATTTTGCAAAAGGTGCAGCAGGCTTCAAACACGTTCCCTCCACTGGTTTCAACCAAGCACTAAATTAGATATTTTCCAACCAAATACGGTTGAACTTACACTTCCCCATATTTATGTGCAAGTAGATTCGAAGATAGACTACATGAGCTGAAGCTTGGTTGCTAGGTTATGTGGACATTGATGTGAGATATTGTACCGAAGAAGTGTGTTACATTTGAAATGGCAGAAAGTCTTGTTGCAATTTCCAGATATTAAAAGAGGTCCCTTTGAGTTTCTCTGGTAATTGTCAATAGTAGCAGTTAAGTGAATACTGTTCAATACCTGTGTTTGTGTTTTATAGTGATTTCTCTGTTTTATCCTTTCATAAATGTGAGGACTAAAATGGCGATAGACAACGGGCTGTTAAGAGTAAACTGGGTTTTATTGCCATGTGGGGGAGGTGGAGATATGCAGAACAGGGTGCTAGGTGGGGGAAGAGTCTATTCTGCTTAAGATCTCAAGCAGGCCATGTTTCAGGGAAGTCTACATATCTTGAATAAGTATATGTGTGGGTTTATACATTCCTGTGTGTTAATAGTTGAAGGAACAAAAGGTACATTTTTCCTCTCAAATATAGAGAGGTTTTTTATAGATTGCTGAAACAATGTTCCCTTTTTCTTAAAAGTAGATGAGCGCAATGGTCTTTTTCTTTGACTTTGTACCTGTTTATCAAAAGGGTGTTTTAAGCTATTTGTGAAGAAGGAAGATGCAGAATTAATGGTGATTTCTGTTTTGAGTGTGAAGATTATCCCTGAGAATGTTTTTCTGGGTTAAACCATCGATAGGCTTTGCAAATTGGGAGGGACATTTCCCCTGATTTTAATGAGGTGCATCCTGCAGGCCTTCCCAACACCTGTGGCTTTCATAGCTGCCCGCGCTGATTCCCTGTGAGATAGCGTTTTGGTATCTCCCAAATGAAACGCCACCTTAGTATTAGGGAATGTGTATCTGGTTGTTGGGTCTCTCTCCATGCGCTGACAAGACGAAAGGATGTCCGCAGCGCGTGAATAAGGGCGGGAGTACTCCACACGTTGCTTATATGATTCTTTGAATTGTATAGTAATGTATTATATTATATTGTATTGCATTATTACTTTGTTTAATTAAAACGGATTATTGTTTAACTGGTATCCTGGTGTCTTCTAATTCCCTCCCTGTTATGATTTCAAGCAGGACTCGTCAAAACAACACGCGGTGAGGAGTTGGGTTGTAAGAACCCCCATCCCCCAACAGTTACTTATTCTCCAATAAGGGGCCGGGGGGAAAACAAAGTTAGTGATTACTGGTTCCATGTTGATTTAATTCAATACAAATTGTTGGGGGGAACTGAAAGGCTATTACCGTACTGGTTACTTTGCAGCCCGGACATTTCCCCCAAAACACATTTAGACGCTATCACAACACAGAAGTACCTTTCAAATCCGATAATTTTTAAGACCTTCAAAATCATATTTAAGGCCTTAAATTCAGATTATCAAATGTAAGACTTTTTAAGACTTGTTAAGACCCCGCGGGAACCCTGATTGTAACTTTTTTTAATTGTCTGAACTTCTCCCACCTCTGACAATAAATCCTGAGTGGTTACCAAAAAAAAACCCTGCTCTGAAGGTTATTTTCATTTTACAAATCCTGCACTCAGCTTTCTCCAATATCATTGAGAAGCAGCAGATGCTGCTTCTTTTTTCGGTTTTCGCTCATTTCTTGACTTTTTCCGACGCGCTTGCATTTCAATCCGGCTCCCCGTCTCCCCGTCGCTCTGTGCAGCTGGCCTGTACCACTACACATGCTGTGCCCCCACCCTTCTTTCACATCATGGTATGATCCTAGTGTATCCTTGCATATGATTGGCCGCATGGTGGCCCAGCTAAATAAAGACCCGCCCCTGCCTGCAAGGATTCTCAGCAAGAGTAGGAGCGGCTAGAGATTCTGCTCTCCCCCAACGGGAGTCTGCTCTTCTAACGGCAGCTCGCGATCGGCGTGTTGGAGACCTCTGAATTAAATGATCAAGTCACCTCAAGTCAGAAGGCTCAAGTCCAAGTCAAGTCCCGAGTCCTTGGTGTTCAAGTCCAAGTCGAGTCGCAAGTGTTTTGTGATGTTGTCAAGTCGAGTCTCAAGTCATCAAATGTGTGACTCGAGTCTGACTCGAGTCCAAGTCATGTGACTCAAGTCCACACCTCTGCTCTCGAGTGTCCCCTGGTCTGTTCTCAGCTGTGTGCATCACTCTTTAGTGTCCCCTGGTCTGTTCTCAGCTGTGTGCGTCACTCTTTAGTGTCCCTGGTCTGCTCCCAGCTGTGTGCGTCACTCTTTAGTGTCCCCTGGTCTGTTCTCAGCTGTGTGCGTCACTCTTTAGTGTCCCCTGGTCTGCTCTCAGCTGTGTGCGTCACTCTTTAGTGTCCCTGGTCTGTTCTCAGCTGTGTGCGTCACTCTTTAGTGTCCCTGGTCTGCTCTCAGCAGTGTGCGTCACTCTTTAGTGTCCCTGGTCTGCTCTCAGCAGTGTGCGTCACTCTTTAGTGTCCCCTGGTCTGCTCTCAGCTGTGTGCGTCACTCTTTAGTGTCCCCTGGTCTGCTCTCAGCTGTGTGTGTCACTCTTTAGTGTCCCCTGGTCTGTTCTCAGCCGTGTGCGTCACTCTTTAGTGTCCCCTGGTCTGCTCTCAGCTGTGTGCGTCACTCTTTAGTGTCCCCTGGTCTGCTCTCAGCTGTGTGCGTCACTCTTTAGTGTCCCCTGGTCTCCCAGCTGTGTGCGTCACTCTTTAGTGTCCCCTGGTCTCCCAGCAGTGTGCGTCACTCTTTAGTGTCCCCTGGTCTGCTCTCAGCTGTGTGCGTCACTCTTTAGTGTCCCCTGGTCTGCTCTCAGCTGTGTGTGTCACTCTTTATTGTCCCCTGGTCTGCTCTCAGCTGTGTGTGTCACTCTTTATTGTCCCCTGGTCTGCTCTCAGCTGTGTGCGTCACTCTTTAATGTCCCCTGGTCTGCTCTAGGCTGTCAGAGGGCAGCAGGGAGCGGCTGGGGGTTAATCTTTAACTACAATATAAAGTCATAAAGAGTTTGAAGTGAGAGCTGCAGCGTCGCACTGCTTCATCAGAGAGCTGGACGCAGAGGACGGATGAAGAAGCAGAGGAGTCACTCCCGATGGAGCACACGGTCAGAGCAGCAGGAACCTCTTCTTCCACACAGACCTGGTCCTCACAGCTGACGGAGTTCATGAGAAGAAACTGAGTGAGTGGGACTTTGATTAATTCAGTGTCTGATGTGTCAAACAGCTGCTCTTTGTGGGTTCACGTATTCACCTCCTGTCTTTAGAACGACTCACTCAGTTTATCTGACAGCTGATGTTAGAAACTACAGCTCACTGTCTTTAAAGTCCGCATGTAGATACAGATGTTATTTCCTCATCACTCACACATATAATAAGCTGTGTGTCTGTCCCCATCAGGTGGCTGCAGGCTATCACCAACATGGAGAGGTATCACATCAACACTTCACACGATGCTTGAAACTGTTTCTCCCTTCAACTCGTTCTCTCTCACTGACTGGCTGCTTGCTGTCTCTGCTCCTTCTCCTGAACATTGACTCTGAACAAACCTGTAACTCTGTAAAACACATTCAGGTTGAATCCTGATTCTGGACTGCAGTTGGACTTTGATGCTTCTCTCATCTTACGAAGACTCATATTCCATATCTATTGAGGCGTCTGTGGGTCAAAGTGCTCTCATAGACAGATCTCTGTTAATGAATAACTCAGAAACAGTAAGGGATCTGAGGAGTAGTTAAGATGTCTTAAGAACCAGGTGCATGAATCTGGGGACTAGTTAAAGGAATGTAGGGACTAGTTGCAGAGGTCCGGGGACTTGTGGTCAAGATCTAGAAGCATCTTGCAGATATCTTATGAACAGTTGAAGAAGTCAAGGTAATAGTTACAGACATGTAGGGACTATTTGCAGAGCACAATGGACTAGTAGCAGAGATATTCCGAGTACTTTGAAGGGATCGAGAGAGAGATGCTGAGATTTAAAGACTAGTTGATGATATGTTTTCCCCTGATCTTTCAGCAGCATGACTCTGAACAAACCTGTAAATCTATAAAACACATTCAGGTTGAATCCTGATTCTGGACTGCAGTTGGACTTTGATGCTTCTCTTATCGTACGAAGACTCATATTCCATATCTATTGAGGCGCCTGTGGGTCAAAGGGCTCTCATAGAAAGATCTCTGGTAATGAATAACCCAGAAACAATAAGGGATCTGAGGAGTAGTTAAGATGTCTTAAGGACCAGGTGCATGAATCTGGGGACTAGTTAAAAAGAGATATAGGGACTACTTACAGAGGTCCATATATCTATGGACTAGTTGCAGAGCTATGCAGGCTACTAGTTCAGGGATCTAAGGACGTGTTGCAAAGTCTTGTGTACTATTTTCAGAGATCTAGGGACTAGTTATAGTGATCTAGGGACAAGCTATTTGGATCCAGGCACTACTTGCAGAGAGCAAATTACCTGTTGCAGAGATCTAGGGACTAGGAATCTAGGGACTAGTTGCAGATGTCAAGGCCTTAGTCACATAACTCTAGGGACTAGAACCAGAGATTTAGGGACTAGTTGCAGAGCTGGGTACTAGTCTCAGGGATCTAAGGATGTGTTGCAGAGTCTTTCGTAATAGTTGCAGGAGTCTTTTGGGACTTGTTGCACAGATCTTGGGACTCTAGTTCAAATTAATCTAGGGACTAGTTGCAGAGGTCGGGGACTTGTGGGCAAGATCTAGGAGCATATTTCAGATATCTTATGACCAGTTGCAAAAGTCAAGGTAATAGTTACAGACATGTAGGGACTATTTGCAGGGACCTAGGGACTAGTTGAAGGGACCTAGAGACTAGTAGCGTAGATATAGGGAGTACTTGCAGGGACCTAGGGACTAGTTGAAGGGACCTAGAGACTAGTTGAAGGGACCTAGAGACGAGCTGCTGAGATTTGTTTCCCTGATTTGTCAGCAGCATGACTCATACACCTGTAAATCTATAAAACGTATTCAGATAGAATCCTGACACTGGACTGCAGTTGGACTTTGATGCTTCTCTTATCGTACGAAGACTCATATTCCATATCTATTGAGGCCTCTGTGGGTCAGTGCTTTATATAATAATACTTTCTACTCTGTTATTTGCTAACTCAGAAACAATGTATTATTATTAATATTTTGTTGGAATAACCTTTAAAGTAAGAATCAATATGCAGAGAGATCTGAGGACTAGTTTAGATGTCTAAGGACTAGATGCCAGAGTCGCTGGGACTAGTTGCAGAGTCCACGGCTCAAAGGAATAAGATAAATGGTGTTGGAAAAGTTAGATTAGGTTTTACACAGACAGGAAGTATCATTCTGGACATAACCCGGACTCTGGGCCTTTGAGATGTACTGAAGCCTAAGCCATGGTCAACAGTATTAAACCATAGCACATCCAACCATAAACCAAATACAAGAAACACAACAGGCTTGACATGTATACAAACATGTAAAAGGTTGAATCAAAAATGATGAATATGAGATGTAAAAGACACGCATTGATGGCAGTAAAATGACTTTTACTGTCCAAAACCTCTGAAAGCAGAGGTCTAATCTTGTATCTTCAGTAATTTCCTTTTTTTCTCTCAGATCCCAGAAACAGAAAGAAAGGTCGCCTGCACCCAGCGGTGTGTCCATGAAGAGTGATCTGTCCAAGGGTCATGTGACTGACTTCAAAGATGGACGCTCTACTAATTACCCAGAGTAAGTACATAAAGCCATATTTAACAGATAGTCTTGTTGTTCTCATCCTCAGTCAGATTGGTCTTCCATCACTGTTGTTTGTATCTCGTCTTTTAATATGATCAAACATGGCAGAACACTTCATCCATTTGATCAGCACTCACACTCCTGGTAAAGCCTGATTAATCAAAAGTTTAAAACATTAGTATTTACTTGTATTTTGGGGGGATATAGGTAAGCGCATGACCAACTGGCAAGAGAAATCAGTGGGTTTTCACTTTATTAGAACATGATTTCTGGCATAAAATCTGACCATTTTCAAACACTAAGCTAAAGCATCGACAAAGCCGCTGTGATTCCCCTCTGTTTATTGTGCGGTGCACGGGGCATGTGTCTTAGTCTCTGCTGCTTTCCTGGCCTTTTCACTGCAATGCAATTCATGGCAAACATCCACGCTGGAATTATGGGAGAAAGTTTGGGTCGGAGTCTGTGACCTAAGATTTTCATTGTCATAACTACAGTGTAGCTATGGTCACATGACAATAAAACCCTCGAAACTTGCTAATGAGATTAATTTGAGTACATTGTTACGTTGTTTTCGACGTTAAGGTTTGCAGAATAATCACAAGCGTCGATGCGTTAACATTAACGGTCCTTATTTTAATAGTGTGTGTTGTTATACAGACTTATTACATGGCTTAGTTGAATACTCGATTCTGATTGGTCAATTCAGAACAGGTGACACGTTGTTAATACCGAACAGACAGACCGCTGTCAAGGACTTATTGACCGTTGTTAAAGACGCTCACATCTTCAGAAATAAGTCCGGTCGATTTAACTGTATACAGTTGGACATGAAAAACAGCGCAGAAGTAACGGGGCAGAAACCCTCCTTTTTACGCAGCGGTCCAGACATAGACATCAAACGACGACACATATTCAGTTGCCAGTTACTTTGTCATCAGGGCACGGATATCTAGATACTTTCCAAGATTTGACATCATGAATTGTGCTACTTTTAAAGCAAGGAGCGATGTTTTCAAATCTGTAATCAAAAAGCTCCTCAAAAACGCCATCGAAGCAGTTCCTGCCGTTGGCTTTTCAAACTGACGAGAGACGCTCTATCTGTGTTTCAAATGTAACAGTTTGAAAAGCAAGCAAACTGTCTGATTGTCTTTCGTTTTCCGCTGTCGTGTGATAGCAACATGGAGGATTTTAACATTCATTTTTAATATATTTGGAGAGCACAGTAATTTGGAGGAATGGTTAGTGGCTGATGAGTCCCCAGTGAAGAAAAGAAAAAGACAAGAGGGACAAGAAAACAGCGGAGAAGTAACGGGGCAGAAAACCCTCCTTGTTACGCAGCGGTCCAGACATAGACATCAAACGGCGACACTTCAGTGTGCCGTTCCTTTGGCATTAGGGCAGGGACATCTAGATACTTCCCAAGGTTTGACATCATGAGTTGTGCTACTTTTAAAGCAAGCAGCGATGTTTTCAAATCTGTAATCAGAAAGCTCCTCAAAAATGCTATCGAAGCAGTTCCTGCCGTTGCTACGTTAGTTCAAACGGTAACAACGGACTATGTTTCTTGGCGGATGCATGTCAATTTAAATCAATACAACTATTTTTTAAATCAAAAAAATCATTTTCTAAATCCATAAAAGCATTTCAATTAATATTGGGAGTCATGAGGTTACTTTGTTGAGAATGTTGAGACGACAAAGCTCAGCGCACATTACTCACACTCAAAGCTGTGTGTCCATGAAGAGTGGCCGGTCTGAAGCGGCACCAATATATTTTAAAGGCCGCCCTTCAGAGACAGAGTAAGTGGACGTCCTGTGACTTCATTAAATCAGCAGCAGTAGAAAACATGTTGTTACTGAAGAACAGAGGCTTCTTGTTGAAGCTGAGGGAGGGACTACGATTACGTGAGAAGCCATTCGGCCGTTCACTGAATCAACCGATCGAGTAAAGTACAGTATTTACTGAGCTTTGTGCAACGTATTGTACATCTTGACAGAGCCAACATTTCACAGTGTTTCCTCAGTTGGCTTGTTTTTGGATTGTATTTTCAAAATGTTCTTCAATGTTTGAATGGTGAAAGGCCCACTGGTAGATGTAGTCGATGTATAGGCCTAAGAAGTAATGCCTATATTGCATAAAGTATTATTTATTCAAATAGTTTTAACCAATCAAATGAATTGGCATTCCTGTCAATTCTTGAATTATTCGATTCATCTCCTTTTTTAATTTCATTTGAATCTTTGGTAATGAAAGTAACATTTATTTATATATATATAATTGAACAATGGCGCAGCCAACGGCGTATGAATGTGTGGGAATTAAATATATATGAAAGGGCTTTAGGACTTTCATAAATCCTGAATGATTTAATTGAATAATTATTTCCTTAATTTTGACGTGATTATTTTGAACAGTTTGGCCATAGTTGTGAATTACTGTCACCTGTAGATCAGTAGAATAGGAACCTTGAGTAGGAACCTTGAGTAGGAACCTTGAGTAGGAACCTTGAGTAGGAACCTTGAGTGTGTTCAGGCTACAAGCCTTTCCTGTTTCTCATGTTTCAGGAGGAAGCTGGAGGAACCTGAACCCAGCTGTGTGTCCGTGAAGAGTGACTGGTCTATGGATAAACCTATTTTCTTCAAAGGTGAACACTCTGTTGATGAAAGGTGAGGATTTCAAATGTAAAAAGTTATAATCATACAAATATTTCTAATAATTTAGTTTATTTAAAAAACGCTTTTCAAGTTGTTAACCGCCTTCGTGATACCTTCCACTGTGGTTTTAGGTCAGAGTTGACTCACAGTTCTCTTCTTCCCCGCCCCGTCCCATATATGTATTTACTAGCTCCCTGAGGCAGATGCAAATTGTGTGATGTTGGGATATATAAATAAACTATGATTGATTGAAACTTATTGAATAAATACAGAATGTAATAATTGCCATTTAAACTGATAAATTGGTGCCCCGTGTGAGGCCCAGACAAACCTGAGGGTTTATACAACACTCCTTCTCCTGTTGCTCAAACAAGAACTTGATCCACTTTTGACGAACTCTGAAGCATTTTAATACCAACCTGCTTTGATTTAAAGTCCACAGCTAGACATGTATACTGTGTGTGTATATATATACAGTATACGTAAGCAATTTGTGATAAGAACACAGGTTGGAATCTTGTTTCATTTAATCTTTAATTTCTATTCAACTCATCAACTTTTTATTTTTGGTTCAAAAGCTTGGTATCTTCCTTCACCTTACATATCCCAACTCTTACATATATGAGAGATAAGCATGTGGTGTGAATGGGTATTCATTCTGGAGCAAAGTGTATATCAATGAATCAACAGAGGAAGTTAAAGTCACAGTTGTCAGCGCTTCCCATCAGGAGACAATCGACCCTCAACATTACAATAAGACCCCAGATCAACCTCTTCTCCTTCTGATTCCCACATCGTCTGATGAAGACCCTTTAAGGTCATGATGAAGGCCAGTGGGTAGAGTTTGTCTCCTGCCATGAGGCCTCCTGCAAACTGACTGTTAAAGCCGAACTGTGAGCTGAAAGTTGCATTAACCCCATTGGGCTTAGAAGGCGTAGTCAAATGTTCTGCTACAGGAAGTCACTTCAAGGACCTTTACCATGTCTTTGTCTCTGTATGGACGGAGATAATGTGAGTTGTCTCTTCATGATTCCTCACAGAGAGGACCAGCAGAGCTCAGAGGTTCCCAGAGGTCAGTCTGCCCAGCAGCATCAGACTCAGCTGGACTCCACATTTATGGTCTGTACATGAACGACAGCTACTCTACATCTGTTCTGCTCACAGTCAACTCCACGATGCACTTTGCAGATCAGTGGATGGTCAGTCTGTCCAACATGGATCTGATGTTTGGTGCCTTTAGTTTGATTGTGTTGTTCATGTATTCTGTTCCAGCTGCTGGAGGACAACATCATCACTTTTGTGAAGAACGAGCTGAAGAAGATTCAGAAGGCTCTGAGTTCAGATTACCCAGAATGCTTAGAGAGCCAGAGTGAGGATGAGGAGGTGTTGGACGGTGAGGATGAAGAGCAGAGGAGGAGGAGCAGCAGAGAGGCATTTCTGAACATCTCACTGCACTTCCTGAGGAGCATGAAGCAGGAGGAGCTGGCTGACCGTCTGCAGAGCAGTAAGAGGGTTTCTATAGAGATTTAACAAACTGGATAAATGTTGACTAACGTCTCAAGAGAAGGAACAAAATATATTCAGATCCTCGTTCTTTAAAGATTCATCTGACTCATTGATCTGCTTTGTTGTGTGTTCATTCAGGAAGTCGTTCTGGAGCGTGTCAGCGTAAACTGAAGTCTAAACTGAAGGAGAGGTTCCAGTGTGTGTTTGAGGGCATTGCTAAAGCAGGAAACCCAACCCTTCTGAACCAGATCTACACAGAGCTCTACATCACAGAGGGGGGGTCTGCAGAGGTCAATGCTGAACATGAGGTCAGACAGATTGAAACAGCATCCAGGAAACCAGACAGACCAGAAACACCCATCAGACAAGAAGACCTCTTTAAAGCCTCACCTGGAAGAGATGCACCAATCAGAGCAGTGCTGACAAAGGGCGTGGCTGGCATTGGGAAGACAGTCTTCACACAGAAGTTCACTCTGGACTGGGCTGAAGGCAAAGCCCACCAGGACATCCAGTTCATATTTCCATTCACCTTCAGAGAGCTGAACGTGGTGAGAGAGAACAAGTACAGCTTGGTGGAACTCGTTCATCACTTCTTCCCTGAAACCAGAGACGCAGGAATCTGCAGGTTCGATCAGTTCCCGGTCGTGTTCATCTTTGACGGTCTGGATGAGTGTCGACTTCCTCTGGACTTCCTCAACACTGAGGTCCTGACTGATGTCACAGAGTCCACCTCAGTGGACCGGCTGCTGACAAACCTCATCAGGGGGAAGCTGCTTCCCTCTGCTCGCCTCTGGATAACCACACGACCTGCAGCAGCCAATCAGATCCCTCCTGAGTGTGTGGACATGGTGACAGAGGTCCGAGGGTTCACCAACCCACAGAAGGAGGAGTACTTCAGGAAGAGATTCAGAGATCAGGAGCAGGCCGGCACCATCATCTCCCACATCAAGACCTCACGAAGCCTCCACATCATGTGCCACATCCCAGTCTTCTGCTGGATCTCTGCTTCAGTTCTGGAGGAGGTGTTGAAAACCAGAGAGGGAGGAGAGCTGCCCAAGACCCTGACTGAGATGTACATCCACTTCCTGGTGGTTCAGTCCAAAGTGAAGAACATCAAGTATGATGGAGGAGCTGAGACAGATCAACACTGGAGTCCAAAGAGCAGGAATATGATGGAGTCTCTGGGGAAACTGGCTTTTGAGCAGCTGCAGAAAGGCAACCTGATCTTCTATGAGTCCGACCTGACAGAGTGTGGCATCGATATCAGAGCAGCCTCAGTGTACTCAGGAGTGTTCACACAGGTCTTCAGAGAGGAGAGAGGACTGTACCAGGACAAGGTGTTCTGCTTCGTCCACCTGAGCGTTCAGGAGTTTCTGGCTGCTCTTCATGTCCATCTGACCTTCATCACCTCTGGAGTCAACCTGCTGTCAGAAGAACCAACAACCTCCAGGCGGAGTAAAGTCTTCAGACCCAAACCTAAACTCTCACATCTCTACCAGAGTGCTGTGGACCAGGCCTTACAGAGTCCAAACGGGCACCTGGACTTGTTCCTCCGCTTCCTCCTGGGTCTTTCACTGGAGACCAATCAGAAACTCCTACGTGGTCTGCTAACAGAAACAGGAAGTAGCTCAGAGACCAACAAGAAAACAGTCCAGTACATGAAGAAGAAGATGGATGAGTATCTGTCTCCAGAGAGAAGCATCAACCTGTTCCACTGTCTGAATGAACTGAATGATGGTTCTCTAGTGGAGCAGATCCAACAGTCCCTGAGGTCAGGAAGTCTCTCCACAGATAATCTGTCTCCTGCTCAGTGGTCAGCTCTGGTCTTCATCTTACTGTCATCAGGAGAAGATCTGGACGTGTTTGACCTGAAGAAATACTCTGCTTCAGAGGAGGCTCTTCTGAGGCTGCTGCCAGTGGTCAAAGCCTCCAGGAAGGCTCTGTGAGTACAGAAACATTCATACATCATGACTTAAATATTCAGTTCATTATTTTAACATATTACATGTCTTTCCTTTTTCAGACTGAGTGGCTGTGATCTGTCAGAGAGAAGCTGTGGAGCTCTGTCCTCAGTCCTCAGCTCCCAGTCCTCTAGTCTGAGAGAGCTGGACCTGAGTAACAACGACCTGCAGGATTCAGGAGTGAAGCTGCTGTCTGCTGGACTGGAGAGTCCACACTGCACTCTGGAGACTCTCAGGTCAGGATTCATCAATATGTTGAGCTTCCTTTTGTGGAAGTATTTAACTTACTTTAGAAAATAAACTATTTTTAAACCTGTTAAATTATTCTTTGCTGTTGTGTTCAGGTGAAAATCTACACAACTTTCTCCCTTTCTACTTTTGACACATTTTAAACATTGGATTTCAATACACCAGTTATGCAAACATATTTGCTTCCATTTATTTAATTTTCTCCTCAGACTGAGTGACTGTGAGCTGTCAGAGAGAAGCTGTGCAGCTCTGTCCTCAGTCCTCAGCTCCCAGTCCTCTAGTCTGAGAGAGCTGGACCTGAGTGACAACGACCTGCAGGATTCAGGAGTGAAGCTGCTGTCTGCTGGACTGGAGAGTCCTCACTGCACTCTGGAGACTCTCAGGTCAGGATAAATCAACATGTTTAATTCATGGCCTTTTGAATTATTATTCATACTAATGTTCCTTCTTCCCAAATTGTTTTTAAAAAGTTGTCTAGTCAGCTACATTTGCCCTGCTTCTGATGAATGGACTTTACTTTCACACTTTTGTATTCACCTTTTTAAGTTTTGCCATATTTTAAGATGTTGCTTTTAAATCCAAGAACTGTGCTAAAATGATCACGTTCAGTTAAAAAAAAATCAGATCAGACAAGTATCTTACAATTGGGATGGACGTTGGTTCATCCTGTTCTGTCCTATATTTATAGGATTTTGACCGTGATCTTTGGAACAATAAGTGCACATATCCTCTTGTTGATTATTGTCTCCTCAGACTGAGTGTCTGTAAGCTGTCAGAGAGAAGCTGTGCAGCTCTGTCCTCAGTCCTCAGCTCCCAGTCCTCTAGTCTGAGAGAGCTGGACCTGAGTAACAACGACCTGCAGGATTCAGGAGTGAAGCTGCTGTCTGCTGGACTGGAGAGTCCACACTGCACTCTGGAGACTCTCAGGTCAGGATTCATCAACACGTTCAATTTAAGTTGTTATTTACATACATTGGTAAACCTCTAACCTGCACACGATTGTCTCTAATCTAAATGTAAATCAGTAAAGTTCTATTTGTTTCCATAGAAACGTTTGATGTTGTTTTTTCTATTTTGTTGGATCTTGAATGTTTCCAGACAAATTAGAAAAGTGCAGTAATGTTCTGAGATTATTGAGAGGCAGTAGTGATTGGCCTGGTTGGACAATGTCTAAATAACCCCACATTAATGGACTGTATCGCAGTACTTCTCTAACCCTCCAGTCCTCACTGTGGCCTCAGATTATGTGATGTGTGTGTGTGTGTGTGTGTGTGTGTGTGTGTGTGTGTGTGTGTGTGTGTGTGTGTGTGTGTGTGTTCAGGCTGTCAGGCTGTCTGGTCTCAGAGGGAGGCTCTGTTTCTCTGGCTTCAGCTCTGAGCTCCAACCCCTCCCATCTGAGAGAGCTGGACCTGAGCTACAATCATCCAGGAGACTCAGGAGAGAAGCTGCTGTCTGCTGGCCTGGAGGACCCTCTCTGGAGACTGGACACTCTCAGGTATTATACATGTCTACTGTATGTGTTCATGTAAATCCTGGTTTTCAAAAAAGTCACAAAGACACAGACTTTAAGAAAATAGGCCAACACAATGACCTGAAAGGGTACTGAGGACACGAAGACAAGGAAGACATCTGATCACGATTTTAATGCCATTTTAATTTGTTGAACTAAACTGACTTTTATCAATTTGACGATAAAGTCAGGGGAGACAATACTTAGGTGGCAAGATTCAGAAAATCCATCCCGCAACATAAACACAGCAGAGATCATCCCACTCCTGATGGACGTGATCTACACTCCTGTATCTGAACTGATTCTGAAGTGCTTCTATTTTATAAAGCACTTCAATCAATGAGGAACTATCAGATGTCGTGTGAATTCTGTGCAGAACAGGTACCTTCAAATAAAGTTCATGCATTTCCCTCTTCAGATTCCAGTAGGCGAAACACGTATTGAATGTGTCTCGGAGAGTCTGAGTAAACGTAATGGACCAACTGAACACTGATACATTCTTACATCTTATTTTCTGATGAATAATTGAAAAAATGAGCTTCATTCATCGGCTAATCAGATGTTCGACTGACCTAAAATAATACTGTCATCTTAGTAACAGCTGCTCTGACTCTTTCAGGATGGAGCCTGCTGGAGTCCGATGGCTGAGACCCGGTCTGAGGAAGTGTGAGTGTGGTTTCATTTGATTCATGAAAACAAAGCAGCCTCCATCTTCAAATGTAACCTTCATCCTCAAAGAGTCAATACATGAACAGCTGATAGATGAATAACTGCTGCTGTTCCTCTCCTCAGATTCCTGTGAACTCTCACTTGACACAAACACAGCTCACAGGAAGCTCAAACTGTCTGAGGACGACAGGAAGGTGACATGTGTGGAGGAGAAGCAGCCATATCCTGATCATCCAGAGAGGTTTGATGGCTGGCCTCAGCTGATGTGCAGAGAAGCTCTGACTGGTCGCTGCTACTGGGAGGTCGAGTGGAGAGGAGAGGTTGATATATCAGTGACTTACAGAGGAATCAGGAGGAGAGGAGAGAGAGAGGACTGTGTGTTTGGATGGAATGATCAGTCCTGGAGTCTGTTCTGCTCTGATGGTCTTTACTGTGTCTGGCACAATAACACAATAACACTCTCCTCCTCCTCCTCCTCCTCCTCCTCCTCCTCCTCCTCCTCCTCCTCCTCCTCTGGTAGAGTAGCAGTGTATCTGGATCATCCTGCTGGCTCTCTCTCCTTCTTCAGAGTCTCCTCTCACACACTGATCCACCTCCACACCTTCAGAACCACATTCACTGAACCTCTCTACGCTGGCTTTACAGTTTGGTCTGGATCAGTGTCTCTGTGTCCTCTGTATGAGGAAGAGTCTCCTCCTGTTCCAGAGACCTCCTCCCTGCCGCCCAGAGAGTTCAGTCTGTTCAGGATCACAGCTGATGTTAGTTAGGACCAACCTGAGTCTGAGGGTTTTTACTTCATTATAACATGATTTCTGAACTATTGATATGAAGTCTGAGCATTTTCAGACACTTAGCTAAACCAATCGACTGTGATCACCCTCTGTATAATGTGTACTACATACTCGTATGGTACTACTCATGTGATTCCCCTTGTTGGGAACATCCTGAGTGTCCTCTTCCAGCATGAGAGTAGCATGCTACAAAGGTATCAACTGTAGCTGTGAGCATGACAGGATGTGTGATGACCCAGAAGAGCATCAGGACTGCTTGAGGCAGATGATAGCTCTGTGATGAACATGATGACTCAGCCTCTATGGAGAGAGACATCAAGCATGCTCATTTCTGACGTGGAGCTGATCTGAAGTAAACATTGATACTGCTTTCTGTCCCTCCATCTTGTGACTGTGTGACTCCCTCTCTTGATATCAGCATGTGAAGGACACTGCTCAGGAACTAGCTGATGCTCTGTATGTGATGACTCCTTCCCTTCTGGAGAGGATCCCAGACACATGGATCACAGGCTGAAGCTCAAGCCGGGGACCAGGGAGAGTTCTCTAACACTTATTGCTACATGTGGATCTATACATGTTTGGATTAGACTGAACCGACCACTCTGCTGCCTTCATCTCAAACTTGAGATTAAAACTCCATCACAGGATACACACAGTCAAACCATCCCATCTTAAAGCGCTCCATGGGAGGAAGCCTGTGGAGTGTAAATGAGTTCAGCAGCGTTGCATGATGGAGACATGTCAGGAGGGTAAAGGAAGAAGATGGATGCATGAGCAGAGTTACATGCGAGTAAACCAGTGAGCAAAACATTCAGAGAAAGTGTCTGCAGCTTACAGTTGGGAGATTCAACATACATCGTCTTTACACGCCATTAGCAGAGATGCAGCTGAACAAATAAACCTATTCTCCTTGCTGCTCTGCCTCTGCAGCCCGTGTCCATGCACTGAAACCTATAGAACACACGACAGGAGAGGGGAACTCCAAAAAGCAGAATAGGGCCACTTTGAACGTTTGGTAGTGCTGCCATCAAAAGGGAGATGTCTGTCAGGAAGGAACACAGCCTGTACTTCCTAATGCAATGACATAAGCTTGAAATACTTTTGTTGTGATCACATTTGTATTGAGATGAATACACACCATTGTTGAGAACTTCATAGTATGAAGTAAATACTTAAAACGAAAGTTAGTTATAATTAAATATAATCAATTATATTCTTGTGTAACCCACAATTAAAATGCTCCATATTATATGCTTTTCTATATTTACAGCATAAACAAAACAAAGTGGTTTGTTAAGTTGAGGGTAAGACCTATAATGATTTATGCCTTACTCTCTGATAAGAGAGGAGGCAGGTTCTTTCCTCTCCTCTCACAGCAGGGAGGGGGGCTCCAGACTTAAGGAGAAACACATTGAGGCCTCAAAAGGGTGGTTATGTCATAGTCATAGAATATGTCTAGTCATGTGTTGTTTTACACAAACGTGGGAAGGTGTGTCTTATGCCAGAGCCAATAGAATATGTTGGTTGGGTATAGAGGAGGTGTTTGTGGGTTTTCTATCCGGTTTTTTGAGCATAAAAAGACTGGCTTTTTTGGATTTCGTCGGGGAGAGAGGGGGAAACCCCTGGTATACTCTCTCCTGGTAGGCTCTGTCCTTCAGAGCTGGGTTAATAGCTCTCGGTAAGGTTCTCTCAACCTGGGTGAATATCTCTTCCATTTCTTGGTTGGAATGATGAGGGAATTGCTTTGAATGCTGAGTGCTGCATGGAATGATTGGATTTTAAGGGTTACACCTGCCCACGTGAGGAACATACCTCCGAATCATTGCGGGATTTTGAATGGGCTTTTATTATCACCAGTCTTTGTATGAGAGAATGTCACAACTGAAATAGGCAGGAAAAGGGAAACATTTTGGTAATAAATGTAAGACTGTGAAAGTTTCATATTTGAACATGATCACAGCATCATTTTGTTTAGTATGATTATAATGTTGTAAAGAGAGAAGGTAAAAACCCTGTATTAGTTTGGACCTATTTTTCTTCAAATAAACTGATCCCACCTTTTGGACTGGGACAACTTAAAGGACATCTGTGCTCTCCTCTCCTGCTTCAAAGGTAAGATTGCACCCTGCCACACACACTTAGGTAGGAACACACCCCATTTACTGATACCAAAATCCTTCGGGATCCCTTAAACAGATTAAAACGAGTTGTCTGAATTGAAACAGCAGTTAGTTGAACCTGGTTCTTCGGGGAGTTGATAGAGGTGAGATCTTGCTGACGTTTGGTGGATCTGAGCCGAGCAGTAAACTTACATAGACTCAGTAACTTCGGTCGGGTCAATTAGTGAGGTCAGAGAAATTTACCGGAACAAATTAATCGGGGCCTCATCTAGAACTCTAAGCATGACGCCCAACGTGGCTCTGTGAAAATTAATATTTTTACAGAGTCAAAATACAAGATCCAAAACGACCTAGTGAAAAAAGTCGATGAGTACAAATCAGCCAAATACAGGCTGAAAGTCTTGTTAAAATACCTACCCGAATCCTAGAATATATATTTTAACCTAAAGTGTAGTAATTTAAGTGATACTATTGCACCGGACTGAGAGTTATATTATATCGGATATTGCTGTCTGTTAAAGAAGCTAAAGTAGGTTCTTCTTCCCCTAGCCAAATTGAGAAGCCCCTGTGGTCCCTTTAATCACAGGTTTGGTGGCTAGTGAAGTCAGCCGTAGGAGCACTGCTCAGTATCTGTCCAATTGCTTTGAAACGTATAGGTAGGACTTGTCAAAGAGCTGCGGTTTGAACTTTTGCGTTGAAACATAACGTGGGGAAGAGTTAATGGGAGATTTAATAAAGATAAACATAGGTCTAAAGGTACCTATGCTGTTGAAAAAGCTCGAAGCTCGATACATAACACTCTTAACTGAGGTGTCCGCATGCACTAGCTGAATCCAGAAGAGAACCTAGAATCAAGAGACGGTATAGTCGGACTGATTCATCCGGTGTGAGTAAAAGCCTAAAAACTTGCATGTGTATAAAAGAGTGAACGTAAATCCTTGAATAAAAAAAAATAAAATAAAAAGAATGGCTGATGAGGTTTAAAACGCAATTTAATGACTCTGAGCCAACTTCAGATGGGGAGGGATACACAGAAGCTAAATCCGGACCTTCTGCCCCCCCTGGTCGGATAAGCCCAGACCCACGGGCGTACCGCGACCTAAGTACCTTCCTGTCAGACTACCGTTTGGACAGAGAGCCACAAACAGGCGGTATAATGTCTGAGACCCTACCTTCACCCTACGGGGAGAAAGACTCACAGATACCATTAATGAGTATCCCCTCTACTACTCCTAGGAGAAAACACATTGTTAAACAAGATAGTCAGGGGAACGGCAAATTGGAAATAATAATGGCAAATATTGAATATCTTAAACTAGATCAACAAACCATGTTAGTGGATCCTGCTAATATGAAACTACAACATGTAGGAGGGGTATCAGCAGCTCTAGCAAAAAGAATAGGACCTAGCATGCAAGCACAGAGTGATAGGATGATAAGGACCATAGAACTGTCCGAGGGAAATGTGGTTGTCACTAGAGGAGGTGATGACCCCCATATACCGGTTGTTTTGCATGTACCATTCAAACCTATGTGGGAACTAACAGAAGAAACTAAACTCCAAGAATACCTTCAACACCAATATGAGGAAGTTTTTTGCGAGGCTAAAGCTCAAATACTTTACCAAAATCAACCAAATGATGTGCTCTTGACCCTGTTTGGAAATGAGATTTCCGGTTTCACAATTGAGGACTCAATACAGGCCTTAAAAAACGCTTTGCAAAAAAGTCAGGGAGATTTAAATGTGATAATATGTTGTTCATCACATGATGATTTCGCACAAGCATTGAGAGAGCTCAGTTTTTTGGGTCAAAAACTTCCCCCTGGCTCTGCCCCTGCACTGCTGCAGTCTCCAGTGTTAGGAGGAGATTCAGACACTCCTATGAGACAGCAGTTAATTCAAGAATCACCTCTGGTCTCAAATAGGTTTCCAGGATCAGAGAAAATAAACATTGAAATGGGATCACCCATAGATAGGACAGCAATCAAATCAGTAGGAAAATCAGACTATGGGAACAATAGGATCATTATTGAAGTAGCTGCCCCAGATCAAACTCAGATGCTCGGTATAGGGCCGTTTATGACTTTGTGTGAGCCTGATCTAACAAAAGACGCTGAACATGAAGCTGAATGCCGCAGGACTTTTAGACAGGCACATTGTAGACGAACCAGGGCAAATATAATGAATAAAAGAAATCAAGCAGAAACTGCTGCTCGATTTTCAGGACAGGGAACTATTGATGCATCAGGCCAAGTAGAAGATGCTGATCCTGGACCAGTAATGGGAATTTTATATTCCTCTTTCATGCATTTAAATGCAAGCAAAAAAAGTTATTCAAAAAGAGATCAGATTGATGAACAAAAATGAATCAAGGTCCTAAACACAGGCATGAAAGTGTTAATACAGGCTGCTACTACAGATGGAGAAAACATAGTCACATTCAGACTCAGAACACAGGGCAGAAGGTATCGTGGGATCCCCATAAATACTCTTTTGACAGCAGCAGCTAATGCATTCCCTTGGGGGGAATGTTCACCTTTATTCAGATTTTTAGTAGATACACCAAACATAAAAACTACGTTTGGTGCAGAACTAGAGAAATCCAAGCGTGAAGATGATGACACAAGTTCAGCAGGGGAAAGAAACGGTTCAGAGAGAGGTGATACCTCTGAGGAAGAAGATAATTACAATCTAAACAGACCACAGACAGGTCCATTAAAAGACTTTATTGCCTCAACTCAGGGAGTAAACTCAGGAGAGTGTGAAGATTATGAAGTCTCAAAAATCAGGCAGTTCACTCCCCGCACTAGGGGAAGACCTTTACTCTCACCCATAAACAAATCAACCCCAACCCAGGTCAGATTTCAAGTAGACAGAGCTCTAGTGGCTAGGGGGAAAAACTGTGGATCAAGGGGTGCTGTGGCAAAACAATATGACCCATCAAAATCACCTTGCAAAGAACCAACATGGTATACTAATGATGGTTGGGCTTATAACCCTCAATTGGAAAATGTTGAGGAGCAAACTAAATGGCCACAATCTAGCGATGAGGATCTTCTGGCTGACACCTGGTATCCTGTGACAAAAGGAGAGGCAAGATTAACAAAAGAGGCCCCCGATCCAAGAAAATTAATGGAAAAACCAGGAGTCCCACTTCCGTGGAAACAAGCGTACTTACAAGCAGGTTATAAATATTTTCAAGAAGGGAATATAAAAAGGGATGAAGCAGTGGAGCAGAAACACTTGGATAAAAATATTCAAAAATCAACTAAACTATTTTGCTCATGCTTACACTTTTGGAAAAAAAAATCTCCCCCTTTCTCTGCTCCCGAGGTGCTGCAGAAAAACCCAGCACACGGGGTCAGATACAGGCGTGACCTCTAGAGGGGAAGAACATCTGAACAGACCACGGAGCGACCCATTACAAGTTTTATGGCCTCAGCACAGAGAGGAAGATGGAGATAAGAAACTCTCCCAAAGCACAACCCCACCCAGCACAAGGGGAATAGTGTTCCTCTCACCAAAGAACAAATCACCTCTTAACCAAGTCAGATCTAAAATAGACATAGCTCCAGTTGTTAAGAAAAGAGGGAGATTCAAAAAATTATCTTAACACCAGAACAAAAAATATCAATATCAAAAAACTGAGAGAATAAGAATGGAAAATGGCAGAGGATGATGTCAGATCCAGATGTGGAGTTTAGGACCACAGGTAGTAAGCCACACAGGGAAACATTGAAACCCTTAAACCGCTGCTCCAGAGGTAACACTGTTTACAGAGGGGAGTTTGCGAAAAGGTGACCAAGCAGCCACTTGGGCCTTTAAAATGAAAAGTAATTCAGGTGAAGTACTTTGCAAGCAAAAGGGTGCAACACCAGGTACAGCACAAACTGCTGAGGCAAAGGCCATTTGTTGAGGGACTTCTTTTTGCTAAACAACGTAAAATAACACACATCCGTATTGTTACTGATTATTGTTACAAAGCGGGTAAAGAAGAACTTAATAACTGGGAACAAAGGCAGGTGACCAATGTGAAAGGTGAAGCACTTACACATGCCCTCAAGTGAGGGTCTTATTGCAGAGTTAAAGGCAGGCATGTACCTGGAGTGGAATCATGTCCGTAGCCATACAGATAAGATCAAATTAGACTATCAGGGAAATAGAGAAGTGTTACCTTGCTTAAAGCCGGGGAAGAGTTAACCACCTGACTGCCATATTCCCTAGAATATGGAAAAAGGGTAGAAGCATTCACGTACCCCCTGAAGAAGCTCCTCAGGTTGTGCGTGAACTACACAGCAGTTTAGGCCATGAAGGGCCTATTTTGGATGAGAAAATATTGTCTCCACAAAATACCGAAACTGCGAATGCACTTACAACACACACGATCAACATGTCTTCAATGTGCAGAGGTGGATGGGTTCAAGAAAATTCATCCTGAGCATCTTAAAAATTATAGAGGAAGAACCAATAATCAGTTTTAGGGCTGACATAGCAGGTCCTTTTCCAACCCGCACTCCCAGTGGGAACAAGTATTTCCTTGTGATCTGTGATAATGGAGGGAGTCATAAACATGTTTACCCTCTGACCCAAGCAACTGGAACACAGTGTCTGCTGAAATGGCAGAACTGTTAGAATCGTTAGTGAATTATGCAAAGAAAGATGGCAAGAGGAAACTCTGTCTATTAGCATATGGATCATTGGAGCTTGAATGGAGAATACCTCAGTATCAAAGAGGAAATGGGAAATACCTTTGTATTATTTTTCTCATTGTTTTTTAATTTTACACTATTAGTTTTCTTTTCAGTTATTTTAATTGTTATATGCCTACACCCTACAATACACAGTATTCATTTAAATTAGATTTATTTTTGAGCACATCTTCCTCCTTCTTTTTTGCTGGTTTCCACACAGCATGGAGGTGCAGGGCTGTCAGGTCGTTAAACTGATACGAGTAAGTTATGGCCCAGTGCTTGAGAAAACCCTTGGGGAAGTTTTTAAACTGAAAACAACTTTTTATGAATCAGAGAAATGATTTAAACTTGATCTTAGCTATATTGTTGAGATTAATACCTCAGCAATCTACCAAGAGGATTTGAACCTGCCCTAGCGGGGAAACTTCAGTCACAGTGCCTCAAGTGAAGCCAAGTCCTGGACCCAGGAAACCTGTGCAGCATGGAGCCAGCGGCTGAGTCACCTGTACCCCTGCCAGTGGAGGATGATGTTTCTTCCAGCTCTGAGGGACAGGCTGCATCTCTACCCGCTGAGCCACTCCGATCGCAGTGGATTTCCCAAAAACGGACGACGACTACCTGATAACTGCATGGTCAGACATCAGACGCCAGGTAGCAGCAGCCCTACCTACCCCTGACACTGGTCCACTTCACTACGTGGGTCCACGTCAGCCACTGCAAGGTCGTAGTCACAGGCCAGGAGAGACGGTAGAAACAGACGACAACAAGTGACGTGCCAAGTCACCACCAGCACCACACTCACACTGCACACAAATGCATGACGAGGGCCAGCTAGCTGTTTCATATGCTCTGGTTCTGTTTGTGCTATCATTGTGTGGGGCCTCATTGACCTTGTCACAAAGTCATGAGCGATTATTGACGAGGTCTAAAAAATCCATAACAACTGTCGGCCGAGTTATCTGGCTTTCGTTTGGAGGTGTCATCCAGGGAGGAACCTCAACCCCTCCATGGTCAGGGTCAAGGATTTACATCAGATAGCAACATGGATTTAGGAGTCTACACTGGAACAACAGATACTGTAGGCCCCCCGCTCCTGCAAGTGTCAGGCCGAGTGGGGGTGTGCACAAATCTATGATCATCATGACTCTTTTTACTCGGGTGCCTGACCTGTGATGACGAGAACATTCCAGTGAGGTACTATGTTTTCGGCGTTCTCCACACCAGGTTCATCAAAAGGTCGTCCTGATTACACATGCTGAAGAACTTTTCATGATATTGATGCTTGATGTTTTACGTATGTAATATGTATGTGTTTTTACAATTTTATCTGTTGCTGTTTGATAACTTTGCGTTTTAAAAAGAGGGTGTTGAGAACTTCATAGTATGAAGTAAATACTTAAAACGAAAGTTAGTTATAATTAAATATAATCAATTATATTCTTGTATAACCCACAATTAAAATGCTCCATATTATATGCTTTTCTATATTTACAGCATAAACAAAACAAAGTGGTTTGTTAAGTTGAGTGTAAGGCCTAAAATGATTTATGCCTGACTCTCTGATAAGAGAGTAGGCAGGTTCTTTCCCTCTCCTCTCACAGCAGGGAGGGGGGGCTCCGGACTTAAGGAGAAACACATTGAGGCCTCAAAAAGGTGGTTATGTCATAGCCATAGAATATGTCTAGTCATGTTTTAGTTTTACACAAACTTGGGAAGGTGTGTCTTATGCCAGAGCCAATAGAATATGTTGGTTGGGTATAGAGGAGGTGTTTGTGGGTTTTCTATCCGTTTTTTGAGCATAAAAAGACTGGCTTTTTTGGATTTCGTCGGGGAGAGGGGGAAACCCCTGGTATACTCTCTCCTGGTAGACTCTGTCCTTCAGAGCTGGGTTAATAGCTCTCGGTAAGGTTCTCTCAACCTGGGTGAATATCTCTTGCATTTCTTGGTTGGAATGATGAGGGAATTGCTTTGAATGCTGAGTGCTGCATCTGCATAGAATGATTGGATTTTAAGGGTTACACCTGCCCACGTGAGGAACATACCTCCGAATCATTGCGGGATTTTGAATGGGCTTTTATTATCACCAGTCTTTGTATGAGAGAATGTCACAACTGAAATAGGCAGGAAAAGGGAAACATTTTGGTAATAAATGTAAGACTGTGAATTAAAGTTTCATATGTGAACATGATCACAGCATCATTTTGTTTAGTATGATTATAATGTTGTAAAGAGAGAAGGTAAACACCCTGTATTAGTTTGGACCTATTTTTCTTCAAATAAACTGATCCCACCTTTTGGACTGGGACAACTTAAAGGACATCTGTGCTCTCCTCTCCTGCTTCCAAGGTAAGATTGCACCCTGCCACACACACTTAGGTAGGAACACACCCCATTTACTGATACCAAAATCCTTCGGGATCCCTTAAACAGATTAAAAGAGTTGTCTGAATTGAAACAGCAGTTAGTTGAACCTGGTTCTTCGGGGAGTTAATAGAGGTGAGATCTTGCTGACGTTTGGTGGATCTGAGCCGAGCAGTAAACTTACATAGACTCAGTAACTTCGGTCGGGTCAATTAGTGAGGTCAGAGTAATTTACCGGAACAAATTAATCGGGGCCTCATCTAGAACTCTAAACACAAGGGATAATGTGCAGCCAGGCGGTCTCTATGGGGAAGAGAACACCTGCATCTAGATCCCTCTGCAGGTGGTACTTTAACTATGTTTTGATGCTAATACTTTTCTACTTTTACTTGTACCATTTTGAATGCAGGACTTTTTATTGTCCAGGGTTCCTGCAGGTTTCGCCAACTCAAATGTAAGACTTTTTAAGACCTTTTTAAGACCACTTTGAATAGAATGTAAGACCTATTTCACGGCAATAAAGTATGAAGGAAAATGTATATGAAAAAGAAACAAATTAAATGTATTCATGTTCAACATAAGAACAGTGACTGAACATAACAGCATAACAGTACAGAACTGTGTTAGCTTGTTAGACAAAACGTGTGTGTGTGTGTGTGTGTGTGTGTGTGTGTGTGTGTGTGTGTGTGTGTGTGTAGGCTGTGCAATTAATCATATTTTAATCGCAATTACGATGTTGGCCTGCCACAATTACGAAAACAACATAATCGAAAAAAACGATTATTTTGCTTTGCTAGGTTGTGACAGTGCACGACAACATATTTGATCTAATTAATTGTTTAGTAATGTATCATTTATGTAATTAATTTGTGTATTGGTTTTTCAGTTGAATTATACGTTCAGGGTAATCAACAGTTACAAAGATACTGTTCAAATTATTATTTGTTTTAAAGTTCAATAAATGGATGTTTTCAAAGTCAATGAATAATCGTATTTAATAATCATGATATTAATTATTGACCAACATAATCTTGATTATTGCCATAATCGAGCAGCTCTAGTGTGTGTGTGTGTGTGTGTGTGTGTGTGTGTGTGTGTGTGTGTGTGTGTGTGTGTGTGTGTGTGTCTGAGAGAGAGTGACAAGAGCTATATTCAGAGCTCTGCTGCCTTGGCTACACTATTTCATCGTTGCTGTTGTATGATTGGTGTTTAGCTACGGTATTTAGCCTCTACAGCACCTCCACTTTTAGGGTTGACGTAGACCCAAACTTCGCCCGGAGGTCCCCCGGTGTTGTTGCGGGAGCTGCTGTACTAGCTAACGCTATATTAGCTGCTGCTGCACTAGCTAACGCTACATTAGCAAAACAAAGGCGAATTGATTTTGCAAAAGGTGCAGCAGGCTTCAAACACGTTCCCTCCACTGGTTTCAACCAAGCACTAAATTAGATGTTTTCCAACCAAATACGGTTGAACTTACACTTCCCCATATTTATGTGCAAGTAGATTCGAAGATAGACTACATGAGCTGAAGCTTGGTTGCTAGGTTATGTGGACATTGATGTGAGATATTGTACCGAAGAAGTGTGTTACATTTGAAATGGCAGAAAGTCTTGTTGCAATTTCCAGATATTAAAAGAGGTCCCTTTGAGTTTCTCTGGTAATTGTCAATAGTAGCAGTTAAGTGAATACTGTTCAAGCAATACCTGTGTTTGTGTTTTATAGTGATTTCTCTGTTTTATCCTTTCATAAATGTGAGGACTAAAATGGCGATAGACAACGGGCTGTTAAGAGTAAACTGGGTTTTATTGCCATGTGGGGGAGGTGGAGATATGCAGAACAGGGTGCTAGGTGGGGGAAGAGTCTATTCTGCTTAAGATCTCAAGCAGGCCATGTTTCAGGGAAGTCTACATATCTTGAATAAGTATATGTGTGGGTTTATACATTCCTGTGTGTTAATAGTTGAAGGAACAAAAGGTACATTTTTCCTCTCAAATATAGAGAGGTTTTTTATAGATTGCTGAAACAATGTTCCCTTTTTCTTAAAAGTAGATGAGCGCAATGGTCTTTTTCTTTGACTTTGTACCTGTTTATCAAAAGGGTGTTTTAAGCTATTTGTGAAGAAGGAAGATGCAGAATTAATGGTGATTTCTGTTTTGAGTGTGAAGATTATCCCTGAGAATGTTTTTCTGGGTTAACCCATCGATAGGCTTTGCAAATTGGGAGGGACATTTCCCCTGATTTTAATGAGGTGCATCCTGCAGGCCTTCCCAACACCTGTGGCTTTCATAGCTGCCCGCGCTGATTCCCTGTGAGATAGCGTTTTGGTATCTCCCAAATGAAACGCCACCTTAGTATTAGGGAAATGTGTATCTGGTTGTTGGGTCTCTCTCCATGCGCTGACAAGACGAAAGGATGTCCGCAGCGCGTGAATAAGGGCGGGAGTACTCCACACGTTGCTTATATGATTCTTTGAATTGTATAGTAATGTATTATATTATATTGTATTGCATTATTACTTTGTTTAATTAAAACGGATTATTGTTTAACTGGTATCCTGGTGTCTTCTAATTCCCTCCCTGTTATGATTTCAAGCAGGACTCGTCAAAACAACACGCGGTGAGGAGTTGGGTTGTAAGAACCCCCATCCCCCAACAGTTACTAGCTGGGTGTTCTCCAATAAGGGGCCGGGGAAAACAAAGTTAGTGATTACTGGTTCCATGTTGATTTAATTCAATACAAATTGTTGGGGGGAACTGAAAGGCTATTACCGTACTGGTTACTTTGCAGCCCGGACATTTCCCCCAAAACACATTTAGACGCTATCACAACACAGAAGTACCTTTCAAATCCGATAATTTTTAAGACCTTCTAAATCATATTTAAGGCCTTAAATTCAGATTATCAAATGTAAGACTTTTTAAGACTTGTTAAGACCCCGCGGGAATCCCTGATTGTAACTTTTTTTAATTGTCTGAACTTCTCCCACCTCTGACAATAAATCCTGAGTGGTTACCAAAAAAAAACCCTGCTCTGAAGGTTATTTTCATTTTACAAATCCTGCACTCAGCTTTCTCCAATATCATTGAGAAGCAGCAGATGCTGCTTCTTTTTTCGGTTTTCGCTCATTTCTTGACTTTTTCCGACGCGCTTGCATTTCAATCCGGCTCCCCGTCTCCCCGTCGCTCTGTGCAGCTGGCCTGTACCACTACACATGCTGTGCCCCCACCCTTCTTTCACATCATGGTATGATCCTAGTGTATCCTTGCATATGATTGGCCGCATGGTGGCCCAGCTAAATAAAGACCCGCCCCTGCCTGCAAGGATTCTCAGCAAGAGTAGGAGCGGCTAAAGATTCTGCTCTCCCCAACGGGAGTCTGCTCTTCTAACGGCAGCTCGCGATCGGCGTGTTGGAGACCTCTGAATTAAAGTATCAAGTCACCTCAAATCAGAAGGCTCAAGTCCAAGTCAAGTCCCGAGTCCTTGGTGTTCAAGTCCAAGTTGAGTCGCAAGTGTTTTGTGATTTTGTCAAGTCGAGTCTCAAGTCATCAAATTTGTGACTCGAGTCTGACTCGAGTCCAAGTCATGTGACTCGAGTCCACACCTCTGCTCTCGAGTGTCCCCTGGTCTGTTCTCAGCCGTGTGCGTCACTCTTTAATGTCCCCTGGTCTGCTCTCAGCTGTGTGCGTCACTCTGTCACTCTAATGTCTGGTCTGCTCCACGGCTCACTCTTAATGTCCCCTGGTCTGCTCTCAGCTGTCAGAGGGCAGCAGGGAGCGGCTGGGGGTTAATCTTTAACTACAATATAAAGTCATAAAGAGTTTGAAGTGAGAGCTGCAGCGTCACACTGCTTTGCCAGAGAGCTGGACGCAGAGGACGGATGAAGAAGCAGAGGAGTCACTCCCGATGCAGCACACGGTCAGATCAGCAGGAACCTCTTCTTCCACACAGACCTGGTCCTCACAGCTGACGGAGTTCATGAGAAGAAACTGAGTGAGTGGGACTTTGATTCATTCAGTGTCTGATGTGTCAAACAGCTGCTCTTTGTGGGTTCACGTGTTCACCTCCTGTCTTTAGAACGACTCACTCAGTTTATCTGACAGCTGATGTTAGAAACTACAGCTCACTGTCTTTAAAGTCCGCATGTAGATACAGATGTTATTTCCTCATCACTCACACATATAATAAGCCGTGTGTCTGTCTCCATCAGGTGGCTGCAGGCTATCACCAACATGGAGAGGTATCACATCAACACTTCACACGATGCTTGAAACTGTTTCTCCCTTCAACTCGTTCTCTCTCACTGACTGGCTGCTTGCTGTCTCTGCTCCTTCTCCTGAACATTGACTCTGAACAAACCTGTAACTCTGTAAAACACATTCAGGTTGAATCCTGATTCTGGACTGCAGTTGGACTTTGATGCTTCTCTTATCTTACGAAGGCTCATATTCCATATCTATTGAGGCGTCTGTGGGTCAAAGTGCTCTCATAGACAGATCTCTGTTAATGAATAACTCAGAAACAATAAGGGATCTGAGGAGTAGTTAAGATGTCTTAAGAACCAGGTGCATGAATCTGGGGACTAGTTAAAGGAATTTAGGGACTAGTTGCAGAGGTCCGGGGACTTGTGGTCAAGATCTAGAAGCATCTTGCAGATATCTTATGAACAGTTGAAGAAGTCAAGGTAATAGTTACAGACATGTAGGGACTATTTGCAGAGCACAATGGACTAGTAGCAGAGATATTCCGAGTACTTTGAAGGGATCGAGAGAGAGATGCTGAGATTTAAAGACTAGTTGATGATATGTTTTCCCCTGATCTTTCAGCAGCATGACTCATAACAAACCTGTAAATCTATAAAACACATTCAGGTTGAATCCTGATTCTGGACTGCAGTTGGACTTTGATGCTTCTCTTATCGTACGAAGACTCATATTCCATATCTATTGAGGCGCCTGTGGGTCAAAGGGCTCTCATAGAAAGATCTCTGTTAATGAATAACCCAGAAACAATAAGGGATCTGAGGAGTAGTTAAGATGTCTTAAGGACCAGGTGCATGAATCTGGGGACTAGTTAAAAAGAGATATAGGGACTACTTACAGAGGTCCATATATCTATGGACTAGTTGCAGAGCTATGCAGGCTACTAGTTCCAGGGATCTAAGGACGTGTTGCAGAGTCTTGTGTACTATTTTCAGAGATCTAGGGACTAGTTATAGTGATCTAGGGACAAGCTATTTGGATCCAGGCACTACTTGCAGAGAGCAAATTACCTGTTGCAGAGATCTAGGGACTAGGAATCTAGGGACTAGTTGCAGATGTCAAGGCCTTAGTCACATAACTCTAGGGACTAGAACCAGAGATTTAGGGACTAGTTGCAGAGCTGGGTACTAGTCTCAGGGATCTAAGGATGTGTTGCAGAGTCTTTCGTAATAGTTGCAGGAGTCTTTTGGGACTTGTTGCACAGATCTTGGGACTCTAGTTCAAATTAATCTAGGGACTAGTTGCAGAGGTCCGGGGACTTGTGGGCAAGATCTAGGAGCATATTTCAGATATCTTATGACCAGTTGCAGAAGTCAAGGTAATAGTTACAGACATGTAGGGACTATTTGCAGGGACCTAGGGACTAGTTGAAGGGACCTAGAGACTAGTAGCGTAGATATAGGGAGTAGTTGCAGGGACCTAGGGACTAGTTGAAGGGACCTAGAGACTAGTTGAAGGGACCTAGAGACGAGCTGCTGAGATTTGTTTCCCTGATTTGTCAGCAGCATGACTCATACACCTGTAAATCTATAAAACGTATTCAGATAGAATCCTGACACTGGACTGCAGTTGGACTTTGATGCTTCTCTTATCGTACGAAGACTCATATTCCATATCTGTTGAGGCCTCTGTGGGTCAGTGCTTTATATAATAATACTTTCTACTCTGTTATTTGCTAACTCAGAAACAATGTATTATTATTAATATTTTGTTGGAATAACCTTTAAAGTAAGAATCAATATGCAGAGAGATCTGAGGACTAGTTTAGATGTCTAAGGACTAGATGCCAGAGTCGCTGGGACTAGTTGCAGAGTCCACGGCTCAAAGGAATAAGATAAATGGTGTTGGAAAAGTTAGATTAGGTTTTACACAGACAGGAAGTATCATTCTGGACATAACCCGGACTCTGGGCCTTTGAGATGTACTGAAGCCTAAGCCATGGTCAACAGTATTAAACCATAGCACATCCAACCATAAACCAAATACAAGAAACACAACAGGCTTGACATGTATACAAACATGTAAAAGGTTGAATCAAAAATGATGAATATGATATGTAAAAGACACGCATTGATGGCAGTAAAATGACTTTTACTGTCCAAAACCTCTGAAAGCAGAGGTCTAATCTTGTATCTTCAGTAATTTCCTTTTTTTCTCTCAGATCCCAGAAACAGAAAGAAAGGTCGCCTGCACCCAGCGGTGTGTCCATGAAGAGTGATCTGTCCAAGGGTCATGTGACTGACTTCAAAGATGGACGCTCTACTAATGACCCAGAGTAAGTACATAAAGCCATATTTAACAGATAGGCTTGTTGTTCTCATCCTCAGTCAGATTGGTCTTCCATCACTGTTGTTTGTATCTCGTCTTTTAATATGATCAAACATGGCAGAACACTTCATCCATTTGATCAGCACTCACACTCCTGGTAAAGCCTGATTAATCAAAAGTTTAAAATATTAGTATTTACTTGTATTTTGGGGGGATATAGGTAAGCGCATGACCAACTGGCAAGAGAAATCAGTGGGTTTTCACTTTATTAGAACATGATTTCTGGCATAAAATCTGACCATTTTCAAACACTAAGCTAAAGCATCGACAAAGCCGCTGTGATTCCCCTCTGTTTATTGTGCGGTGCACGGGGCATGTGTCTTAGTCTCTGCTGCTTTCCTGGCCTTTTCACTGCAATGCAATTCATGGCAAACATCCACGCTGGAATTATGGGAGAAAGTTTGGGTCGGAGTCTGTGACCTAAGATTTTCATTGTCATAACTACAGTGTAGCTATGGTCACATGACAATAAAACCCTCGAAACTTGCTAATGAGATTAATTTGAGTACATTGTTACGTTGTTTTCGACGTTAAGGTTTGCAGAATAATCACAAGCGTCGATGCGTTAACATTAACGGTCCTTATTTTAATAGTGTGTGTTGTTATACAGACTTATTACATGGCTTAGTTGAATACTCGATTCTGATTGGTCAATTCAGAACAGGTGACACGTTGTTAATACCGAACAGACAGACCGCTGTCAAGGACTTATTGACCGTTGTTAAAGGACGCTCACATCTTCAGAAATAAGTCGGTCGATTTAACTGTATACAGTTGGACATGAAAAACAGCGCAGAAGTAACGGGGCAGAAACCCTCCTTTTTACGCAGCGGTCCAGACATAGACATCAAACGACGACACATATTCAGTTGCCAGTTACTTTGTCATCAGGGCACGGATATCTAGATACTTTCCAAGATTTGACATCATGAATTGTGCTACTTTTAAAGCAAGGAGCGATGTTTTCAAATCTGTAATCAAAAAGCTCCTCAAAAACGCCATCGAAGCAGTTCCTGCCGTTGGCTTTTCAAACTGACGAGAGACGCTCTAACTGTGTTTCAAATGTAACAGTTTGAAAAGCAAGCAAACTGTCTGATTGTCTTTCGTTTTCCGCTGTCGTGTGATAGCAACATGGAGGATTTTAACATTCATTTTAATATATTTGGAGAGCACAGTAATTTGGAGGAATGGTTAGTGGCTGATGAGTCCCCAGTGAAGAAAAGAAAAGACAAGAGGGACAAGAAAACAGCGGAGAAGTAACGGGGCAGAAACCCTCCTTGTTACGCAGCGGTCCAGACATAGACATCAAACGGCGACACTTCAGTGTGCAGTTCCTTTGGCATTAGGGCAGGGACATCTAGATACTTCCCAAGGTTTGACATCATGAGTTGTGCTACTTTTAAAGCAAGCAGCGATGTTTTCAAATCTGTAATCAGAAAGCTCCTCAAAAATGCTATCGAAGCAGTTCCTGCCGTTGCTACGTTAGTTCAAACGGTAACAACGGACTATGTTTCTTGGCGGATGCATGTCAATTTAAATCAATACAACTATTTTTTAAATCAAAAAAATCATTTTCTAAATCCATAAAAGCATTTCAATTAATATTGGGAGTCATGAGGTTACTTAGTTGAGAATGTTGAGACGACAAAGCTCAGCGCACATTACTCACACTCAAAGCTGTGTGTCCATGAAGAGTGGCCGGTCTGAAGCGGCACCAGTATATTTTAAAGGCCGCCCTTCAGAGACAGAGTAAGTGGACGTCCTGTGACTTCATTATATCAGCAGCAGTAGAAAACATGTTGTTACTGAAGAACAGAGACTTCTTGTTGAAGCTGAGGGAGGGACTACGATTACGTGAGAAGCCATTCGGCCGTTCACTGAATCAACCGATCGAGTAAAGTACAGTATTTACTGAGCTTTGTGCAACGTATTGTACATCTTGACAGAGCCAACATTTCACAGTGTTTCCTCAGTCGGCTTGTTTTTGGATTGTATTTTCAAAATGTTCTTCAATGTTTGAATGGTGAAAGGCCCACTGGTAGATGTAGTCGATGTATAGGCCTAAGAAGTAATGCCTATATTGCATAAAGTATTATTTATTCAAATAGTTTTAACCAATCAAATGAATTGGCATTCCTGTCAATTATTGAATTATTCGATTCATCTCCTTTTTTAATTTCATTTGAATCTTTGGTAATGAAGTAACATTTATTTATATATAGATATTTGAACAATGACGTGGCAAACGGCGTATGAATGTGTGGGAATTAAATATATATGAAGGTGCTTTAGGACTTTCATAAATCGTGAATGATTTAATTGAATAATTATTTCCTTAACTGCATGACCCCAGGGAAAGACATTTTGACGTGATTGTTTTGAACAGTTTGGCCATAGTTGTTGTGAATTACTGTCACCTGTAGATCAGTAGAATAGGAACCTTGAGTAGGACTGAGGACCTTGAGTAGGAACCTTGAGTAGGAACCTTGAGTGGACTGAGTAGGAACCTTGAGTGTGTTCAGGCTACAAGCCTTTCCTGTTTCTCATGTTTCAGGAGGAAGCTGGAGGAACCTGAACCCAGCTGTGTGTCCGTGAAGAGTGACTGGTCTATGGATAAACCTATTCACTTCAAAGGTGAACACTCTGTTGATGAAAGGTGAGGATTTCAAATGTAAAAAGTTATAATAATACAAATATTATAATAATTTAGTTTATTTAAAGAACGCTTTTCAAGTTGTTAACCGCCTTCGTGATACCTTCTACTGTGGTTTTAGGTCAGAGTTGACTCACAGTTCTCTTCTTCCCTCCCCGTCCCATATATGTCTTTACTAGCTCCCTGAGGCAGATGCAAATTGTGTGATGTTGGGATATATAAATAAACTATGATTGATTGAAACTTATTGAATAAATACAGAATGTAATAATTGCCATTTAAACTGATCAATTGGTGCCCCGTGTGAGGCCCAGACAAACCTGAGGGTTT
>CM070497.1:37423650-37447927 GCA_036324585.1 Champsocephalus esox
AGCTGTTCATGTATTGACTCTTTGAGGATGAAGGCTACATTTGAAGATGGAGGCTGCTTTGTTTTCATGAATCAAATGAAACCACACTCACACTTCCTCAGACCGGGTCTCAGCCATCGGACTCCAGCAGGCTCCATCCTGAAAGAAGGGGGGAGGGGCTTTGTTATTCTCACATGGACCACTTATTATTAACCCTTAAGAGTTCCTTTAAAAAAAAATGTGTTCCTAAGGTCAAAAGATGACACCTTCACAAAAATATGATATATTCATATTTCTTTCCACTTTAAAGAGTCAATCTTTTAAAACTACTCCAGCCTGACATATACATATGAAATATGAATTATACTTTGGTGATTTTAAACCCTTTAAATGCCAGTTTGTTGAAAAAAACTCCAGTTTTTTTATTGAAAAAAACTAAAATAATTTAGTATTTGATTATCATTATTATTATTATTATTATTATTATTATTATTATTATTATTATTATTATTATTATTATTATTATTATTATTATTATTATTATGATATTATATTATATTATTTTCACTAGGCCGTCTCCTACCACTAGTAAATGGTGTTTCTCCCACTAAATGCCTATTACCCTCTTGAGTGCTAAAATGAATAATACAAGATCACTTGGAACCAGAAACACATTTATTGTACAAAGATGAACATTAAATGATGAACACTGTCTGGCTGTGAGAGTCCAGCTCAGCTCGAGCAGGGGCTGCTAATGGACAGACTGTGGACCTTGCATGTGAAGTTCCCACATTTGCAGCAGGTGCTGCCAACTCTTCTTCTTCTGGCCATGCAGAGGTGGCACTGCCTCCTGCTCTTCCGTTCCCTGATGAGAGAGGGGCCTGCAGCAGCACCCTGCAGGTCTGAGTCTATTCCTGCTGATGAGCCAACATGAGCAGTTCCACGTACGCCCAGGGGCGCCGTAAGGGGGTGAAAAGTTAGGACGATTCTAAGGGCCCATGACTGACAGGAGCCCCAAAATGTTCAGAACATTAAGAAAAAAAATGTAAGTAACCTTTCATCAATCCTCAATAATTAACATTAATAGAACGTCATATTGATAAATTACTCACTAAACTTACGATTCATTTAACTTATATTCTTCCAAAATTAATTACCCAAGGCCTCTGTACACACCCTTCTATTTACATGTAATGGTTTGGTCCTGCCTCCAAACGAGGTGCGGCACCGGCACTTGCAGAGAGTGAAAGCATGTGAGGAGGGATGCTAGCCTACATACATGTGTTGTTCCATGTTTCAACGACCAACAAAGTCAGGCTGTAAGAAAAGAAGAGAAAGGAGAGAAAGACAAGAGAGAGGGACTAAAGGGCGACAGTATGTCACCCAGTTGTTCACAAGAAAAGGTGGGTGTGGTCCATGAGTGGTGGAAATTAGTCTGTTAGCTTATGTTTTTTTGTTTACTAAGCTGACATTAAGTGCTGTTAATATCTTTACAGAAAATTCAGAGGTCTTTAATTTCACTGCTCTTTTAGCTGATATTTAAAGGTATGGTAGGTAATTCACTTCAGAAACACTTTTTGTTATATTCCATGGAATTCTCTTAAAGGTGGGGTAGGTAAGTTTGAGAAAATCCAAAAGTCATTTTTCCAAAAGTCCAGTCATTTTTGCCGGGCCAGCTCAGATGATTGGTTGTACTTTTTACAGTATTACGGCTTCTACAGATGACATTTTTTTATGGATTTGTTGTCAAAGCACTTCAGATATTCATTGCTATCGGGATGTTAAGAGCATTCCATGGAATATAACACAAAGTGTATCTCGAGCCCGTTTCTGAAACTTACCTACCCCACCTTTAACATCCCGATAGCAATGAATATATGACATGCTTTGACAATAAATACATACAAAAATGTCATCTGTGGAAGCCGTGGCGCTGTAAAAAGCACGACCAATCATCTGAGCTGGCCCGGCAAAAATGACTGGACTTTTGGAAAAATGACTTCCATCTGCCTGTCAGCCTTCCATCTGGGCACAAGCTTATCTCGTGCCCTCATTGGTCATGTGCGCGTTCGTGTGTGTTGGAGGAGGGGCTCTGTAAGGAACTCTGAAGGAAGGGGCAGATCTTTTTCGGTTGTGTACTTTCAAATTCTAGCGCACTTGAGCTGGTTTCTCCATTCTTACCTCCCTAGCTTTAATAAATGCAGGCACATTTTTAGCGCCTATTCATACTAAATCAGTTGTCCCTCCCCCTGGTGCCAGGTCCAACAGATCCATCTTTAGGCTCAGCAGCCCTGTCCCCCCATAATGCTGAACCTGAACCAGCTTTTCTCCCAACTGAAGGAGGTGAGCAGCATTGTGTTGAATGACATGCCACTTAACATATCTGAAGGGAGACTGGAATACAAATATATATATATATATAACAAAAAAGCTAACTAATCTAGCTGTATAATGTATAATTTAAATCTAATTTCAATTATACATTTCAAACACAGTATTTTCCCACATAGCCAATGATCTATATAAAACAAAAAACTGCTTTTAGTTTATTTAGGATGATTGACAGTTTGAAGCATTGAGTGATCAGTCTGTAAACAAAATGTTAATCACAGACATTTTGGTTATGATATTAATACTAATACTTATATTAAAGCAGGGGGGGGAACCTCCGGCCCCCGGGCCGTATACGGACCACTAGACCATTTGGTATGGCCCTCGAGGTAATTTATAAACAAAGTGGCCTGTGCCTGGTGGTGGGGCCCAATGTGATATATTTACATGGGGCCCAAAATCCCTGGCGGCGCCCCTGCATACGCCTGCAGTTCCTCTGTGTCCACATCTCGCCAGTCTCCCATGCATGTTTGTCATGGCCTCAATATGCTTCAGGATTTCATCCGTCAGCAGCAGTGCAAAGCTGGACCTCGGGTCACTGATTCGGGTGGCAGCATAGCGTGTAGGTCCCAGGATCAAACCTGTGGCTGCTGGGACGTAGTGGAGCGTCTCAGTGTTTGTGGGAGACCAAAACATTTTTACGCTTCATCCATCTCCCCTCCGCTCTCATCTTCAGATGAGTCTTGAGATGAGTCTGAGTTGGACTCTAGAAACAGGAATCTGGTCTGTTTCTACCTCTGAGGCGTCCTCTATGTCAGCCTCAGAGTCCTCGGAGGAGGATGAGGAGCCATCCTCGCAATCAGAGCGCATGATCCTTTCCAGAGCATCCTCTGTGCTGTAATGCCTTGCCATCTCCAAAATGACTGCTCCTGCACTAATACTTCTAACCATGGCTGCACCTGCATGAACAACCTGAGCGAGAACCAAAACAAAGTCCAATCTTGTTTTGGTTGTCGCCACTCATTTAGTGGGAATGCTGTTAACAGCGACTTCAACTGCTAACTGTGTCTTCATACTTTCACTCAGAAACCTCATTCAAACTTCAAAATGTTCCACATCTTTCTGACATTATTCGTGTAGAACAACTTTCAAATCTGATTCTTACTTTTACCATACAGATGTAGCACTCCAGATCAGACTCAAATGGGTGTGTCCCAGTCAAAAACCCAGCGGATGCCAGTGGCTGGGGGTGTTGCCAAATTGCTAGAGGGCGTTGCCCAATTTCCCCATTTGTTCAATTACAGGATTTAACCATGAGATGGCGCTTCATTCACAAAATACACAATGGGCGTTGTAGAAAAATCAATATTTTAGATCAAATAAAGTATATAGTTTGCTTTATGCAGTATATTTCTTGTAATATTGTACAGTAGATTGAAGTAAATCAACTTATACATTAAGATAAGATAAGATGGACCTTTATTAATCCCGTGGGGAAATTCAGTTGTTCAAATAGCAACAGGGTAAGAGTGAAAAACAGGACAGCACAGATTCACACAGATTAATAAAATCAAAAATAAAATGAGCGATAACAATAATAATAATGAGAAACTATGAAATAAGAAATGAATAAAACTAAAATGTAATTATCATATCATATATTATAATGTATTGTATTTAAGTAATATCATACATTAACCCCATTATAGCAGATGCCACATTAAATGGATGAACACATGTATGCATCAATAATTACAACAGAGTATTTCTAAATACAAGTTGTAAAAATACTTATATGTATTTAATATTAACCCTTTGGAGTCGACCGTCACGCCGGCGTGATCAGATCACATGACCTGTTCAAGCCGGAGCCGCATAAAAACAACATTGCCGTGTGTTTCTGTCGAAAGTACTGGCTTGAGACTATATACCAGTCTTTGTTTCATGCAAAAAGACCCAGTAAACATGGAGATACGATGATATAAAGTTAATACATTTCAAAAGTATAAAATATGGAAGCACATATTCGAATATCTTCGCCGTATTTGATCATTTTACGAAACGGAAAATACTGGAAACTATAGATCCTGCTCAACAGGATGTATATGTGTATTTCTGTCGAAAGTACTGGCTTGAAACACCTATATGCCAGTCTTTGTTTCATGCAAAAATACCTAATAAAAACGGACATACGATGATATAAAGTTAATACAGATATATTTCAGAAGTATGAATAATGGAAGCACATATTTTAATATCTTCGCCGCATTTTATCATTTTACGAAACGGAAAATACTGGAAACTGTAGATTCTGCTCAACAGGATGTATTTACCAGGGAGGGGGTGAGGTAATCAGGTAAACGTAGTGATACGAAACGAGACGAAACGAGACGAAGAGGGACGGCGGGAACCGAAGAGAGACGGCGGGAAATGGAGAGAGACGAAGATATACGAAGACAGGCGGCGGGAGACTGCGATTGAAGTAAAGTGACAGACAAACATTGATAATTTAGATATAGTTAGATAGATTTAGAGTTGTGAAGACTCAACTATGATGAAGAGAACTCTGAACGTGAGTCAAGCTTTAAGCTTGTTTTTTGACATGGAGGAGGAGGAATTTGTGATGTTGTCCTCTGTGTCGTAGTTGACAGAAACCGCTTTGAAGCGTGGCACAGATAAAGACAGAAAAACACAGATTGTTGTACATAATGTGTATATATATATATTTGTATTATATTTATAATAACACTTTTGCCTTATCAGAATGAAATCCCATGCTACCTCAATCAAACTTTCACATTATCATAGTCACATCCCATGTATATATTTCCAGCTTTTAAATGGTTTCGTTGTGTATGTTTGTGTTATGAAAAATAAAATCATTTTCAAAATCTGTTTTTACGTTTTTTTTGTGATTTTGGGTCCAAAATGTTCATATAGTAGAAGATCACTGCTCTAAACAAAGTCAAAAATCCTACATCCAAACGAAATAAATATAATTAATTATGATGAATACGTTACATACATTTTCACTGTTACACACGGATATTCTCCTTTTGCTCTCATGAGAAATCTACTAAAGCAAAGTATGTCATGTATATTTAGTTTTCGTTGATGAGACGAGACGGACTAAGGTGTTAATGATGGACTATCGGACATTCAAAATGCAGCATATTTCCCCCAAGTGTCTGTCAAAATGCATTTTACGTTTCTAACTTGCAATATCATTATGTCCGCTCTCTTCAGAAGAGCGATCTCCCATGTGTGCGGGGGAATCACGGGAGGGGGGGGGAGAGCTGTGGAATGTGACACACATTCCGATGGCCAATTCGTTTTAAACAAAGGGTCCCCAACATACATAGGCCACATGGGGGGGTTGGGCTGGTGAACGGGCAGCACATCACAGAGGCATTTAAAAAGTGAAGACAATACATTCTTGAAATGTTCACATCAGGCACCTTCAAGTTAAACAATACTACTGTACAGTAAACAATTAACACAGTAAATTATGTGGATTAAATCACATTTATTTCGTTAAAAAGAAACTAAATGACTCGGTTTGCATTCATAAAGAATGCACAAACGTGTTTAATCGTTAATGTCAGATATGTACTAGTAAATAGCCTACATTAGTTCCTGCTCAAGATTAGATTAAACTTTATTGTTATTGCACAGATTACAGGTACTGAGACAACGAAATGCAGTTTAGCTTCTAACCAGGTGCAACAAGCAGTAAAGTGAAAAGTAATTTTCACAATCTACAGAATAAAATATAGAATGAATTGAATGATGAATAAACAGTGAGGGGTATGAATACACTAGATATCAGCCTGTGAGCAGTATGAACAGTGTGTTAATCGTTAATGTCAGATATGTACTAAGTAAATAGCCTACATTAATTTCATGATGGATTAAACCACATTTATTTCGTTAAAAATAAACAAAATGATTACATGTAGGGTGAATTGCCCTAATGTGGAAACATTTTGCATTTCAGACTTCGGGAATATATTGCGACATGAAGCCGATACAATAAATCAAAATCGAGTAACATTCTGAAATCCCCAGGATGTGTCCTAATCAAACCAAAAGAGAACATGCAGATATTAAACTCATAAAATAAATGGTAGACATATTAGTACTCTTAGTGCCAAGTTGTCTCAGACAATCTGTTTTCCTAATGTGGGACAGTTCTGTGCAAAATGTGGGACACTGAAAAGTCTATATTAAAAAGCCTCAGTCACCTTCATTCATGTAATGAAAAAATCTCAGGCCAGTAACACTCAAAGCTACAGTAAATGTGCAATACCATGCTATGTTACTATTTATAATGTTATTGTTGTTACAACAGAAGGTGTTTTTATTTAAATTGAAGTTAAATGCATCAATCTGGTGCACTGAGGGCAAAATTAGTAGACACTCATATGAAACAGAACTGTTCTTACAATGTGTGTTGGAAGGTATTAAATTACTATGCATATGTTATTGTGTACACACAGCTGATCACCTGAGAGCTGCCGTTTCATTCGGAGCGTTTAAAAAAAACGACGGTCTGATTTCAACAACTCAATGTGTGATTATTATAGCAGTAATATTAGACACTAATAATACAGTAAACTATGAACACTGTACATATTATTGTTTGCCCGTGGATAGGGTGATCGGTAGTGAGAGCCGCTGCAGTTTCCCCCGGTCGGATGTGATATAAAAACAAAGCGATTATTTTTGTTGTTGTAAACTCACGTGGATTAAATGTAGTGCATTAATTTCAACTCGCGAACATATGGTACATTAAATGATCGCGAGGATCACGATCGAACATCGTTTGTTTGACCCTGGATGCATTTCCTGATCTAAAAACATAGCGATGGTTTTGTACTTACGCCAACGTGAATTAAACATTATTTTGTTAAATAAAAACATGGTGATGTTTAGTAAATGATTACATGTCTCTTACTTAAGCACAGAATATGATCCTATCCGTGACATATATGGATCTTAACAAATATCCGCTATATCAGATCCCTGTACATCAGCTGTTTATTTCACATGAGTTCCAGTGTGGCAGCTTTTCACGGCTCCCCCTGGTGGATCCATGATCCATTGCTGCTGGTTTCATTATAATTAAATGTATTTATCAAGGGGGCGTTTCAAGTCCTGCGGGGGGGGTTTTCCTTTTCAGCAGGGGCCCACCCCGTGCCGATAGGGTAGGCGTCTGAAACGAAGCGCTACATCTGTATATTAAACATTGTTCAGACCTTGTTTTAGAGGTTTTCTTCACATTTTAACATTAACTAGAGTGCGTGATGTGAGAGATGTGAGAGTGCTAGAGTGTGAGAAATCTTTAAATTTGACTTCATATATATTTTTCATATATATTTTTCATGCCATAATTCCCAAACCCTACATTCCTGAGACATCATTTATCATGAAAAACGTAGGAAAACATCTCGTAGCTTGAAAAAGGACAAATAATGAAGCAAAACATAATTTAAAAAAATGCCACAAACTTTCAACATGCCTCCATTGAAGCCCATTGTAATTTCAGGCAGATATTTCCTCACGGTAGCAGCCGCACACCTTTAGTTAAACTGCCAAAAAGGCCACATTATTAACCCGAAACTACACACAAATAACACTTCAGATGCTTAACTTCCTTGACATGCTTCATGTTTTGAAATTTCACAGATATCTGTTACGGTTCTTCCACAAAACGTTCACATGTAAGAGGTTCATCTCTCATTCAGAACAATGGAAACCTGTGATCTCTACACACCTCGTTAGCTCAACTATAAACACCTGTGCAATGGAACACGATGATGTCATCGCTCCACCTGACACGCTCAGAGTAGCAGACTCCAGGTAGAGGTTAACGGTCCTGCCCTCAACAGCTCTACGTCAATTATGGGGTGTCATCATATGCCGAAGAGGGAGGGAAGAGAGAGAGAAGAGAGAGAGGGTGATCAAGAGAAGAGAGAGAGTTATGTAATAAAACACGGTTTTCTCATAACTTCAGTGAAAATACTCCAAACAGCCCAAAACTTCACAGGTTTGGTAACGATGCAGCCATCAACGCATCTAAGCGTATTATGGGGTGTCATCAAATGCTGTTGCCATGGCGACAGACCACTCGCCATGAAACACGATGTCGCTGTAAGTCCAATGGACACGGTCCGATCGTCCCCCAAACGTTGCTTGTATATCACCGATCCAGCCCTCAACAGCTCTATATCAATTATGAGGTTTCAACATATGCCGTTTCCATGAAAACGCATCCCTCGCCATAAAACATGATGTCGCTATAACTCAGATGAAAATGTTCAAAAAGTGCTCAAACTTCACTTGTGCTAACAACAGAATTCCCGTTCGCCGGTCAACATGTCCGTTGAAGTTTAAATCTTCCGGACAACATTTGAAAAGTGCCGGTCAAAGGTCTTCTTTGTTATTTATTGAGCTTTAAAACAAATTGATATGATTCGATATTAAACAAACTAATTATAGTAGATTAACTATTAAAAAGTGTACATTAACTTACAATAACACAGGAATAATAAACGGTGCGCTCTCCCTCTCCTGACAGCCCGTCAGTATCATGCAGCTTGCGGATCAGTGATGAGTGACCCGACAGTAAAACTAAACATATCGATAACTAGTTACGGTAGTTTGAGAGGTCATTAAAATAGCTACGTGTGATATTCTAACCTGAAGTGTGTGTTGCTCCGCTCACCGCTGCAGGTCACCATGCAGAGCTGCGTGTCGACCCGTCAGCAGCAGCTGATCTCTCTCTCCCGTCAGATTAGACTTCACTCGCGTTTATGTCCATATCGATCGGATCCAGCTAGCTCTAGCTAATGATAGGACTACCTGTGTCATGGTTTGAGTTTTTGTGTGTTTTTGGGGTTATTTTGCTGTTCTGTCCTCCTGTCGTTGGTGTCCCTGGTGTGTCTAGTTGTCTGATTGTGTTCACCTGTTGCCCTTGTGTTTCTCTCCCCCTGCCCGGCTGTTTCTCGTCTCGTGATTACTCCTCCCTGTATTTAGTCTTGTCTCTTCCTGTGTTCAGTGTTGGTTCATTATTTGTCGTTCATGTCCCCCTTCATGTTGGTCACAGTCACCTTTGTTTGGATCATACCTGTTTTTGGATTCTTGTTTGTGTTCGGCTTTTGTTAAATAAATCTCGCCTTTTGTTTCCTTTTGAAACCTGCTTCCTCGTCAATCTGCATTTGGGGCCTATTTTTCCCCAACCCTGACAGAATGAACCAACCAAGAATGGACCCAGCAGACAGTTTGTACGAGGTGAAGTACAATTTGACATGCTTGAGGAATGACTTTAGATATGCCTCCAGTAGTGAAGAGAGGCAGTCAGTTATTTCTGCAGCACGCCAGGAGGTAACCTCAAGGCCCTGGTTTGAGGGAGTTGCTACCCGAGTGGGTGGAGGACTTTTTTGGCAGCTTTGAGGTCAAACCTGTTTCCCGGCCTGCTAGCCCCAGGCATGCTAGCCCCCTGCCTCCCAATTCCCAACCTGACACCATACGTATCGGTGTGTTCCGTCTGGAGCCAACCCCCGCTTCTTCCCCATTTCCTGCTCCTGTCCAGGAGCCATTATCGGGACTCGTCTGGCTTTTGGAGGTCCACGGAGCCTCAAAATGGCTCCTAAGAGACGGAGTCGCAAGTCCAGGCTAGTAGCCCAATACCCAGAAACCATGCTTTGGGCTCCAGTACAGGCCCCAGCAGCCATGGTTCCGGCTCCAGTACAGGCCCACACAGCCATGGTTCCGGCTCCAGAACCGGCCCACACAGCCATGGTTCCAGCCCCAGTTCTGGCCCCAGCAGCCATGGTTCCAGCCCCAGTTCTGGCCCCAGCAGCCATGGTCCCGGACCCAGTTCTGGCCCCAGTAGCCATGGTTCCAGCCCCAGTTCTGGCCCCAGCAGCAATGGTTGCAGCCCCAGTTCTGGCCCCAGCAGCCATGGTTCCGGACCCAGTTCTGGCCCGAGTAGCCATGGTTCCAGCCCCAGTTCTGGCCCCAGCAGCAATGGTTGCAGCCCCAGTTCTGGCCCCAGCAGCCATGGTTCCAGCCCCAGCAGCCATGGTTCCAGCCCCAGTTCTGGCCCCAGCAGCAATGGTTGCAGCCCCAGTTCTGGTCCCTCCTCTAGTCCCTTCTCTAGTCTCTTCTCTAGTTCCTTCTCTAGTCCCTTCTTTAGTCCCTTCTCTAGTCCCTTCCCTAGTCCCTTCCATAGTCCCAACTCTAGTCTCTACTCTAGTCCCCTCTCAAGTCCCCTCTCAAGCCCCTTCTCGAGTCCCCTCTCCAGTTTCCTCTCAAGTCTCCTCTCGAGTCTCCTCTCGAGTTCCCTCTCAAGTCTCCTCTCGAGTTCCCTCTCGAGTTCCCTCTCAAGTCACCTCTCGAGTTCCCTCTCAAGTCCCTACCCAATATCCTGGCCGTCCGCCCGAGACCCCCTCCTTGGACTCTGCCTTGCCCCTGTGCCGTCCGCCCGAGACCCCCTCCCTGGACTCTGCCTTGCCCCCGGGCCCTCCGGACCCCCTCCACCCACCCAGTTTGAAATGTTTGACTTTGTGTAGGGACGTCTGGAATCCGTCCCTTGAGTTATGTCAGGGTTTGAGTTTTTGTGTGTCTAGTTTTGGGATTATTTTGCTGTTCTGTCCTCCCTGTCGTTAGTTTCCCTGGTGTGTCTGATTGTGTCCACCTGTTGCCCTTGTGTTTCTCCTCCCCCGCCCCGGCTGTTTCTCGTCTCGTTTTGTTTGGATGCTACCTCGTACCTGTTCTTGGATTCTTGTTTTTGTTCAGCTTTTGTTAAATAAATCTCGCCTTTTGTTTTCTTTTGAAACCTGCTTCCTTCTCAATCTGCATTTGGGGCCTATTTTTTCCCAACCCTGACAACCTGCTTATTAAAAGACACCTAAGCAATAAGCGTCGCTATGCAACTGGGTGAGGCCGCAAAGTAAAGCGCAGCATTATGCATTTGTTTACATGCCCACTGGAACCCCGAGGCATTACCAACAGATCAACGCACAATCAACCCATACAGGACATCTCTTTCTCCACATTAAGTGTTAGATATTATAATTGACTATTATCGTCGGTCACATAAGTGGCGCAAGTTGCGCAGCTAATGCGGTATTGCGCGAAGGGGAAATCATTTTGACCGGAGAGATTTAGATTTGCCAGTCTTCAACATATTTTACCTGTCATAGTCCGGTAATTACCGGCTAACGGGAACTCTGGCTAACAGTCAATCAATCAATCAATGTTTATTTATATAGCCCAATATCACAAATGTTACATTTGTCTCAGTGGTCTTCACAGTGTGTACAGAATATCAGTATGACAATACGACACCCTCTGTCCTTAGAACCTCACATCGTACAAGGAAAAACTTCCAAAGAAAACCCAGTTTTCCAGCCGTGAAGACAGCAACGGGATAGTTTTGAGATTTCTTCAAATGCCGTTGCCATGGCAACACAATGCTCGCCTTGAAACACGGTTTTCTCATAACTTCAGTTAAAATACTCCAAACAGCCCAAAACTTCACAGGTTTGGTAACGATGCAGCCATCAACGCATCTAAGCGTATTAATGGATGTCATCAAATGCCGTTGGCATGGCGACAGATAATTTACCATCAAGTTAGTTCAAAAGTTTGCAGTTCAAATATTCTGCTGCTTTTCCAAGCCTTTTTACTTTATTTTCTTCTCTCATCACACATTCAAGCCGCCAGTGTTAATGTATCATTTGATTCATTTCAATCTAAATTCTTCACTTTCTTCTTACACATTACATTTCAGCAGTTTAGCGTCAGCTTTTCAGCATAAAGCATTCCCACTACCAATTTCTTCAGGAATTGCATTCTCTAGTTGTTTTTGTTGTTGAATTAAATTATAACGCAGTGTGGCCTTCTAAGATAAATGTTTTTTGAAGTTGGACACATACACGCACACTCACACATACCATTATCCAACATCAATAGCAACACACACTTATCATTTCAGCAGCAAGGCACCCTTGCAGAAAACAGTAAAAAGTGCTGCATGCTTCAAAGGGTTAAAATGATCGCCATCTTGTAGACAAATTTAAACATTTTAAATTGAAAGCTAGTAGTCCAAAATGAAATCTTAACAAAGGAATTCATTTGTTTATGATAAGATAAATGTGGGGTCAAAAAAGCCTTTTCAATGGTTTTAAATGGGGCATTTTTTGCCGGTAGGAACAAATGTGTCGGTTTTTGTGTAGCTTAGCCATTTTAGGCTAATTTAAAGAACTGAGACAACAATTCAAAATACAACAAAAAAACAATATCCTCAGGCAAGTTTGAGCTATATTAATTCAATACAGCGAAAATGGCTTGAAAATAAAAAACCTGAATGGCTGAAAAATGTACCTTGGAACTCTTAAGGGTTCATCAGCGCTAATTTACCTTTAGATCAGTGGAGCTTCTTCTTTTAGACTATTAATATAGCTCATTATTTTCCCTAATTTATCTGAAAATAAGATCAAATAAGTATCCTGCCTGTCTGATTGTGATATATGAACAAAATGGCTTTAGTATTCCGTGACTTGTGTGTTGGTGTACATTTAATTTTTCTAATTATATATAATATAATCTTTATACCTGAGAGTGTCCAGTCTCCAGAGTGGATCTTCCAGTCCAGCAGACAGCAGCTTCTCTCCTGAGTCTCCTGGATGATTGTAGCTCAGGTCCAGCTCTCTCAGATGGGAGGGGTTGGAGCTCAGTGCTGAAGCCAGAGAAACAGAGCCTTCCTCTGAGACCAGACAGCCTGACAGCCTGAACACACAGAACTACACACATCACATAATCTGAGGCCACTGTGAGGACTGCAGGGTTAGTGAAATACTGTATGTACTTAATACCGTTGGCTTATGTGAGGTAACTTTCTGATTTCTCTCTGATATATCAAGATCCAGCAAGAGTGAGAAATTAACTTCATGAAATACAGTTGCAAGAACAAGTATGTGAACCCTTTGGATTCTCCACACATAGCATTGTGTGTTCCTCCCAAACAACTCAGCTTTGGTTTCATCTGTCCACAAAATATGTTGCCAGTAGTGCTGTGGAACATCCAGGTGCTCTTTTGCAAACTTCAAACGTGGAGCAATGTTTTTTCTGGACAGCAGTGGCTTCCTCCGTGGTGTCCTCCCATGAACTCCATTCTTGTTCAGTGTTTTACGTATCGTAGATTCGTCAACAGAGATGTTAGCATGTGCCAGAGATTTCTTTAAGTCTCAAGCTGACACTCTCGGATCCTTCTTCACCTCATTGAGCATTCTGCGCTGTGCTCTTGCAGCCATCTTTACAGGACGGCCACTCCTAGGGAGAGTAGCAACAGTGCTGACCTTTCTCCATGTATAGACAACTTGTCTTACCGTGGACTGATGAACATCAAGGCTTTCAGAGATACTTTTGTAACCCTTTCCAGCTTTATGCAAGTCAACAATCTTAATGGTAGGTCTTCTGAGAGCTCTTTTGTGTGACACATGTTTCACATCTGGAAATGCTTCTTAAGAATAGCACATTCAAAACTGGTGTGTATTTTTTATAGGGCAGGGCAGCTTTAACCAACACCTCCAATCTCGTCTCATTGATGGACTCCAGGTTGGCTGACTCCTGACTCCAATTAGCTCTTGAAGAAGTCTTTAGCCTCGGGGTTCACATTCTTGTTCCACCCTGCACTGTGAATGTTTACGTGGTGTGTTCAATAAAAACATGAAAACATATCATTGTTTGTGTGGTATTAGTTTAAGCAGACTGTGTTTGTCTATTGTTGTGACTTAGATGAAGATCAGAACACATTTTATGATCAACTTATGCAGAAATTCAGGTCATTCCAAAGGGTTCACATACTTTTTCTTGCAACTGTATGTTCATTGAAAAACGTTGGAAAAAAATGAATTTGACTAGATGGAAATCATTGAATTGTATTTATTCATCTAAATATGGATTAATATGGCCTTCAATTAAACAGACTGAATCCTGACCTGAGAGTCTCCAGAGTGCAGTGTGGAATCTCCAGTCCAGCAGACAGCAGCTTCACTCCTGAATCCTGCAGGTCGTTGTTACTCAGGTCCAGCTCTCTCAGACTAGAGGACTGGGAGCTGAGGACTGAGGACAGAGCTGCACAGCTTCTCTTTGACAGCTTACAGTCACTCAGTCTGAAAAAGAGAAAACAAGCAATATGTTAAAAATGATGAGCAGAATATTTAAGTCATGATGTATGAATGTTTCTGTACTCACAGAGCCTTCCTGGAGGCTTTGACCACTGGCAGCAGCCTCAGAAGAGCCTCCTCTGAAGCAGAGTATTTCTTCAGGTCAAACACGTCCAGATCTTCTCCTGATGTCAGTAAGATGAAGACCAGAGCTGACCACTGAGCAGGAGACAGACTATCTGTGGAGAGACTTCCTGAACTCAGGGACTGTTGGATCTGCTCCACTAGAGAACCATCATTCAGTTCATTCAGACAGTGGAACAGGTTGATGCTTCTCTCTGCAGACAGATCCTCATCCATCTTCTTCTTCATGTACTGGACTGTTTTCTTGTTGGTCTTTGAGCTACTTCCTGTTTCTGTCAGCAGGCCTCGTAGGAGTTTCTGATTGGTCTCCAGAGAAAGACCCAGGAGGAAGCGGAGGAACAAGTCCAGGTGCCCGTTTGGACTCTGTAAGGCCTGGTCCACAGCACTCTGGTAGAGATGTGAGAGTTTAGGTTTGGGTCTGAAGACTTTACTCTGCCTGGAGGTTGTTGGTTCTTCTGACAGCAGATTGACTCCAGAGGTGATGAAGGTCAGATTGACATGAAGAGCAGCCAGAAACTCCTGAACGCTCAGGTGGACGAAGCAGAACACCTTGTCCTGGTACAGTCTGCTCTCCTCTCTGAAGACCTGTGTGAACACTCCTGAGTACACTGAGGCTGCTCTCATATCGATGCCACACTCTGTCAGGTCGGACTCATAGAAGATCAGGTTGCCTTTCTGCAGCTGCTCAAAAGCCAGTTTCTCCCAGAGCCTCCATCATCTTCCTGCTCTCTGGACTCCAGTGTTGATCTGTCTCAGCTCCTCCATCATACTTGACTTTCTTCACTTTGGACTGAACCACCAGGAAGTGGATGTACATCTCAGTCAGGGTCTTGGGCAGCTCTCCTCCCTCTCTGGTTTTTAACACCTCCTCCAGAACTGAAGCAGAGATCCAGCAGAAGACTGGGATGTGGCACATGATGTGGAGGCTTCGTGAGGTCTTGATGTGGGAGATGATGGTGCCGGCCTGCTCCTGATCTCTGAATCTCTTCCTGAAGTACTCCTCCTTCTGTGGGTCAGTGAACCCTCGGACCTCTGTCACCATGTGCACACACTCAGGAGGGATCTGATTGGCTGCTGCAGGGTCGTGTGGTTATCCAGAGGCGAGCAGAGGGAAGCAGCTTCCCCCTGATGAGGTTTGTCAGCAGCACATCCACTGAGGTGGACTCTGTGACATCAGTCAGGATCTCAGTGTTGAGGAAGTCCAGAGGAAGTCGACACTCATCCAGACCGTCAAAGATGAACACGACCGGGAACTGATCGAACCTGCAGATTCCTGCGTCTCTGGTTTCAGAGAAGAAGTGATGAACGAGTTCCACCAAGCTGTACTTGTTCTCTCTCACCACGTTCAGCTCTCTGAAGGTGAATGGAAATATGAACTGGATGTCCTGGTGGGCTTTGCCTTCAGCCCAGTCCAGAGTGAACTTCTGTGTTAAGACTGTCTTCCCAATGCCAGCCACGCCCTTTGTCAGCACTGCTCTGATTGGTGCATCTCTTCCAGGTGAGGCTTTAAAGAGGTCTTCTTGTCTGATGGTTGTTTCTGGTCTGTCTGGTTTCCTGGATGCTGTTTCAATCTGTCTGACCTCATGTTCCTTGTTGACCTCTGCAGACCCCCCCTCTGTGATGTAGAGCTCTGTGTAGATCTGGTTCAGAAGGGTTGGGTTTCCTGCTTTAGCAATGCCCTCAAACACACACTGGAACCTCTCCTTCAGTTTAGACTTAAGTTCACGCTGACACGCTCCAGAACGACTTCCTGAATGAACACACAACAAAGCAGATCAATAAGTCAAATAAATCCTTATATAATAATGAATATCTCAGTATATTTTGCTCCCTCTCTTGAGACATCAGTCAACATTTATCCAGTTTGTTAAATCTCTATAGAAACCCTCTTACTGCTCTGCAGACGGTCAGCCAGCTCCTCCTGCTTCATGCTCCTCAGGAAGTGCAGTGAGATGTTCAGAAATGCCTCTCTGCTGCTCCTCCTCTGCTCTTCATCCTCACCGTCCAACACCTCCTCATCCTCCCTCTGGCTCTCTAAGCATTCTGGGTAATCTGAACTCAGAGCCTTCTGAATCTTCTTCAGCTCGTTCTTCACAAATGTGATGATGTTGTCCTCCAGCAGCTGGAACAGAATACATGAACAACACAATCAAACTAAAGGCACCAAACATCAGATCCATGTCGGACAGACTGACAATCCAATGATCTACAAAGTGCATCGTGGAGTTGACTGTGAGCAGAACAGATGTAGAGTGGCTGTAGTTCATGTACAGACCATAAATGTGGAGTCCAGCTGTGTCTGATGCTGCTGGGCAGACTGACCTCTGGGAACCTCTGAGCTCTGCTGGTCCTCTCTGTGAGGAATGAGACAACTCACATTATCTCCGTCCATACAGACAGAGACGAACAGAAGGTAAAGGTCCTTGAAGTGACTTCCTGTAGCAGAACATTTTACTACGCCTTATAAGCCCAATGAGCTTAATGCTTTAACGCATTAATAACGCGATAACGCAAAAAAAAATTAACGTGGATAGCGTGCAACATGATTGCAGCGTCCAGGCAGCTCCCGTTCGAGCAGATGCCTTCGAGTTGCACATAGCTCCAACGCGCATGCACGCGCGCACGCACGCACACACACACACACACACACACACACACACACACACACACACGCACACACACACCATTTGTATTGAATGAGAGAGGTTCCAGGTTGTTGTGTTTAATATTCATGAGAATATTTGTCATTGTTGAAATGATAATAAACATTAGCATAAAGCATATTTGTCCACTCATATGTTGATAAGAGTATTAACAACTTGAAAAATATTCCTCTAAGGTACATTTAGAACAGATAAAAAATGTGCGATTAATTTGCGATTAATCTCGATTAACTATGGACAATCATGCGATTAATCGCGATTAAATATTTTAATCGCGATTAATAGCAAATTAATCGCACATTTTTGATCTGTTCTAAATGTACCTTAGAGGAATATGTTTCAAGTTTTTAATACTCTTATCAACATATGAGTGGACAAACATGCTTTATGCTAATGTTTATTATCATTTGAACAATGACAAATATTCTCATGAATATTAAACACAACAACCTGAACATTACAAATATTCGCCTCAATTCAACCTGAAACCTCTCTCATACAATACAAATGGTGTGTGTGTGTGTGTGTGTGTTGGATCGTTGGAGCTATGTGCAACTCAAGGCATATGCTCGAACGGAAGCTGCCTAGACGCTGCAATCATGTTGCTGCAATCATGAGTGTGCTGACTTTTCGTACAATGTCCCACTGTCTGCTTCCTGCATAAAGTCAAGTGCTCGGCGCAGTTGTGTGGATAGAGCGCTCCTCTGTTTTCATTTAAATAGCTCCTTATATCCGTTAGCGCAGCTAGCTAGCACCAGATGCTAACAACAACAATGCACGTAAGGTGTGCCCATTCTCTCTCTCTCGCTCGCTCGCGCCACACATACACACACCCTCCCGGTCCTCCTGATGGCCAGTCAGTGCCTGCCGGTGAGCGTGGAAGTGTGGCAAGCGGGCGGCAGGAGCGGGGCTGTCAGCATCAGCTTGTAGATGGTATTTTAAAACTCGATGCGCTCTGAAACTACGGGGCGGCCGAGGACAAAAAATACACATGTGTTAATCGCGTTAAAATAATTAGTGGCGTTAATTTTTTGTTTTGCGTTAACGCGTTATTAACGGCCCTAATATATATATAAAGCTATGCACATTAAAACAACCATGTCAGTCTTGACACAGTATACATGTCCAGCTGTGGACTTTAAATCAAAGCAGGTCAGTATTGAAATGCTTCAGAGTTCCTCAAAAGTAGATCGGGTTCTTGTTTGAGCAACAGGAGAAAGGAGTGTTTTATAAACCCTCAGGTTTGTCTGGGCCTCACACGGGACACCAATTGATCAGCTTAAATGGTTATCATTACATGTTGTATTTATTCAATAAGTTTCAATCAATCATAGTTTATTTATATATCTCAATATCACACAATTTGCATCTGCCTCAGGGAGCTAGTAAAGACATATATGGGACGGGGACGGGAAGAAGGGAGCTGTGAGTCAACTCTGACCTAAGACCACAGTAGAAGGTATCACGAAAGCGGTTAACAACTTGAAAAGCGTTCTTTAAATAAACTAAATTATTAGAAATATTTGTATTATTATAACTTTTTACATTTTAAATCCTCACCTTTCATCAACAGAGTGTTCACCTTGGAAGTAAATAGGTTTATCCATAGACCAGTCACTCTTCATGGACACACAGCTGGGTTCAGGTTCCTCCAGCTTCCTCCTGAAACATGAGAAACAGGAAAGGCTTGTGGCCTGAACACACTCAAGGTTCCTACTCAAGGTTCCTACTCAAGGTTCCTACTCAAGGTTCCTACTCAAGGTTATATTCTACTGATCTACAGGTGACAGTAATTCACAACAACTATGGCCAAACTGTTCAAAAATAATCACGTCAATATGTATTTCTCTGGGGTCATGGAGTTAAGGAAATAATTATTCAATTAAATCATTCAGGATTTATGAAAGTCCTAAAGCACTTTCATATATATTTCATTCCCACACATTCATACGCCGTTTGCCGCGCCATTGTTCAATTATCTATATATAAATAAATGTAACTTCATTACCAAAGATTCAAATAAAATTAAAAAAGAGATGAAACGAATAATTCAATAATTGACAGGAATGCCAATTCATTTGATTGGTTAAAACTATTTGAATAAATAATACTTTATGCAATATAGGCATTACTTCTTAGGCCTATACATCGACTACATCTACCAGTGTGCCTTTCAACATTCAAACATTGAAGAATATTTAGAAAATACAATCCAAAAACAAGCCGACTGAGGAAACAATTGTGGAAATTGAAGTGAGATATTGTACCGAAGAAGGGTGTTACATTTAAAATGGCAGAAAGTCTTGTTGCAATTTCCAGATATTTGAGTTTCTCTGGTAATTATCAATAGTAGCAGTTAAGTGAATACTGTTCAAACAATACCTGTGTTTGTATTTTATAGTGATTTCTCTGTTTTATCCTTTCATACATGTGAGGACTAAAATGGCGATAGACAAAGGGCTGTTAAAAGTAAACAGGGTGCTTGGTGGGGGAAAGACTATGTTCTGCTTAAGATCTCAAGCATTCTCATGTTTCAGGGAAGTCTACATGTCTTGAATAGTATATGTGTGGGTTTATACATTCCTGTGTGTTAATAGTTGAAGGAACAAAAAGTACATTTTTCCTCTACCATATAGAGAGGTTTTTTATAGATTCCTGAAACAATGTTCCCTTTTTCTTAAAAGTAGATTAGCGCAAGAGTCTTTTTGTTTGACTGTTTACCTGTTTATCAAAAGAGTGTTTTAAGCTATTTGTGAAGAAGGAAGATGCAGAATTAATGGTGATTTCTGTTTTGAGTGTAAAGATGATCCCAGAGTGTTTTTCTGGGTTAAACCATCGATAGGCTTTGCAAATTGGGAGGGACATTTCCCCTGATTTTTAATGAGGTGCATCCTGCAGGCCTTCCCAACACCTGTGGCTTTCAAAGCTGCCCGCGCTGATTCCCTGTGAGATAGCGTTTTGGTATCTCCCAAATGAAACTCCACCCCTTTGTTGGTTTTGGGACGTGCAACTAGTTGCTTCGTCCTCTCTTCTCGCGCGGCCCGGACCGGGAGGTCGGGGCAGCCTGTGAACAAGGCCAGGAGTAGGCATACTCCTGACATTACTCATATGAAATGGATTTGTATGGTAATGTATTATATGGTATTGCATTATTACCGTTTATGATTAAAACAGATTTTTGTTTAACCCTCGTCCTGGTTGTTTTGAGTGTTCCTTCTTTTAAAGCAAGCTCATTAGGAACAGCGCGGAGAAAAGTCCCAAACTCCTTCAAAATGGCGACCCCGACAACGTCATGACGTGGAGACGTAAGGACGTGCCGACGTGGTGACGTCATGAGTGTTTTGTTTTGAGGAACACGGGCAGCCAGCGGAAGAAGGGAGATGCCTGGAATAATATTTGACAACTATGGATCCAACTGAAAGGTAAAACGGACGCCTGTTTCTATCGAAGGTCTGTAATTGGCTCAAGCTACATTTTAGAGTTGTCAAAGATATTTCCAGGTGTCATTTACGGTAAAGAGTGCAATGTAGATATTTAAATAACATAGGTAGGTAACAAAGGACTGCTTATATTGCATCCGTAGGTAACAAAGGACTACGGTAAAATGATGCAATGCATATATTATAATAGGCAGGTAACGATGGACTGCTGATATTGATAAAGCAACGGTTAGGAAACGCGGGGATATGCTACACGTGAAGCGACGAGAAATGTAAGACGATGGTGCAAGGGCCCCGTTGGTTTTAGAGAAATCAAGTCGGCAATTTCAGTCTATGCGAGTCCAGTGGGTTTCCTGAAAAGATATCCATCCAGGGCGAATCTGAATAATGCTTCTTCAGCTTCATAGGAAGCTGGAGTGTATTATATGTTATAAATCCAAGGGAGAGATACGCAAATTTCAAAAAGCCATTTTGAAACGAACGTAATCTCGTTCTCTTGTTCTGTGGGGTTATTAATCTGAAAAAGCTCGAAAGACTGTACGGGGAATACTTTTCTGTGAATAATTACAATAAGATAAGGGAGAAAAGTCAGATAAAGACATGCGAAGTCAAGCTGGCTGGAGGCGTGGGTTCGAGAAAGCCCCCACTTCACAGCTTTCCTCTGAAAAAGGAGGGAATAACATTGAAGATTAATAGATCAATGTGTCGTAGATATTTAAATAAATAAGAAACATTGCATTGTGAATTTCGTGGTATTTGTCATTTACTGAGAAGTTTACTTATATTTCAGAGGCATTTATTGCATACAGTAACGTTGAGGGAAAGTAATAATAGCTGTTGCTGAGTATATGAAGCAGGTTAAAGTTTGATTCAAATTGAACATAATAGTGGATTATTCCACCTAGTGTTTTTGTAATATCATTAGTAGACATTAATTGTGTTTGTAAGTTTATGAAGAAAGAGTAGAAAGTAAACGGGAGGTTGTTATAAGGTTGTCAGTCAGAATGAATCTGTTAAATGGTTACACATGACAGAGGTGTTGCACAAACACACAGGTGATTGATGAGGGGGAAACTTGAGCCGGCAGCTGCAGGGCACAGGGAGGAAAGAGAAAGACAAGTAGATGTTTTGAAGAGTTCAGAGAGAGTAAAACTTGTTTCTAAATAATGTCATATTGTTTTGTGAGTAAACATGAAATAAAAATATATTTACTAGATATAACAACAACATGCTTAACTAGGTTGACAGAAAACTGCTATTAACCAGTTTCAGCAGCTACTGTCATATCTGTGTTCTAAAGAGAACATATGTTGCATTTACAATTCATATTAAGGAAGTTCACAATTGATACCATTAAAGACCGTTTTGGATTAATAGGGCGTGTCTGTCAAACACTCGTGCTCAGATGGAATAAAGTGTTGAGATGTTCTCAAGAGTGGGAGTTTTCACAACGCTTTTTCAGTTTGTATTGAGACAATTAAGTGATAAGGACAGAAAACTGTTCCGTGATGATTTCTTTAGGTTTGAGCTTTAGTAATGGAGATTACATTTTGTGAGGAAACCTTTCCGGCAATAATAAGTGTTCAAACATATATATTCATTAAATATGATCAGATTACTTGTTTTTCAATTATAGCGCTAAATACAGTTAGTTTTGTATTTTGTTACGACTAACCGCTTGTAACACAACTTAGATAAACAATTTCAAAAAGGATAGAATAAGCAAGTGGTTAAAGGGGGTTTCCTGTCTGGCTCATTTGATTTAGAACTGAAGTAAGGAAGAATAGTGTTTTATGAAACGTCATTCCTCATGGTTTCTAAAGATAAATCATCAGTTTGTATGGACTTTGATGTAGAGATAGGATCATGGTGGAGAAGGAAGACCTTTTTTGGTTACAAATTAAAGGAGATTTTAAAGATGAAGTTTATTTTTTCTGACTAATAATTTTAGAAGCAGGACTTCAACTAGACAAAAGAGATTTTACAATGTGGTTTTACTACTGTTAATGGAGTAAAGAATCTGGGTAGACTACTGCCATTGATTTGTTTTAACATTCACATGTTTCAGCATTCCTGACCATATAGACACTCAGCCGTTTTATTTTGTAACCCTTTGGGGGAGAGATTTAAATTGAGTTTATCTCCAGTTGCTGATTTATTGTGATTACAGCGGCACTGGAAAGTTGTGCGCCACCTTTGGGATGTACTCTGAATCAGTGTGTTGGTGAAGAGTTGCTCACTACAGAAACAGAAGAACTGTGCAAAGAACGCATCTGAGGAGGGTTTGACATTTTGCGTGTACCTCGATTGCCCAAGGCAACAGTGGTGTGAAGAGGAACAGCAGTTTTTGGGGATTCCTGCTGTGCAGAGGACAACGTGTGTCTGCTGACTGTAGCACATTGATCCAGAGGTGCCTTCCCCCTCAGGACATCCCAGTGCAAGAGTTTCATTGATCCTATTGACTACAGCTGCAGAGGACAACGCATTACTGACTGTTCACATTGTGACAAGATCTTGAGACAGGCTGGTCTCAGACGGTTCAGACTCTGAGGAAATTATGCGATGATTTGACAGCATAACTGTGCAAGAGTTTTCCAGAGGGTGGTGTACAACAATAACATTAGTGTTTGAGAGGGGAGGCTGATTGTTTAAACGATGGTCTGGAATACTGAAAAGATTAAAGTTTAATATCCTTGTTTGACAAACAAGACATCTGATTATTAGGTCACACATAATAATTTAGACATATAAACTAACTATGAGTAAAGGGATTAATGGATTTCATATCCTAGGGAGGGTTAGTTAGGTTGCGAATACTTCGCAGGGTATTTGCTAATGTATTTCTGAAGAACAAATAACAAGGACACAGGTCCAATTTTGTTTTGTTTTTAGATTAAATTGTCCGTTACCAAAACTGTTCACCTTGTGTCTAGATTTGGACTTTGATGGTAAGGGAGTATTTAGGCTTATTTTTATACATCTGACATTTTAAAATATGTTGGCTGTTCACTAGATAGACATTGGTTAAGAACTTTTCTGAAGATTGAATATTTGTTCCATTTCTACATATTCCTATTTAAAAAGTAATTTTAGAGTAAAGAGGGCTGATGCTGAAATGGGAAATAATGTGGGGCCTCCAATCACCGTAAGTAAGGGTGCATATTATTGACGACCAATAGGGAGGAGGGGTCGCTCGACCCACCCTGCAGTGGTTTTTTAAAATCTTACTTGCAGCTTCACAGGAAGCGCACAGCACCAGATTATGAGTTTAGAGGACTAGCGTCACCACCTCCTAATGTACATTAATTTAGTTAGTCAGTTAGATTAAGTTAGTTAGGGCTGTCAGCATCAGCTTGCACATGGTATTTTAAAGTCGATACGCTCTGAAACCACGGGGCGGCCGAGGAAAAAAAATACACATGCGTTAATCGCGTTAAAATAATTAGTGGCGTTAATCTTTTTTTGCGTGGCCTTTTGACAGTTAACTTGACATTTAACTTGACAGCCCTAATATATATATATACAGTATACATGTACAGCTGTG
>CM070497.1:37448427-37643427 GCA_036324585.1 Champsocephalus esox
TTATTGAATAAATACAGAATGTAATAATTGCCATTTAAACTGATCAATTGGTGCCCCGTGTGAGGCCCAGACAAACCTGAGGGTTTATACAACACTCCTTCTCCTGTTGCTCAAACAAGAACTTGATCCACTTTTGACGAACTCTGAAGCATTTTAATACCAACCTGCTTTGATTTAAAGTCCACAGCTAGACATGTATACTGTGTGTATATATATACAGTATACGTAAGCAATTTGTGATAAGAACACAGGTTGGAATCTTGTTTCATTTAATCTTTAATTTCTATTCAACTCATCAACTTTTTATTTTTGGTTAAAAAGCTTGGTATCTTCCTACACCTTACATATCCCAACTCTTACATATATGAGAGATAAGCATGTGGTGTGAATGGGTATTCATTCTGGAGCAAAGTGTATATCAATGAATCAACAGAGGAAGTTAAAGTCACAGTTGTCAGCGCTTCCCATCAGGAGACAATCGACCCTCAACATTACAATAAGACCCCAGATCAACCTCTTCTCCTTCTGATTCCCACATCGTCTGATGAAGACCCTTTAAGGTCATGATGAAGGCCAGTGGGTAGAGTTTGTCTCCTGCCATGAGGCCTCCTGCAAACTGACTGGTAAAGCCGAACTGTGAGCTGAAAGTTGCATTAACCCCATTGGGCTTAGAAGGCGTAGTCAAATGTTCTGCTACAGGAAGTCACTTCAAGGACCTTTACCATGTCTTTGTCTCTGTATGGACGGAGATAATGTGAGTTGTCTCTTCATGATTCCTCACAGAGAGGACCAGCAGAGCTCAGAGGTTCCCAGAGGTCAGTCTGCCCAGCAGCATCAGACTCAGCTGGACTCCACATTTATGGTCTGTACATGAACGACAGCTACTCTACATCTGTTCTGCTCACAGTCAACTCCACGATGCACTTTGCAGATCAGTGGATGGTCAGTCTGTCCGACATGGATCTGATGTTTGGTGCCTTTAGTTTGATTGTGTTGTTCATGTATTCTGTTCCAGCTGCTGGAGGACAACATCATCACTTTTGTGAAGAACGAGCTGAAGAAGTTCCAGAAGGCTCTGAGTTCAGATTACCCAGAATGCTTAGAGAGCCAGAGTGAGGATGAGGAGGTGTTGGACGGTGAGGATGAAGAGCAGAGGAGGAGCAGCAGAGAGGCATTTCTGAACATCTCACTGCACTTCCTGAGGAGCATGAAGCAGGAGGAGCTGGCTGAGCGTCTGCAGAGCAGTAAGAGGGTTTCTATAGAGATTTAACAAACTGGATAAATGTTGACTAACGTCTCAAGAGATAGAACAAAATATACTGAGATCCTCGTTCTTTAAAGATTCATCTGACTCATTGATCTGCTTTGTTGTGTGTTCATTCAGGAAGTCGTTCTGCAGTGTGTCAGCGTGAACTGAAGTCTAACCTGAAGGAGAGGTTCCAGTGTGTGTTTGAGGGCATCGCTAAAGCAGGAAACCCAACCCTTCTGAACCAGATCTACACAGAGCTCTACATCACAGAGGGGGGGTCTGCAGAGGTCAATGCTGAACATGAGGTCAGACAGATTGAAACAGCATCCAGGAAACCAGACAGACCAGAAACACCCATCAGACAAGAAGACCTCTTTAAAGCCTCACCTGGAAGAGATGCACCAATCAGAGCAGTGCTGACAAAGGGCGTGGCTGGCATTGGGAAAACAGTCTTAACACAGAAGTTCACTCTGGACTGGGCTGAAGGCAAAGCCCACCAGGACATCCTGTTCATATTTCCATTCACCTTCAGAGAGCTGAACGTGGTGAGAGAGAACAAGTACAGCTTGGTGGAACTCGTTCATCACTTCTTCCCTGAAACCAGAGACGCAGGAATCTGCAGGTTCGATCAGTTCCCGGTCGTGTTCATCTTTGACGGTCTGGATGAGAGTCGACTTCCTCTGGACTTCCTCAACACTGAGGTCCTGACTGATGTCACAGAGTCCACCTCAGTGGACCGGCTGCTGACAAACCTCATCAGGGGGAAGCTGCTTCCCTCTGCTCGCCTCTGGATAACCACACGACCTGCAGCAGCCAATCAGATCCCTCCTGAGTGTGTGGACATGGTGACAGAGGTCCGAGGGTTCACTGACCCACAGAAGGAGGAGTACTTCAGGAAGAGATTCAGAGATCAGGAGCAGGCCGGCACCATCATCTCCCACATCAAGACCTCACGAAGCCTCCACATCATGTGCCACATCCCAGTCTTCTGCTGGATCTCTGCTTCAGTTCTGGAGGAAGTGTTGAAAACCAGAGAGGGAGGAGAGCTGCCCAAGACCCTGACTGAGATGTACATCCACTTCCTGGTGGTTCAGTCCAAAGTGAAGAAAGTCAAGTATGATGGAGGAGCTGAGACAGATCAACACTGGAGTCCAGAGAGCAGGAATATGATGGAGTCTCTGGGGAAACTGGCTTTTGAGCAGCTGCAGAAAGGCAACCTGATCTTCTACGAGTCCGACCTGACAGAGTGTGGCATCGATATCAGAGCAGCCTCAGTGTACTCAGGAGTGTTCACACAGGTCTTCAGAGAGGAGAGAGGACTGTACCAGGACACGGTGTTCTGCTTCGTCCATCTGAGCGTTCAGGAGTTTCTGGCTGCTCTTCATGTCCATCTGACCTTCATCACCTCTGGAGTCAACCTGCTGTCAGAAGAACCAACAACCTCCTGGCTGCCTAAAGTCTTCAGACCCAAACCTGAACTAACACATCTCTACCAGAGTGCTGTGGACCAGGCCTTACTGAGTCCAAACGGACACCTGGACTTGTTCCTCCGCTTCCTCCTGGGTCTTTCACTGGAGACCAATCAGAAACTCCTACGTGGTCTGCTGACAGAAACAGGAAGTAGCTCAGAGACCAACAAGAAAACAGTCCAGTACATGAAGAAGAAGATGGATGAGGGTCTGTCTGCAGAGAGAAGCATCAACCTGTTCCACTGTCTGAATGAACTGAATGATCGTTCTCTAGTGAACCAGATCCAACAGTCCCTGAGTTCAGGAAGTCTCTCCACAGATAGTCTGTCTCCTGCTCAGTGGTCAGCTCTGGTCTTCATCTTACTGTCATCAGGAGAAGATCTGGACGTGTTTGACCTGAAGAAATACTCTGCTTCAGAGGAGGCTCTTCTGAGGCTGCTGCCAGTGGTCAAAGCCTCCAGGAAGGCTCTGTGAGTACAGAAACATTCATATATCATGACTTAAATATTCAGTTCATTATTTTAACATATTGCTTGTTTTCTCTTTTTCAGACTGAGTGTCTGTAAGCTGTCAGAGAGAAGCTGTGCAGCTCTGTCCTCAGTCCTCAGCTCCCAGTCCTCTAGTCTGAGAGAGCTGGACCTGAGTAACAACGACCTGCAGGATTCAGGAGTGAAGCTGCTGTCTGCTGGACTGGAGAGTCCTCACTGCACTCTGGAGACTCTCAGGTCAGGATTCATCAATATGTTGAGCTTCCTTTTGTGGAAGTATTTAACTTACTTTAGAAAATAAACTATTTTTAAACCTGTTAAAGTATTCTTTGCTGTTGTGTTCAGGTGAAAATCTACACAACTTTCTCCCTTTCTACTTTTGACACATTTCAAACATTGGCTTTCAATCCACCAGTTATGCAAAAAGATTTGCTTCCATTTATTTACATTTTCTCCTCAGACTGAGTGGCTGTGAGCTGTCAAAGAGAAGCTGTGCAGCTCTGTCCTCAGTCCTCAGCTCCCAGTCCTCTAGTCTGAGAGAGCTGGACCTGAGTAACAACGACCTGCAGGATTCAGGAGTGAAGCTGCTGTCTGCTGGACTGGAGAGTCCTCACTGCACTCTGGAGACTCTCAGGTCAGGATTCATCAACATGTTTAATTCATGGCCTTTTGAATTATTATTCATACTAATGTTCCTTCTTCCCAAATTGTTTTTAAAAAGTTGTCTAGTCAGCTACATTTGCCCTGCTTCTGATGAATGGACTTTACTTTCACACTTTGTATTCACCTTTTTAAGTTTTGCCATATTTTAAGATGTTGCTTTTAAATCCAAGAACTGTGCCAAAATTATCACGTTCAGTTAAAAAAAAATCAGATCAGACAAGTATCTTACAATTGGGATGGACGTTGGTTCATCCTGTTCTGTCCTATATTTATAGCATTTTGACCGTGATCTTTGGAACAATAAGTGCACATATCCTCTTGTTGATTATTGTCTCCTCAGACTGAGTGTCTGTAAGCTGTCAGAGAGAAGCTGTGCAGCTCTGTCCTCAGTCCTCAGCTCCCAGTCCTCTAGTCTGAGAGAGCTGGACCTGAGTAACAACGACCTGCAGGATTCAGGAGTGAAGCTGCTGTCTGCTGGACTGGAGAGTCCACACTGCACTCTGGAGACTCTCAGGTCAGGATTCATCAACACGTTCAATTTAAGTTGTTATTTACATACATTGGTAAACCTCTAACCTGCACACGATTGTCTCTAATCTAAATGTAAATCAGTAAAGTTCTATTTGTTTCCATAGAAACGTTTGATGTGTTTTTCCTCTATTTTGTTGGATCTTGAATGTTTCCAGACAAATTAGAAAAGTGCAGTAATGTTCTGAGATTATTGAGAGGCAGTAGTGATTGGCCTGGTTGGACAATGTCTAAATAACCCCACATTAATGGACAGTATCGCAGTACTTCTCTAACCCTCCAGTCCTCACTGTGGCCTCAGATTATGTGATGTGTGTGTGTGTGTGTGTGTGTGTGTGTGTGTGTGTGTGATGTGTGTGTGTGTGTGTGTGTGTGTGTGTGTGTGTGTGTGTTCAGGCTGTCAGGCTGTCTGGTCTCAGAGGGAGGCTCTGTTTCTCTGGCTTCAGCTCTGAGCTCCAACCCCTCCCATCTGAGAGAGCTGGACCTGAGCTACAATCATCCAGGAGACTCAGGAGAGAAGCTGCTGTCTGCTGGCCTGGAGGACCCTCTCTGGAGACTGGACACTCTCAGGTATTATACATGTCTACTGTATGTGTTCATGTAAATCCTGGTTTTCAAAAAAGTCACAAAGACACAGACTTTAAGAAAATAGGCCAACACAATGACATGAGAGGGTACTGAGGACACGAAGACAAGGAAGACATCTGATCACGATTTTAATGCCATTTTAATTTGTTGAACTAAACTGACTTTTATCAATTTGACGATAAAGTCAGGGGAGACAATACTTAGGTGGCAAGATTCAGAAAATCCATCCCGCAACATAACTCTACAGCAGAGATCATCCCACTCCTGATGGACGTGATCTACACTCCTGTATCTGAACTGATTCTGAAGTGCTTCTATTTTATAAAGCACTTCAATCAATGAGGAACTATCAGATGTCGTGTGAATTCTGTGCAGAACAGGTACCTTCAAATAAAGTTCATGCATTTCCCTCTTCAGATTCCAGTAGGAGAAACACGTATTGAATGTGTCTCGGAGAGTCTGAGTAAACGTAATGGACCAACTGAACACTGATACATTCTTACATCTTATTTTCTGATGAATAATTGAAAAAAATGAGCTTCATTCATCGGCTAATCAGATGTTCGACTGACCTAAAATAATACTGTCATCTTAGTAACAGCTGCTCTGACCCCCCCCCCTCTTTCAGGATGGAGCCTGCTGGAGTCCGATGGCTGAGACTCGGTCTGAGGAAGTGTGAGTGTGGTTTCATTTGATTCATGAAAACAAAGCAGCCTCCATCTTCAAATGTAACCTTCATCCTCAAAGAGTCAATACATGAACAGCTGATAGATGAATAACTGCTGCTGTTCCTCTCCTCAGATTCCTGTGAACTCTCACTCGACACAAACACAGCAGACAGAGAACTCAAACTGTCTGAGGACGACAGGAAGGTGACACGTGTGAGAGAGGAGCAGCCATATCCTGATCATCCAGAGAGGTTTGATGTCTGGCCTCAGCTGATGTGCAGAGAAGCTCTGACTGGTCGCTGCTACTGGGAGGTCGAGAGGAGAGGAGAGGTTTATATATCAGTGACTTACAGAGGAATCAGGAGGAGAGGGGAGAGAGGGGACTGTGTGTTTGGATGGAATGATCAGTCCTGGAGTCTGGACTGCTCTCATGATGGTTACTGTGTCTGGCACAATAAGAGAAGAACACAGATCTCCTCCTCCTCCTCCTCCTCCCTCCTCCTCCTCCTCCTCCTCCTCCTCCTCCTCCTCCTCTCGTAGAGTAGCAGTGTATCTGGATCATCCTGCTGGCTCTCTCTCCTTCTTCAGAGTCTCCTCTCACACACTGATCCACCTCCACACCTCCAGAACCACATTCACTGAACCTCTCTACGCTGGCTTTACAGTTTGGTCTGGTATCAGTGTCTCTGTGTCCTCTGTATGAGGAAGAGTCTCCTCCTGTTCCAGAGACCTCCTCCCTGCCGCCCAGAGAGTTCAGTCTGTTCAGGATCACAGCTGATGTTAGTTAGGACCAACCTGAGTCTGAGGGTTTTTACTTCATTATAACATGATTTCTGAACTATTGATATGAAGTCTGAGCATTTTCAGACACTTAGCTAAACCAATCGACTGTGATCACCCTCTGTATAATGTGTACTACATACTCGTATGGTACTACTCATGTGATTCCCCTTGTTGGGAACATCCTGAGTGTCCTCTTCCAGCATGAGAGTAGCATGCTACAAAGGTATCAACTGTAGCTGTGAGCATGACAGGATGTGTGATGACCCAGAAGAGCATCAGGACTGTTTGAGGCAGATGATAGCTCTGTGATGAACATGATGACTCAGCCTCTATGGAGAGAGACATCAAGCATGCTCATTTCTGACGTGGAGCTGATCTGAAGTAAACATTGATACTGCTTTCTGTCCCTCCATCTTGTGACTGTGTGACTCCCTCTCTTGGATATCAGCATGTGAAGGACACTGCTCAGGAACTAGCTGATGCTCTGTATGTGATGACTCCTTCCTTCTGGAGAGGATCCCAGACACATGGATCACAGGCTGAAGCTCAAGCCGGGGACCAGGGAGAGTTCTCTAACACTTATTGCTACATGTGGATATATACATGTTTGGATTAGACTGAACCGACCACTCTGCTGCCTTCATCTCAAACTTGAGATTAAAACTCCATCACAGGATACACACAGTCAAACCATCCCATCTTAAAGCGCTCCATGGGAGGAAGCCTGTGGAGTGTAAATGAGTTCAGCAGCGTTGCATGATGGGAGACATGTCAGGAGGGTAAAGGAAGAAGATGGATGCATGAGCAGAGTTACATGCGAGTAAACCAGTGAGCAAAACATTCAGAGAAAGTGTCTGCAGCTTACAGTTGGGAGATTCAACATACATCGTCTTTACACGCCATTAGCAGAGATGCAGCTGAACAAATAAACCTATTCTCCTTGCTGCTCTGCCTCTGCAGCCCGTGTCCATGCACTGAAACCTATAGAACACACGACAGGAGAGGGGAACTCCAAAAAGCAGAATAGGGCCACTTTGAACGTTTGGTAGTGCTGCCATCAAAAGGGAGATGTCTGTCAGGAAGGAACACAGCCTGTACTTCCTAATGCAATGACATAAGCTTGAAATACTTTTGTTGTGATCACATTTGTATTGAGATGAATACACACCATGTACAACCAAAAGCACAACAATTAGATAACAGCAATTACTTACAAAATATACAGAATAATAATAAATAATAATAATAAACAAACAGATATAACAATTAAAATAAAAACAAACCCAACCCTCCCTCCCAGACATATAAACTCACACACACACACACACACACACACACACACACACACACACACACACACACACACACACACACACACACACACACACACACACACCACACACACACACACACACACACACACACACACACACACACACACACACACACACACACACACACACACACACCACCACCAGCGCTATCAGACAGGAGTGTATACCCCTAAGATACATTCGTATTTGTACCGTTTGTGTTTGTGTTGACAGGTTTTGTTTGAGATAGTAAACCGATCATTTGCCTCTGCACTTTTCTCTGTTGTGTCTTTGCCTCTTCCATGTTTCCAATACTTACTCCAGGGACAAATGAGACGTTGTCCTCTCCTTTCATTCATCAAACTGCGCATGCAATTTGGATTATTGATCTTCTCACAGTTTTTAAGAAATGAATAGTTGGGATGCCACACTTTTTATTAGTGCTGATCCACCGTTGATGTTTCACAGAGCTGAAGCAGACGCTATTTGCGTTTGCATTTTGCATTTTTCCTTTATTTGGCAGTTCACAGGAGAGGAAAGCTGCTTCAAACGGCTGTCAAGCTCCCCTTAATATCTACCTCAGCACAATAAACTCTGCTAATCTTCACAATATAATCCATCAGTGTCACCAGGGTGAAGCCTGTATCTTCTTGGCGGCAGTAAAGCAGCGGTGTGTTGCCAAATGTGTGAGAATTACCATATTTTAATCATTTGTAACCGGAAACCTCTTCTGATACCTCATACAACACACTGTTGTAGTTATGGCTATGTTTTCACACACACACACACACACACACACACACACACACACACACACACACACACACACACACACACAGGCTTTCAGCAGTGTGTCTGAGCTTCAGTGGACATAATGAAACCAAAAGAGTGGATATTATTGCTGGCATCGAAATGTTGAAGGTGTTTACCTTGAATAATGACCTCCAGTGAGGCGGCAGAGCTCATCAGTTTCTCAGGATGTGGGATCAGACCTGGCAGCTCGGTTTTAGTTTGAAGCGGTTTCTGTTCATCACTTCTAATTCTCCTCACATGCTTTATTATGAACTTCGTCCTCCAAAACTTCCATTTGTTATCGAGTACGTGCGCGCAGAAGCTCAGTCTGTAGGGACTTGGCTTGGGAACCAAATGGTCGATTACATTACATTTGGCTGACACTTTAATCCAAAGAGAATTACAATAAGTGCCAAAACCATAATAATTCAAACTCTGAACAACAAGGTAAGTGCATAATTATTCAATTCAAGCGAGTCATACCCTTGTAAGTGCTGGTGAATTAGTTACATGGCCTTAATTAAGTGCTTTTCTAAAATAATTGAACTGCCAAGGTACAATGGAAACAGCTGGGTTTTCAGTTCATGAATGTGAATGAGCGTGAAGAGGTGCCAGTTCAGCTTTTTGAGCAAGCGGCCAAACCTCCAGCTGGCGTAAAGAGATGGCAATTCTCCATAAAATGAATATGTGTGTCTTCAAACTGAATGTGTTAAAGTCCTCTGCATGTGTGTAGCTGTACTGTGTCAATAAATAGCCAACATATTTGTGTCCTCCTGTTTTTGTCTTCTTCTATTTAAGTGGATTATTCTTATTCTTCTTTTTAAATAATTTATTTAAATAAATGCAAAATCAACACTTGTCTATTCTCATTCACTTAGGCAGACACCTTGGCACCAACAGTATCAGATACATAAACATGACGGCAGATTCTTTTGTTACTTCCCAACTCTGTCCACGTGTAAGAACGAGGTACACAAATACGAAAATAAAGCTCTTGGCTTCTGACAAACAAAACTCTCCTCTCTGGAAACACGCTGGGTCTCTGGACGAACTGGCACAAGACAACGGGAGACAAGGACTATTTAAACATGAGGGAAGTGGGAACAGGTGGAAACAATCAGGGGCGGGGCCATACTTGCCAACCTTGAGACCTTAGAAATCGGGAGCATATCAAAACCACCGCGGGGGGGTAGTGGATCGCCGGAGCTGTTAGATTAACATTAACATGCTTATTGTAGTTCTAAGTGAAATGCCTTGCGGCCTGTAGCACCGTCCTCTTGATGGAGCATATGTGTGGGCTGGAGGAAAGGAGTGAGCAGAGGGTCGAGTTGTCCATTCTTGATCTGTTTGCTGTGACTATCTTCCTCACCCTCTGACTTTCGGTCGCGCGCTACCATGGAAACCAGACAATCGTGTAGCTGTATTAAAGTCCGAGTGGAAACAGTCGTGAGTAAATCTGATTTTGTCAGAAATCGGGAGAAATATAACCCCGGGAGGAAACCGGGAGAGGGTTACGACATCGGGAGTCTCCCGCGAAAATCGGGAGGGTTGGAAAGTATGGGCGGGGCAGACGCTGACGATGGCGGGAAAACACACAAAGGGAGGAAGTAACAGGGCCTGAAAGGAAAGAGGTAAGTACAAAGTAAAAGAGGAAATGGGAAAACGAGACATGACATGAAACACGGGGACTTAACTAGATGAATGACAGACATCCATAGACAGACAAGACAGGACGTGAAGTAACAGGAAAACCTTACTAGACTTGGAATGGCAGACATGAAACAAACACAACTAACACATTTGACGAGACACCACACTATGGATCTCAAACCAAAGCCCATTCGAAAGATACTCAGTATAATTCGTATTATTGGTTAATACGCGACAGAAAAGGAGACTCATTGATGTGCTTGTATTAGTTGTTGGACAACAATGGACCTCAATAACACAGAGGATGTCTGCAGATGGTTTTGTTTCACTCCAATGGGTTTTATTGGAGTCCCGAAACTCGTCCTCTTTACTCGAGGTGGTCCAAACTAGGTTACCTTGATCATCTGGGAATCATACAGAGCTCTGAAACTTTACCCTAACTTAACCCACTTAATCATTTCCGCTTCGTCTCATGCAATGTGACCTTTATTACCGTCTGCAGCGTCTCTCGTGTGCTCATCCCTTCATTTACAAAACTGTCCTGACCACAGTGACCTTGTAACACTCTTGGGTATCTGGTAACATCTGTGCTTCTGCTCTTCAGATTAACTCACGTGGGATGAAACCATCTGCTGCTAGAGTAGATGTGTAAAGAACATATGTCTCATAGGTGTGGCAGCTCCAGGGTGTTAGTAAAGACATTATGTTTCTGTTCAGAGGAGACAAAGAGTCCTGGTGCGGCTTGATTCAAATACTTCCTTTCGTACACTGAGCAAAATGTGCAAGTCTGCGCACATTTAATTTTCCATTAACCAGTCTTTAAACACGGCCAGAGCCTATACTGTGTTCCTGTGTGTCTTCTTCTGCTGTTCCCTTAATGTTTACTTCCTGTCTGTCTTCTTCTGCTGTTCCCTTAATGTTTACTTCCTGTCTGTCTTCTTTTTCTGTTCCCTTAATGTTTACTTCCTGTCTGTCTTCTTCTGCTGTTACCTTAATGTTTACTTCCTGTCTGTCTTCTTCTGCTGTTCCCTTAATGTTTACTTCCTGTCTGTCTTCTTTTTCTGTTCCCTTAATTTTTACTTCCTGTCTGTCTTCTTCTGCTGTTCCCTTAATGTTTACTTCCTGTCTGTCTTCTTTTTCTGTTCCCTTAATGTTTACTTCCTGTCTGTCTTCTTCTGCTGTTCCCTTCATGTTTACTTCCTGTCTGTCTTCTTTTTCTGTTCCCTTAATGTTTACTTCCTGTCTGTCTTCTTCTGCTGTTACCTTAATGTTTACTTCCTGTATGTCTTCTTCTGCTGTTCCCTTAATGTTTACTTCCTGTCTGTCTTCTTTTTCTGTTCCCTTAATTTTTACTTCCTGTCTGTCTTATTCTGCTGTTCCCATAATGTTGACTTCCTGTCTGTCTTCTTCTGCTGTTCCCTTAATGTTTACTTCCTGTCTGTCTTCTTCTGCTGTTCCCTTTATGTTTACTTCCTGTATGTCTTCTTTTTCTGTTCCCTTAATGTTTACTTCCTGTCTGTCTTCTTCTGCTGTTCCTTTAATGTTGACTTCCTGTCTGTCTTCTTCTGCTTTTCCCCTTAATGTTTACTTCCTGTGTGTCTTCTTCTGCTGTAATTTGTATCATTCTCATTCCATGATATGGTGATCATTTTCACCTTGATGTCTCTCTCTGTTTGTATTTTCATTTGTTTGTGGTGCTGTTTGGATCGGAAGCTTCAGTCTGCACTAACAGGATTAAAACATGTTTGTCCCTGAGTCATCAGGACAACACCAGCGAGGAAAGCACCAATTAATACATCAATAATGATACATTAGTAGAGTGAGTGGGCCCATGGCAGGACTCTGTTCCCAGAAAGACTAATTGAATAATAAGATAATTACGGTCAGGAAGAGCTCTGGACAGTTAGCAGCAGAGAGCATCCGTTTCACACTGACAGCTGGAACAAAGTTAACGTTCTCCAGATTCACATTCTGCTCGGCTCAGGGAAGCTTCCTCTTCTTCTTATTACAGTATGTGTTGATTCTTCTGGTAAGAGCGTAATTGCTGTTACTTTCAACCCAGTATCACGGCCTCTCACGTTATAGTCACGAAATTAATCTATTGATTCGTGTTCACCAACACGATCTCCCCATTTTTTCGTGTCACACAGAACGATTTTAAAAGCAATGAAAATAATAACAAATTAGAAGGAAAAAGAGATACATTTTGTTTACAGATTTCAGTATTCTGAGGCTCCTTGCCCATTTCTCTTCCTCGCGGACGGCAAAAGAACTCCGACATTATACTATTTCAAATAAAAGGGTTAGGGTCAATCAATCAATGTTTATTTATAGCCCAATATCACAAATGTTACATTTGTCTCAGTGGACTTCACAGTTTGTACAGAATATCAGTATGACAATACAACACCCTCTGTCCTCAGACCCTCTGTCCTTTGACCTCTGTCCTTAGACCCTCTGTCCTTAGACCCTCTGTCCTTAGACCCTCTGTCCTTAGACCCTCTGTCCTTTGACCCTCTGTCCTTAGACCCTCTGTCCTTAGACCCTCTGTCCTTTGACCCTCACATCGTACAAGGAAAAACTTCCTGAGAAACCCCACAGTTTAAGGGGAACATGGAGAAACCTCAGGGAGAGCAGCAGAGGAGGGATCCCTCTCCCAGGACGGACAGACTGCAATAGATGTCGTGTGTAAATCCAAGAGATAATACATGTCACAGCATATAGACCGAATGTTAGGAAATGCATGTGTCTGTAATGAGAAGATGAATCCACGAGGATGTCAGCTACAATCATGTGGGAGCCATCAGGGAAGTAGTATGATGAGAGTCAGGCAGGACCACAGAGACGGGTTCAGCCACAACTCGAAGTCCAGGACTCAGATCCAGGACTCAGGACTAAGGATCCAGGACTCCGGATCCAGGACTCAGGATGGAGGATCCAGGACACAGGACCGCAGCAACAGGATCAGCCACGACTCAGGATTCCGGCATAGATAGATCCAAAAATAAATTTCGGGGAAGCTGGGTTATTCGGAACATGAGAGTACACAGGTATAGACAGACAGAAGGAAGAAGTAAGGTGTCCCTCGGCAGTCTAAGCATATACCATGAGCCAGTGACGTGCGGTGAGGTTCATGGCTGGTGAGGCATTTGACTCTTTCAGAGTCAGATTTACAAATATTATATTTTGACCGTGATCAAAATATTCGGTTATTTTCAAAAAGCTTTTTTAGTCTGATGCTTCGATTCATTTTAAACAGACCGTTCAACAAAAGGATACCCATAATCTACATATTGGATTGTTCTCTCTTAGTAAGATCCCATGTTCATTATATGGTGGTCTCACCTTGACTTGAAGATGAAATCCATGCTCTCCTTCTGGACACACATCTTTATCACTGTTTTGTAAAAGTCCTCCTTATCTTCCTCTAGTTTCAAAAGGCTAGTTTATCCTTTGCGTCTACCGTCCCTGTGTAGAATAACAGTAGCAACAAGAACCTGTGGGCTCACTTGCGCCCCCTTCAGTGCGGCAGAGGGTATGGCTGCCTCCCCTGGTGCTTTCTCATTGCCGTTGTATGATGAGACCAGCGGGCCTAAATATCATATATACGTGAAATAAGTTATTTAGAGACTATGGATGGCGAGGATAAATGTAATAAAGGGATCTACAAACATTACATTGGTGACATACAGTGAGATGGTGCAGGCATGCGCTGAGGGCCGCTTTCCAGACAGTTTCTGTGGGGTGACGCATTCTGAGGAGAGGCAGAGCTCATCTGTATCACAGAAACTGGCTCACAAAATAAGTGCCCTTGTTAAATTAGTGCCCGCGCTCCAACCAGTTACTGTGGGCTTACGGGAGGCAGAGCTCGTCCCTGCCTCACTCCTCATCTATCCCATGTAGTTGTAGCGGAGCTCGGCCGATTTGCTGATTTTGACTATGAAAAGCGATTGGAATCAAACATAAATCACATTTACAACACAGATCAGTGGAGACATCTTATTATTATTGCTATTTAGTTGTTCTTAAGTTGTTTTTCCATTACATTGCAGTCAGGGGAGACTCTGCCTCCCCTGACTGCACGTCGCTGCCATGAGCGCATTGCTCCTAAAAAGTTGTTTTGCACTGACACCAATCAACAGTTGTGCGTCGAGTAAGAACATGTTTTTATGAACCCCACAGCTAACGGTCTTCCAAGACCTGACTGGACAAAAAGACGTGGTGCAGGCACGAAACATAGGCTACTACTAATAGAAATACTTTGCTTTTGAAATCGTTCTGTGTGACACGAAAGAAATGCGAAAATCGTGTTGGTGAACACGAATCAATAGATTAAATTAATTTCGTGACTATAACACAAAATGTTGTGAGACTGGGTTGTTACTTTGCAGAACCTCGCCAGCTTTATCCACCTTTGTTTGCCAAATAAACTGTTAAGCTTTTTAGTGAACTGCAAGTTCTGTAAAACTGTTAGTTATAGCAGCTTTCAGGCTAGAAAACTAACCATCGAGGTAACTAATTTGATTGGTCTAGTAATTTGGGATGTTTGGAGCTGCTTGTAAAAAAACTCAAAAAACATCAGCAATGTTTTATCACTGCCTGAACGGTAGACACAGGTCAAATGTAACGATAGTGTGTTAAATAATAAGTCTAATTAAAATGATGAGAGCCACCAATTTATTCATAGCTAGCTAGATAGCTAACATTTTCTAGCTAGCTTGTTAGATAGGTAGCTTACGCAAGCTAGCTATCAAGTTAGAAATATATACATAGTTAGCCAGCTTGTAAAGTACAGCTTTTTCTAGCCCTCTTGATAGACATGTAATTACCGTTTGCTAATTTACAAATTAATAAGATAGCAAATGTTGGTGAGCTTGTTAGCTAGATAGCTAATATTTGTTATCTAGCTTGTTAAGTAGTTTATGTAAGCTAGCTATCAAGTTAGAAAGATATCAATAGTTAGCCAGCTTGTAAAGTACATATCTAACTTTTTCCAGCCCGCTTGTTAGACGTATAGCAACCGCAAACTAGCTTACTAGTTAGATAGCAATCGTTTGTGAGCTTGTTAGCTAGATAGCTCAAATATGCTAGATTAACAGCACACTTTAACAGCTGTAGCCTATTGATTTTGGTCTCTAGGTTAACTTGTCTAAAACAAAGTTTGGATGCTGTAAAACTACACCATAGTCTAAGTGTATATGAATCATCCCAATTGAAATTCATTGTTTACAGCAAACCCATATGCGTATGAACCGGAAGCAGGAAAAGGGACGGGACTGCATAAGGTGAGTGCAATAATTTAGACAGGTAAATCAAATCAGGCTTGATAAAAGAGTATCATCTAAAGTTCTGTAATGTTAATATTATGAATTTAATTGAACATTTGAGAGCTCAGGAAGGACTCTAGTTTCAATCGAGGGAAAGACATTTACATATAAATTTGAGTTCAGTCAGGATGAGGCTTATCTTCGGTTTCAGGACAAACGTCCTGTTGATACTGAACGACAATTTCACACACCGGATATTACTTCAGAAACCCTCCGTGTGTTTTTGGTTTTCTGCTGCAGTGAACTCTATTGAATGTCAGAATCAGATAGAAAAGTTTGAGTATAGTTAATATTGGATTGACTTTTCAGAAACAAACAGTGCACTACAAAGACTATCTTGCCCGGTACATGTGTCTAATATCTAGTCAGAATGTGTCTCTACTCCTGATATAAGACATTTTAACTTCAGAAGTAACACTGCAGTGAGATATCGGGTCTTGTTTTAAGACAATGCATCATCTTGTTGAGTCAAACTATCTTATTTTGAGTTGTATCAGATTACATTACATTACATTACATTACATTGCATTTAGCTGACGCTTTTATCCAAAGCGACGTACAATAAGTGCGTTCGACCAACAAAATACAAACTTGAAGAAAACAGAATCATAAAGTACATCAGGTTTCATAGAGCCAAACATTTCAAGTGCTACTCAACTGGCTTTAGATCAGCCAGTCCTTTGTTAGTATATAAGTGCTCTGTTAGTAGTTCTATCCTCGAGGTGGAGTCGAGAGAGATGAGTGTTCAGTCTGGAAGGTGTGTGAGCTTTCTGCTGTCCTGATGTCAATGGGAGCTCATTCCACCATCTTGGAGCCAGGACAGCAAACCCACGTGTTTCTGCTGATGGGAACTTGGGTCCCCCTCGCAGCGAGGGTGCAGCGAGTCGTTTGGCTGATGCAGAGCGGAGTGCACGTGCTGGGGTGCACGGTTTAACCATGTCCTGGATGTAGGAAGGGCCAGATCCATTCGCAGCATGGTACGCAAGTACCAGTGTCTTGAAGTGGATTCTAGCAGTTACCGGAAGCCAGTGGAGGGAGCGGAGGAGCGGCGTGGTGTGGGAACATTCAGGAAGGTTGAAGACCAGACGAGCCGCTGCATTCTGGATGAGCTGCAGAGGTCGGATGGCACATGCAAGTAGACCAGCCAGGAGGGAGCTGCAGTAGTCTAGGCGTGAGGTGACGAGAGCCTGGACCAGAACCTGCGTGGCTTTCTGGGTCAGCTGGGGACGCATCCTCCTGATGCTGTAACACATATTTGTTTACATATTTATTAGAAAATCACCAACTAACGTCAGAAAACAGAAACATTTTTGAGCATTTGTGGCTTATATTATAACTGAACATTTCCTGATTCTGGTAAAATATAGTTCTAAATGAGTTCTCCAGCTAAATATCTGATGTATCTAAATATCCCTACTTATTTCAAGGAATCTTACCGAGCACATTTCCCCTTTTTCTATTGGTACTTTTGTCAAGTGAAAACAACTTGGTTCATTATTTTGTAACTTGTTTTTAGAGCAGCATTTTTTCCAGTGTGCGTTTCTGTTTTTACTTAATTGTTTTAATTCAGTTCATTTAGGGTTTAATTGATCCATGCGGTTAATATGAGACCCTCAAACAGACCCCATCTTAAACACAACATTTTAACCTTGCTTGAGAGGGTACTTTGTTACTCAAATATATTCAGCAATCCGAGTATCAAAATATAAATGTATGGTTACTTTTGGATTAACGCAATTTCAAATGCGATGCAAAATATTCATATACAAGAGAAAATAAATATCTAAATGGTGTTTTTTCACATAACTGTGTTAGCCTTCTCCTTTTTTTTGGACAAACAGAGTGTCCTACATTTATTTGAATTTCACATGATTTCGTCATACAGTTAGACCCTCTTGCTGTCGATCAAATGTCTTCAGGGTCTGTTTCCCCCCCAGGCACTGTGTGTGTGTGTGTGTGTGTGTGTGTGTGTGTGTGTGTGTGTGTGTGTGTGTGGGAGTAGGACAGTGCCGAATGCGGTTCACAGTAAGGGATTATGCATCCCACACAAAGTAGACACAACACACACACACACACACACACACACACACACACATGTTTTAATGTGATTACACTGTTTTATTTACATATTCATGTATGTTTATGTTTATAAATGTTGTCCTACCATCACAATTGTTGTTGTTTTTACCTTAGATTGTTGTTGGATATGTTATTTCCATTCTACTGTTGGATAATTGTAATTATCTGTTGTTTTTTGTGCTTTCTCCTGAAATATTTTAATTCCTGTTACATGTTGTGAATCACATTTCACATTAGATTAGATTAGATTACTTTATCGTCATTACAAAAATGCAAGCACAGTGTAACGAAATGTAAGGTGGTCTAACCAGAGTGCAAAACAGTCAGTTACATAAACAATTATCAGAAGTATGTACAAAATAAATGATACAAAAATAAAGGTAAATAGGAATACATACACAGATAATAATAAATACATGATAATAATAAATACAATGAATACAGAATTGCGCTTCAGCACACGACAACAACTAGGCGGTGTGGGACAGCGTGGGGTTCATTGTCAGCAGTCTGACTGCTGAAGGGAAGAAGCTGTGCGTAGTCCTGTCGGTTCTACCCGGGAGGCTGCGGCAGCGTGTCCCAGAGCGGGCGCCACGTAGCGGGACACACGGTGTACGGTCGGGGGGGAAGAGTCTATGATCATAGGCTATGGAGGGGAGTGGCATCTTGATGATGCGTTGAGCGATCTTCACCACCCTCTGCAGTGATTTCTTGTCCTTGACCGTGCCGTACCGTACTGATATGCAGGTGGAGAGGATGCTCTCGATGGTGCAACGGTAGAAGCACCTGGGAGGATAGGCGGAGGTTTGCCAGTTTCCTCAGGAAGAAGATGTGCTTGTGAGACTTCTTGACTAGGGCTGAGGTGTTGGTGGTCCAGGAGAGGTCCTCCGAGATGTGGACACCCAGTAACTTGAAGCTGGTGACCCGCTCAACCTCTTCTCCACTAAGATGGACTGGGGAGTGCGTGCCGTCTTTGTTCCTTATGAAGTCCACAATGACCTCTTTCGTCTTCTTGGTGTTGAGAGCGAGGTTGTTGTGAGCGCACCACTCTGCCAGATGCTCAACCTCTTCCCTGTATGCCGTCTCGTCATTGTTGCTGACAAGCCCGACCACTGTCGTGTCGTCTGCAAACTTAACGATGGTGTTTGAGCCATGTACAGGTTTGCAGTCATGTCTGAAGAGGGAATATAGGAGGGGACTTAACACACAGCCCTGTGGGAGACCAGTGCTAAGGATGAGATTTGAGGATGTGAGCTTGCCTATTCTAACATGCTGGGGTCTGTTTGTGAGAAAGTCCAGTATCCAGTTGCAGAGGGAGGGGTCGATGCCAAGGTCACTGAGCTTGGTAATCAGTTTTGAAGGAATGATGGTGTTGAATGCCGAGCTAAAGTCAATTAACAGAAATCGTACGTATGTGTTGCTCTGATCCAGATGGTAGAGGGCAGGGTGTAGTGCTGTGGAGATGGCGTCATCCATACTCCTGTTCCGACGATAGGCAAACTGGTAGGGGTCAAGTGTGGGTGGGAGGCATGATTTAAGCCGAGCCAGGACCAGCCTCTCGAAAGACGTCATGATGGTCGATGTAAGTGCCACGGGTCGGTAGTCATTACGGCTTGTTGGAGAGGCGTGCTTGGGAACGGGCACAATGGAGGTGTATTTGAAGCACGTGGAGACTTTTCCTTGGGCCAAGGACAGGTTAAAGATGTCAGTCAGGACTCTGGTCAGCTGCTCAGCACAAGAGCTGAGTACATGTCCGGGGATGTCATCGGGGCCAGCGGCCTTACGTGTGTTTGTCCTGTTCAGTTCAGCATGCACATCTGTGGTGGAGAGTGTGAGGGGCAGATGGTCTGCAGGGAGAGTGGCTACCTCATGATTGACCCCGTCACAACGAGGATACAAATAATTAAGCTCATCTGGAAGAGAGGGGTCAGTGGACATTAAGTTCCCTCTTATGGTCTCGCCAGATGTTCAGGTGTGCAGAGCTTCAACATCTCTGTGTAATGAGGTCGAACTCACATCATTATTTCTGCCTGCGTTTCAAAAACCAAAGTGACATCGCCCGATATCAAGGGTCAGCAGAGTGGAGCAGGGGGAGGGATGGGATCTGAATGTGGATGCCGAAACGATTAGCAAACCACAAGTTACTTATTTATTTCAAATGAATCAGGGTTTAATGAACAGCAAAAAGAAGATTGAGTGACTCCAAAGCGACCAGGAACCAGGTGTGTAATCACGATGCAAGAGGAGGTTACATTCTAAGGGATAACTAGCGGGATTACAGTGTTATAAAAACCCTAGCATATAGTGTTTGTTTTAACGGATCAGAAGTTCTCTCTTCTCTGCAAGGTGTTCTGTTCTGTAGGGAAATACTTTAACTGTGAATCTAAACTTCTACTGCCTGAAGCCGCTTCATGGGATTCTGAGATAACGTAGCCCTAATCATTTTCTTAAAAAAATAATCCCTTTTTTTAACAAAAATCTCACTTTTCAGGAAAAGATCGAACTCATTCCTAAATATTCTGATTTCTGTTCTAAAACATTCTCACTGCTTTTAAGTTCCCTTCCTATACCCCTGTCAACAACTGAGGTGTGTGTGTGTGTGTGTGTGTGTGTGTGTGTGTGTGTGTGTGTGTGTGTGTGTGGTCTAGCATTACTATACTTGTGGGGACCTACATCTGTTTACATAGTCACGTGTGGGGACTGGCTTCCCTTATGGGGACAAATTGGAGGTCCCCATAAGGGGGATCATTCATTTTAGGGTGAAGACTTGGTTAGGGTTAGGGTATAGGGTGTTAGGCATGTGTTGGTTATGGTTAAGGTTAGGATAAGTCTCCAGGAAATGCATGTAAGTCAATGTAATGTCCCCTGAAGTGATGTATACATGGTATGTGTGTGTGTGTGTGTGTGTGTGTGTGTGTGTGTGTGTGTCCTCAGTGTTCCCCAGCAGACGTGAGTGCCTGATTCCCCTCGGAGAGAACTGGCTGAGTGTTCTTGGCAGGATTGGGGTCAGAGAGCATCCAGGATTGCATTTCCACCCAAACACTGAGTACTAACGCACCTCTGGTTCAGCTGCTGTGTATTTTGCAGGATATGAAACGCTCGAACCGCTCATGCTGCTGCACATCGTTGCATCCAAATACAAATCACTGCCAAATGCTGCTTCTCTCTCCTGGCAGCAGCAGCTTGACGGTATCATGAACACGATGTGAGCCATGACAGTACAAATTAAAATGTCCACGTTGTAGGAAATGTGCATACTTTTCAACATGGGTCTGTTGTGAAAACGTCTTCCTGACTCAAAAAGCCTTCGACTGAATCTATTCGCAAGGACTGAGCCGATGTGTGATTTGTGATAGTGGGAATTACATTTTAAAATGTTGCGTCTGCTTTATTAAATAGTTCCTGCTGCCATGAAAGCAGAGAAACAAATAGATTGTATTTTCTAGACGATGGGTTTGAACTCTCGACTTTGTATCAGGCGTTACAAAACTCTTAAAAATGTACCTGTAATAAAATCATGCAACACTTTTGCAGCCCGGCCAGATTCCCTAAAGCTTACGACTGCAAACTGTTAAAGAACTCAGACATAAAGCCCCGGACACACCAAGACGATTTTGGCCGTCGATGGATGTCAGGCCGACGATGAGCGTCCTGTCGCCCTACTCAGATTGGTGTGTCCCGCACCGTCGTGTCTTTTCGGCCGACACCTTTTTGTCGGTCAAAGACATCACTCTGATTGGCTGTTCAGCTAGCGAATCAGAGCATGAGAAGCGAAACGGAAGGGAGGGACCCAAACAAACGATTAAGAAGGCAAATGTGAGATTTCATTGACCTCCAGCTCTCGACTCAGGTTCGGGAAAGCCCCGTGAGCTTCTCGCTGTAGACGGGAACATGGAACGCTATCTGTTGTTTGTTTACATCACGCAGTCTGTTCTTCTTCTCTCGGTTATCACGCAGTCTGTCTTCCGGTTGTTGCCTGAACACAGGCGAACACACACTACCGCCGCCTGCTGGTAAGGCAAGGCAAGTTTATTTATATAGCACCTTTCAACACAAAGTGCTTTACAAAAAATGAAAGACATTCAGAAAATGGCATTTAAAATCTTTCATTCAAAAGAAAAGATAATAAAGAAAATACATGGATAAAAGTTACAGTGCAGTCTAAGATGTGAATAGTTCAATTAAAAGCATCGACAAAAAGAAAAGTCTTCTTGCTGGATTTGAAAGTAGTCAGAGTTGCAGCGGACCTGCAGGTTTCTGGGAGTTTGTTCCAGATGTTTGGAGCATAATAACTGAAGGCTGCTTCTCCATGTTCAGGTCTGACTCTGGGGACAGAAAGCTGACCAGTCCCTGAAGACCTGAGAAGGAGAGTTATTGCCACTCACGCATGCGCAGTTCGTACGTGCGTCTTGGCCGTCTGCTGAAGTCTTTGCGGTGTGTTCCAGTGCGACATATGGCGGAGACGCGGAGACGCGAGGTGACGCAACAGTCGGGTCCGTCTGTGTGAGCTCTTTGGTGTCCGCTTGGTGAGTCCCTGCCTTAAGAGGCCAGGTATTCATTAAAGTTACATTTTCCAATCCTCAATCCAGGTAACATTTTGGGTGAAAATCTCCGTTGTTGTGAAATGATTCGGGTACATTACCAAACGTCCGGACACGACAGCAAGTAGATGGTATGAAGACAAGCAGTGAGAAAAGTAAAGTGATCTCAAGTGAAGGATGAGGAACAGCAGGACGTGATGGGACGTTCAAGGAGCTGTCGAGCAATTTGTAGACCTCTGCTCTGTGACATAAAAACAAAACACAGACCACGAGTCCCGAAAGGAACAAACATAAGAACATCACACACATCTCAAGAAAACCCAATGGTGCAGGAAGGGGTGGTGGGTGCATGTGTGTCTGCAGGAGCTCAGTATTTTGGTTTCTTGTTCCTCCCACTGCAGAAACCCTCAGCTGGTCGCCGGCTTCTCACAGTTTGAGTTCTTGTTTGTTGTTCCCACTCACAGGGAAACATGGAGGGTTTCTGCAGGCGGACAGATTGAAACGAGATTATATAATCAGGATACGTACTTTTCAGAATCAGATTCAAGTTTAATGTCATGTACGTTTACACATACAAGGAATTTGCTTTGGTATCTGGTGGTGAGAACATAAACAATCCAAAAAAATAAGTTGCAAAGTACTTAAAAAATATATATAAGGAAAAAAGGATGCTAAACACAAGTATTTACAATGAGTATGGTGTTATTTTTATATATTTAGCAGCAACGTGCAGTCAGGGGAGGCAGGGCAGGCATACTCCAATGTAACAGAAACAAAACTAAAGAAAAACGAAATAATAATAATAAAATGTCTCCACTGATCTGTGTTATAATTCCAATCGCTTTTTACAGTCAAAATCGGCAAATTGATGAGGCAGGGGCGAGCTCTGCCTCACGAACCCCACAGAAACTGTCTGGAGCCCAGGCACTAATTTACTTTTTGTGCCCGCGCTCCAGCCAGTTACTGTGGGGTGAGGTGAGCTCTGCCTCACCTCAGAATGCGTCACCCCACAGACACTGTCTGGAAAGCGGGCCCTCAGCGCATGCCTGCACCGTCTCCCTGTATGTCACCAATGTAATGTTTGTAGATCCCTTTATTACATTTATCCTCGCCATCCATAGTCTCTAAATAACTTATTTCACGTATATATGATATTTAGGCCCGCTGGTCTCATCATACAACGGCAATGAGAAAAGCACCAGGAGAGGCAGCCATACCCTCTGCCGCACTGCAGGGGGCGCACGTGAGCCCACAGGATCTTGTTGCTACTGTTATTCTACACAGGGACGGTAGACGCGAACAACAAGCTAGACTTTTGAAACTAGAGGAAGATAAGGAGGACTTTTAAAAAAAAGGATAAAGATGTTTGTCCAGAAGGAGAGCATGGACTTCATCTTCAAGTCAAGGTAAGACCACAATGGTAATGAAAATGGGATCTTACTAAGAGAGAACAATCCAATATTTAGATTTTGGGTATTCTTTTGATGAACGGTCTGTTTAAAATGAATCGAAGCATCAGAGCTTTTGAAAATAACCGAATATTTCGATAACGGTCAAAATATAATATTTGTAAATCTGACTCTGAAAGAGTCAAAGGCCTCACCAGCCACGAACCTCACCGCACGTCACTGATATTTAGAATATTATAGTTTATTCAGAATTGCTACATTGAGTATTGTTGAGATACTTTATTGATATATCCATTTGTCTACTGTTTATATGTACTGTATTTATTTACTGTTTATGTTTGTAGTGGCAAATATCCCTATGATTTATTTGAGAATGTATATATATATAAAGGGGGCTAATAAAGGAACTACAGCACGGTCACATGACTTCACGTCACCACCGCTAAGCTAAAGGAGGCTAATGTTGGGCTATAAAAGAACTACAGCACGGTCACATGACTTCACGTCACCACCGCTAAGCTAAAGGAGGCTAAAGTTGGGCTATAAAGGAACTACAGCACGGTCACATGACTTCACGTGACCACCGCTAAGCTAAAGGCGGCTAATGTTGGGCTATAAAGGAACTACAGCACGGTCACATGACTTCACGTCATATACCGCTAAGCTAAAGGTGGCTAATGTTGGGCTATAAAGGAACTACAGCACGGTCACATGACTTCACGTCACCACCGCTAAGCTAAAGGTGGCTACTGTTGGGCTATAAAGGAACAACAGCGCGGTCACATGACTTCACGTCATATACCGCTAAGCTAAAGGTGGCTAATGTTGGGCTATAAAGGAACTACAGCACGGTCACATGACTTCACGTCACCACCGCTAAGCTAAAGGAGGCTAATGTTGGGCTATAAAGGAACTACAGCACGGTCACATGACTTCACGTCTCCACCGCTAAGCTAAAGGAGGCTAATGTTGGGCTATAAAGGAACTACAGCACGGTCACATGACTTCACGTCACCACAGCTAAGCTAAAGGCGGCTAATGTTGGGCTATAAAGGAACTACAGCACGGTCACATGACTTCACGTCATATACCGCTAAGCTAAAGGTGGCTAATGTTGGGCTATAAAGGAACTACAGCACGGTCACATGACTTCACGTCACCACCGCTAAGCTAAAGGAGGCTAAAGTTGGGCTATAAAGGAACTACAGCACGGTCACATGACTTCACGTGACCACCGCTAAGCTAAAGGCGGCTAATGTTGGGCTATAAAGGAACTACAGCACGGTCACATGACTTCACGTCACCACCGCTAAGCTAAAGGAGGCTAAAGTTGGGCTATAAAGGAACTACAGCACGGTCACATGACTTCACGTGACCACCGCTAAGCTAAAGGCGGCTAATGTTGGGCTATAAAGGAACTACAGCACGGTCACATGACTTCACGTCATATACCGCTAAGCTAAAGGTGGCTAATGTTGGGCTATAAAGGAACTACAGCACGGTCACATGACTTCACGTCACCACCGCTAAGCTAAAGGTGGCTACTGTTGGGCTATAAAGGAACAACAGCGCGGTCACATGACTTCACGTCATATACCGCTAAGCTAAAGGTGGCTAATGTTGGGCTATAAAGGAACTACAGCACGGTCACATGACTTCACGTCACCACCGCTAAGCTAAAGGAGGCTAATGTTGGGCTATAAAGGAACTACAGCACGGTCACATGACTTCACGTCTCCACCGCTAAGCTAAAGGAGGCTAATGTTGGGCTATAAAGGAACTACAGCACGGTCACATGACTTCACGTCACCACAGCTAAGCTAAAGGCGGCTAATGTTGGGCTATAAAGGAACTACAGCACGGTCACATGACTTCACGTCATATACCGCTAAGCTAAAGGTGGCTAATGTTGGGCTATAAAGGAACTACAGCACGGTCACATGACTTCACGTCACCACCGCTAAGCTAAAGGTGGCTACTGTTGGGCTATAAAGGAACTACAGCGCGGTCACATGACTTCACGTCATATACCGCTAAGCTAAAGGTGGCTAATGTTGGGCTATAAAGGAACTACAGCACGGTCACATGACTTCACGTCACCACCGCTAAGCTAAAGGAGGCTAATGTTGGGCTATAAAGGAACTACAGCACGGTCACAAGACTTCACGACACCTGCACATAGTCTGTAAAATACAAGAGGTGGTAGAAGTACGTGAGTAAAAGTAGAAGTACTCAGATATTGTACTTGAGTGAAAGTAGAAGTACCAGAGTGTAGGAATACTCTGTTACAGTAAAAGTCCTCATTCAAAATGTTCCTCAAGTGAAAGTAGAAAGTATTCTCATCTAAATATAGTAAAGACAGTGAAAGTAGTCGTTGTGCAGATTGGTCCATTTTAGAATAATATATATGATATGTTTTATAATGATTGATCATGAAAGTGTTCTCAAAGCTGGTGGAGGAGCAGCTAGTCTGAAGTACTTTGTAGACTGCAGGGTAGCTGGTGGAGGTGCAGCTAGTCTGAAGTACTTTGTAGACTGCAGGGTAGCTGGTGGAGGTGCAGCTAGTCTGAAGTACTTTGTAGACTGCAGGGTAGCTGGTGAAGGAGCAGCTAGTCTGAAGTACTTTGTAGACTGCAGGGTAGCTGGTGAAGGAGCAGCTAGTCTGAAGTACTTTGTAGACTGCAGGGTAGCTGGTGGAGGTGCAGCTAGTCTGAAGTACTTTGTAGACTGCAGGGTAGCTGGTGAAGGAGCAGCTAGTCTGAAGTACTTTGTAGACTGCAGGGTAGCTGGTGAAGGTGCAGCTTGTCTGAAGTACTTTGTAGACTGCAGGGTAGCTGGTGAAGGTGCAGCTAGTCTGAAGTACTTTGTAGACTGCAGGGTAGCTGGTGGAGGTGCAGCTAGTCTGAAGTACTTTGTAGACTGCAGGGTAGCTGGTGGAGGTGCAGCTAGTCTGAATGGCTTTGTATAAAAGTTGTTCCAAACCAAGTATCTTTAGGTTGAATGTGTTTTTAAAGCCTCAGTTTTCCCAGTACTCGTCCTTGGGGAGCATGCCTTCCCAGAGCACACTCTTTCCAAATTACTTTTGAACTCCTGCTAGACTTTGAGACAGGTCTTCGGAAGGTCTCTGTGGAAATGTCCCTCTTTTATTTGCCAATCGAGAGCTGTAAGACGGCCTCCGATGGGACCTCTGCTCCCTTTCCTCCTGACTCAGATCTCTGTGTTTCCTTCATGGTTCGCTGGGCCGCCAGGTGCTTTAATCACTCCTGTATTTCATCTGGATGTGGTGGGTTTGTGCCAATCTTGCACATTTAAAGCCAGATTTCCATTATTCACATTCCATGTCCCTTAATGAAGGCACTAAAGGGCTTTAGGTTATTCCGTAGTTGGTGTTTCTAATACATTACATCGATATCATGTGCAGTAATGTGACAAAACCCCAGGGAGACCTCACCTCTCTGCGCAGCTCTCGGTCATTTCACACAACATTAGGGAAATGCAACTCTTTAAAGTAAAACTAATCTTGCTCACATGCACTTCATTTTGGGGAGAGTCTCTGGAGAAATTCCCCGTGTTTCTGATAATGAATAACCAAAGTGGTTAAAGGCTCATTTCATGCCTCACAGCTGAGCTATAAAACCCAAACCGCTCCATCCTCGGAGCTTTAATGGAGGAATTTAAAACGGACTAAATCAAATTTGACTCTGGGATATTAACATAATGTCTGTTGTTTTATATCCTGTTCTGGTCCAGAGTGTGGGTCCTAATGGTTCCTCTGTTTATTACCAATCTGTTCTGCCTATCTATTCGTTAGCGGGGGAATCACTACGGTGGCCAACGAGTGCGACACAAAACATTTCCTTTACGAGAAACAACGCTGCAGCTTCAGAAACGATGCAGATATCAAAACACAAATGTTTCAAAATGTTGGGAGACCAGGGGACAATAAAGAGCGACGCACACAGCTGGGAGACCAGGGGACAATAAAGAGTGACGCACACAGCTGGGAGACCAGGGGACACTAAAGAGCGACGCACACAGCTGGGAGACCAGGGGACACTAAAGAGTGACGCACACAGCTGGGAGACCAGGGGACACTAAAGAGCGACGCACACAGCTGGGAGACCAGGGGACACTAAAGAGCGACGCACACAGCTGGGAGACCAGGGGACACTAAAGAGCGACGCACACAGCTGGGAGACCAGGGGACACTAAAGAGTGACGCACACAGCTGGGAGACCAGGGGACACTAAAGAGTGACGCACACAGCTGGGAGACCAGTGTTTGCTTTCTGCAGCCTTTAGTAAACATGGTTCCTCAAGCTGCTGAATGTTTTCTAAATGTGTTGTCAAGATGTTAATTCATATGCTTGTGTTTTTATATTTGCATTGTTTCTGAAGCTGCCGTTTTGGAGCTAAGATATCTTGCGTGCTTTCCTTTCCCTGAACAACGTTTTCACTTCAGAGTGAAGCCCTGTGGACGTCTTCCAGCACATGCCGCCATCTTGCAATGTTCTCCGGTCAGTGTGCACTAATTGGGTTTTAACTGTTAACATGTCATGAATTGCCCCCCGGAGCACATGGTGTGGGAACGTAATTTAAGCGATTACAAAATGTCTTCATCACATGACGACGTTTCATCTCGTCTCGTTTTATCTCTGTGTCGCTGCCAGAACCTTTAGTGAGCTTTACAGAGTCAATGTGACGACCAACGACATCATAGATATTAAACATAACACATGTTCTTGCTCTATTATGAATGCATCTAATTGGAGATAGTTCAACCGAAACCAAAACCAGTAGGCCTCAAACTACTCCAACCCTGAATACTAAATGGTCTGTCCTCAGTTTAAGCATCGGTTTAAAATATGAAAGATATAATAAACAAAGCCACATTAGAGGAGACATTTTTTTTGAACGTTTCGTGAAGTCCACAGGCATGTAGCGCGTATAATCCCTGACATATTTGTTGCTTTAAGACACAGATAAAGACATTTTATACTTATATTGTACATCTCTTTGTCTACCTGAGGACTTTGCAGACTACACTGAAGCTGGTACATTTAGGTAAAGTTATAAGTTCATTTTAAGCAGACAAAAAGCATTTTGAGCTTGTTTTACCCGCATGAACTTAAGTACATGTTTCTGGTATCAGTACTTTACTCCACTAAGTAAGAAGTAGAAAGTACAGGTATTTGGGTTCAACATGTAAGAAGTAGAAAGTACAGGTATTTGAGTTCAACATGTAAGAAGTAGAAAGTACAGGTATTTGAGTTCAACATGTAAGAAGTAGAAAGTACAGGTATTTGAGTTCAACATGTAAGAAGTAGAAAGTACAGGTATTTGAGTTCAACATGTGAGAAGTAGAAAGTACAGGTATTTGAATTCAACATGTAAGAAGTAGAAAGTACAGGTATTTGAGTTCAACATGTAAGAAGTAGAAAGTACAGGTATTTGTGTACAACATGTAAGAAGTAGAAAGTACAGGTATTTGTGTACAACATGTGAGAAGTGGAAAGTACAGGTATTTGAGTTCAACATGTGAGGAGTAGAAAGTACAGGTATTTGAGTTCAACATGTAAGAAGTAGAAAGTACAGGTATTTGAGTTCAACATGTGAGAAGTAGAAAGTACAGGTATTTGAATTCAACATGTAAGAAGTAGAAAGTACAGGTATTTGAGTTCAACATGTAAGAAGTAGAAAGTACAGGTATTTGTGTACAACATGTAAGAAGTAGAAAGTACAGGTATTTGTGTACAACATGTGAGAAGTGGAAAGTACAGGTATTTGAGTTCAACATGTAAGAAGTAGAAAGTACAGGTATTTGGGTTCAACATGTAAGAAGTAGAAAGTACAGGTATTTGGGTTCAACATGTAAGAAGTAGAAAGTACAGGTATTTGGGTTCAACATGTAAGAAGTAGAAAGTACAGGTATTTGGGTTCAACATGTGAGAAGTAGAAAGTACAGGTATTTGGGTTCAACATGTGAGAAGTAGAAAGTACAGGTATTTGAGTTCAACATGTGAGAAGTAGAAAGTACAGGTATTAGAGTTCAATATGTAAGAAGTAGAAAGTACAGGTATTTGAGTTCAACATGTGAGAAGTAGAAAGTACAGGTATTTGGGTTCAACATGTAAGAAGTATAAAGTACAGGTATTTGAGTTCAATATGTAAGAAGTAGAAAGTACAGGTATTTGAGTTCAACATGTGAGAAGTAGAAAGTACAGGTATTTGGGTTCAACATGTGAGAAGTAGAAAGTACAGGTATTTGAGTTCAACATGTGAGAAGTAGAAAGTACAGGTATTTGAGTTCAACATGTAAGAAGTAGAAAGTACAGGTATTTGGGTTCAACATGTAAGAAGTAGAAAGTACAGGTATATGGGTTCAACATGTGAGAAGTAGAAAGTACAGGTATTTGGGTTCAACATGTGAGAAGTAGAAAGTACAGGTATTTGAGTTCAACATGTGAGAAGTAGAAAGTACAGGTATTTGAGTTCAACATGTAAGAAGTAGAAAGTACAGGTATTTGTGTTCAACATGTGAGAAGTAGAAAGTACAGGTATTTGGGTTCAACATGTGAGAAGTAGAAAGTACAGGTATTTGGGTTCAACATGTGAGAAGTAGAAAGTACAGGTATTTGGGTTCAACATGTGAGAAGTAGAAAGTACAGGTATTTGAGTTCAACATGTGAGAAGTAGAAAGTACAGGTATTTGAGTTCAACATGTGAGAAGTAGAACGTACAGGTATTTGGGTTCAACATGTAAGAAGTAGAAAGTACAGGTATTTGAGTTCAACATGAGAGAAGTAGAAAGTACAGGTATTTGAGTTCAATATGTAAGAAGTAGAAAGTACAGGTATTTGAGTTCAACATGTGAGAAGTAGAAAGTACAGGTATTTGGGTTCAACATGAGAGAAGTAGAAAGTACAGGTATTTGAGCTCAACATGTGAGAAGTAGAAAGTACAGGTATTTGAGCTCAACATGTGAGAAGTAGAAAGTACAGGTATTTGGGTTCAACATGTGAGAAGTAGAAAGTACAGGTATTTGGGTTCAACATGTAAGAAGTAGAAAGTACAGGTATTTGGGTTCAACATGTGAGAAGTAGAAAGTACAGGTATTTGGGTTCAACATGTGAGAAGTAGAAAGTACAGGTATTTGAGTTCAACATGTAAGAAGTAGAAAGTACAGTTATTAGTGTTCAACATGTAAAAAGTAGAAAGTACAGGTATTTGGGTTCAACATGTAAGAAGTAGAAAGTACAGGTATTTGGGTTCAACATGTGAGAAGTAGAAAGTACAGGTATTTGGGTTCAACATGTGAGAAGTAGAAAGTACAGGTATTTGGGTTCAACATGTAAGAAGTAGAAAGTACAAGTATTTGTGTTCAACATGTGGGATGGGAGTTCATTCCACCATCTTGGAACCAGGACAGCAAACCCACGTGTTTCTGCTGATGGGAACTTGGGTCCCCCTCGCAGCGAGGGTGCAGCGAGCCGTTTGGCTGATGCAGAGCGTAGAGCACGTGCTGGGGTGCACGGTTTAACCATGTCCTGGATGTAGGAAGGGCCAGATCCATTCGCAGCATGGTACTCAAGCACCAGTGTCTTGAAGTGGATTCTAGCAGTTAACGGAAGCCAGTGGAGGGAGCGGAGGAGCGGCGTGGTGTGGAACATTCAGGAAGGTTGAAGACCAGACGAGCCGCTGCATTCTGGGTGAGCTGCAGAGGTCGGATGGCACATGCAGGTAGACCAGCCAGGAGGGGGTTGCAGTAGTCTAGGCGTGAGGTGACGAGAGCCTGGACCAGAACCTGGGTGGCTTTCTGGGTCAGCTGGGGACGCGTCCTCCTGATGTTGTAGAGTGTGTATCTGCAGCAGCGGGTTGTAGCAGCGATGTTTGCAGTGAAGGACAGGTTGTTATCTAGGATCACACCCAGATTCCTTGCAGTCTGAGTCGTAAATGTAAATGTGAGGGTTTAAGGATAGACCGTTCTCCTCCGGTGTACAGGCACTGTGTAAATTATATATATAGAATAATTTTGATGAATGCATTTTTTTACGACTAAAATACAGAAACACATCTTTGATTCATATGTTTTATAACTGGAATATTACAACTATTATTAACTTTGTCTCTACAAAGTAGCCTGTCCAGGAAATATGCCCAAATCAACAAAAACTGCGATCCGGCAGGCAAGACGCTCCGCTTCTGAAATGCTTCTGAAACGCGCCCGGTAGGGTATGACGCCGGAGGAGACCGGACCAAAACCGCGGCGCAGCCGTAACACGACGCAGAAAGACCCGGTGGAATCGAGGGGGCAGGGAGGAGAAATCGGCGGAGCTGCAGCTGAGAAAATATTGAATGTGTGTGTGTGAGGAAGTCCGCGGATTGGTACATTTTGACCAATCCACGGAGGGGTCGTCGTTACATCAGTTGGTTCCTGGAAGAAAACAATGGAAAAAGAAAATGTCCAACGAGGCGTTCTGGGTCAGCTGGGGACGCGTCCTCCTGATGTTGTAGAGTGTGTATCTGCAGCAGCGGGTTGTAGCAGCGATGTTTGCAGTGAAGGACAGGTTGTTATCTAGGATCACACCCAGATTCCTTGCAGTCTGAGTCGTAAATGTAAATGTGAGGGTTTAAGGATAGACCGTTCTCCTCCGGTGTACAGGCACTGTGTAAATTATATATATAGAATAATTTTGATGAATGCATTTTTTTACGACTAAAATACAGAAACACATCTTTGATTCATATGTTTTATAACTGGAATATTACAACTATTATTAACTTTGTCTCTACAAAGTAGCCTGTCCAGGAAATATGCCCAAATCAACAAAAACTGCGATCCGGCAGGCAAGACGCTCCGCTTCTGAAATGCTTCTGAAACGCGCCCGGTAGGGTATGACGCCGGAGGAGACCGGACCAAAACCGCGGCGCAGCCGTAACACGACGCAGAAAGACCCGGTGGAATCGAGGGGGCAGGGAGGAGAAATCGGCGGAGCTGCAGCTGAGAAAATATTGAATGTGTGTGTGTGAGGAAGTCCGCGGATTGGTACATTTTGACCAATCCACGGAGGGGTCGTCGTTACATCAGTTGGTTCCTGGAAGAAAACAATGGAAAAAGAAAATGTCCAACGAGGCGTTCTGGGACAGCAGACAGGTCTTCTCTGTGTTAGAGGTTTACTCGCTACAGGGTGCGCTTTGAGGGTTTGTGACTTTGCAGAAAACCCTTCAGAACACACAAGGGGACGGGTAACAACCGGAAAAGCATGACATGGGACCTTTAATATCAGATGTCACAAACAAATCACCATTGGTCATGATCTCCCAAAAATGGTCACAGGTGACCCTAGATCTCTTCCTCTCTGTGAAGTGATATAACATCTAAAAATTATTTGATTGAGAAAACGTTATGTTATATTTAAGATCTAAAGGCCGTTGTAAAGAGCTTGTTTGAAGTTTAACATAAGCTGTGAAACGTAATCCTCGGGAGATACACAAAAACAGAACAAAGACACAAAGTTAATTTGACTTTTTTCAGGTGTCGTCTTTGTGATCCTGTAATTTATTCATCCAAAGTGGTTTCAATCAACTTCTGACAACAACAGCTGATTGCTCCATCATCCTTCTTCATCAAGCTATTGTTGTTTCTCCCAGCCTCCTTTATATCACCTCTAATAACCCCCTGATTAGACTTTCACTTTTCTTTCAGTCTTTTGATTGACTCTCACTAATTACACCACTTTTCCCTTCAGTTCGGGAGTCAAAAAGTTACTTTCATTATAACAAACATTTTTATACAATTAATGTTGTTTTTCTTGTGAATGCGAGGGAAGATTTGAAGGTGAAGACCAGACAAGGAAAATTGGACAAAAAACATTGCAGCATAAAAGGAGCAACATGAAAGTGAAATAAATCGATTAAAATATACTTAAACCAACAAAATAAATCAGCAAATATTATGCATGTTCCCTGGTCTGGAGGTCAATGGTTTTCTGTATGTGTTTTTGGTTGTTAGCCTTCAATAAGGTCTGTGGTTAACACAAGCTTAAGAGATTTGTATTCTACAAAACAATATACGTCAGTAAATACCCCACTGGTAAAAACGGAGGTTGCTAACAAGTGTCTAAATGAGACGACTCAACACCATCACTCCCGACATTAGCCGCCTTTAGCTTAGCGGTGGTGACGTGAAGTCATGTGACCGTGCTGTAGTTCCTCTATAGCCCAAGATTAGCCTCCTTTAGCTTAGCGGTGGTGACGTGAAGTCATGTGACCGTGCTGTAGTTCCTTTATAGCCCAACATTACCTTTTTACTTCAACAAGGATTAAGTGGTCCATATTTCTAATCTACTCCCCATGGCTTTTCCTTTTAATCTTTGGGATGCTGCTCTTTGTACCAGAGGAGGAAAATGCTCGTTTCTATTAAATACCGAGACATTGATAAGCAGACCTTCTTATATCTTATATCCTCTCACAGCACCTGAAGCACCAGATCTACAGCTTTACATTTCCCCCGGCGTGCTCTCACTCTGATAAAACGGCTTTCTCCTTTTAACCACCTTGAGCTGCAAAAAATAAACACCTTTGAAGTATTCCCTGTGTTGTATACATGCACACGTTGTTCTAACACTGTACCTTGTGCAGTTTAATGTCATTTAAAACTCTAACTTATTATGTTATTATTAAACCATATTCACATGTTCTTAGTTAAAGGCTGACCATTATGTACACTGACCTCTACTCTTTGAGATGTAGTACAAACAATACTGCATTGATTTGGAGTTACTGATCAAAAAGATGTCTGGATGTAATGTATCTTGTTTTCTCGTTCCCATTTCATTGCCTTTCGCCAAAGTTCGCTTATACATGCTGGGAATCGAACCACTGACCCTAACATTGGTAGACATCGATTTATTTCTTACATGTTCCAAACAGCTGGTTCCTTTAGTCTGAATGTGTGTTGGTGCGTGATCATTATTCTTTAGAGTCACTGCGTGCCTATTGGTTGGAACACGATCCGTGTATCCATCACTTCCTGGTCTTCTCTAAAGAGGAGGGACCAATGGAAACGTTGTCATGTTGCCGTTGGTCACCATGGAAACATTCATTAGCTAACAGTGACATTATTGTTCTATTGAGATAAAGGGAGGTCAGGTACTCTTTAAAGCAGCTGCTAGCTATGGGTACTTTCTACTGAAGGACACTTCAAAGCGTCTTTACTTTCACTTGAGTAAAGAAGTGTAATCAGTACTTCTACTTTTACCAGAGTATTTTAAACATGAGTATCTGTACTTCTACTTGAGTTAAGGATATGTGTACTTCTACTTGAGTAAAGGATGTGTGTACTTCTACTTGAGTAAAGGATGTGTGTACTTCTACTTGAGTAAAGGATGTGTGTACTTTGCCCTCTCTGCCTGGGAATACCTGCCTGTTGTACTTTATTTGCACAAAAACAGGATCACCTGGATGTTCCTTTGAACAACTCGTTGATGCTCTTTGTGGGAAACACCAGCTTGTTTCCTTCCGGCAGAAAGGAAACAGAGTGTCTCGATGCGCTGGAAGCAAAGGAAACGAGAGAGAAAGAGCCTGTCAGATCCATTTGATGCAGTCAGTGAACGCAACGTTTTGAAGGATGGAGTCCCTGAAGAGTCGCAGCCACACACACACACACACGCGCGCGCACACACACACACACACACACACACACACACACACACACACACACACACACACACACACACACACGTACCATGTATGCATCACTTCAGGGGACATTACATTGACTTACATGCATTTCCTGGAGACTTATCGTAACCCTAACCCTAACCCTAACCCTAACCCTTAACCTTAACCAAGTCTTCACCCTAAAATGAATGATTCCCCTTGTGGGGACCTCCAATTTGTCCCCACAAGGATAGTAATGCTAGACCACACATACCCACACACACACAAACAAACACACACACGCACACACACGCACACACACACACACACACACACACACACACACTGCAGTCTCACTTGCTGCCTTTCATCCTGTAGATATTTTAGTTTAGATTTTCAACTTAAATATGGGACTAAATGTGATAGATTTAGCTGTTAATTGATAGCTTTTAGTAATAAAGTAAATTTACTCGATTACTGCACCATTGTGTGGTACCTTACCAAAGTATTTTCAGTTTATACTACTTTGTACTTGGACTCCACTTCATTCAGCAATTGAGTCGTGTACGTTGTACTCCTCTGCAGACGATGGGATGAGGTGTGTTTTAAGTTGTCTCTCATTACCTGGAACCTTTTCAAACAGAGTTAACGTTTTTATTTTCTCCCAGGGAGTCAGAGAAATTGATCAGTGTCCCCGAGCTGAGAGCGTCTGACGGATGGATCTGTCGTCTTTCATTACAGCCCGAATCCAAACCACTTCAGCTTCAGAAACAAGCGGCTTTCTGCCTGAGAGACGTTTAGCGAGACACAGTTTGAACACAGCGAGAGGCTTGTAAATGTTCAGCTGTAAAAGTTTAAAGATTAATCGTGGCCACATTTTTTATAAGGAAGAGTTTTAGTGGAGATCACTTCATTCCTGGATGTTTTGAGGAATGGCGACTCGTGAAGAACTTAACAACTGGACATACGATAAAGTGAAAGTGTGTATTTTTACGTGATACAGCGGTTTAAATTATATTTTCTGACTTTCATCAGGAGTTGTTTTACGTTCCTCTCTTGGCCCATGCTGTTCTGGACACTGCTGCTGTTGCTGACAATGCACATTACATTTCATTTAGCAGATGCTTTCATACAAAGAGACTTACAACAAGTGCAATCAACCATTAAGATGCAAACTAGAAGAACAGTGCAGATATTAATGCTTCAAATAATTCAAAAAGTGCATTAGTATCATATGCTCAGGTATATATCAGTATGTAGTGTCTCTCTTTAAAGAGTCCTCTCCTGCTGATGTTCAGTGTATATCAGTATGTAGTGTCTCTACTTTAAAGAGTCCTCTCTGCTGATGTTCAGGTGTATATCAGTATGTAGTGTCTCTACTTTAAAGAGTCCTCTCCTGCCGATGATCAGGTATATATCAGTATGTAGTGTCTCTACTTTAAAGAGTCCTCTCCTGCTGATGTTCAGGTGTATATCAGTATGTAGTGTCTCTACTTTAAAGAGTCCCCCCTGCTGATGTCAGGTGTATCAGTATGTATGTCTCTTCTTTAAAGAGTCCTCCTGCTGATGTTCAGGTGTATATCAGTATGTAGTGTCTCTACTTTAAAGAGTCCCCTCCTGCTGATGTTCAGGTGTATATCAGTATGTAGTGTCTCTACTTTAAAGAGTCCCCTCCTGCTGATGTTCAGGTGTATTTTCCAAAATCCACGTTGTTTTTCAGGATAATCTCCACATGTCTACTTTTATAATGTTCTAATTCTAACTCTAACTAACGTCCAGAAGCTAAATGCTAACGTGATGCTATAAAGGAGCTACACCGAGTCCAGCTGCACGACTTCAGATCCAGATTCAAACACACAGATTCTAAATGGAACGAGTTGAAGCGTTTGTCTGAACACTCTGCAGGAGGCAGGGACTGGCTTTCAAGCAGAACAGAAACTAACTTAGAGGAGTGTTTACGTGTTCGGCGTAATGACGTACAACGGCCTCCACGACTTCTGTAGTCCTGTTCAGCCACTTGGTAACAACCATCGTTTTTCAGAGACATCCACTCTTCAGAAATCTCCAGCGGGGTCGCTGCTGATGATTTAATGTCGTAGAACAAAACGTGATCCGTCTCTTCAACGCGTCTCAACCTCAGACCTTAGTTCCAGATGTTTTCTAAAATCCTATGGAGAGATCCCATTGGCTCAGAGACCAGGGAACAGGAAGTGGTAAATGCTGACTCACTTCCAGGTGTTAGGACTCGTCACTGCACCACTCTAATTAGGCTTTGATTTTAAATCTAATTGCTGCGGTAAGTTCAGTAGTAAAGTTATTTAATTGAATTCCCAGTTCAGGAAGTGATGCATTAAAGTTAGGTTGTAATGCTTTGCACACCTGTCGACTTATTCAGTATTTATGCAATAAGAATATTTAAAGTAAAAATGAAGGATGGCAAGAGAAACATGTCCCATAAACAGTTTGGTAATACAAAATATGAAGTAAGGTGCAGAAGCAGACGGACGGTAACATGCAGGCGAGTAGAGGGAATGTGTATTACAGAGACAGAGTACATCGTGTTCATAATGATGACAACAAAGCGTACCATCTGGATCCAGCAGATGCTCTCGGTTGCTCAGTTACAGTCAAGCCACTCGTAATTAAACTAGACTCTATCAATATCCACATGGCGGAGATTTCCTGCCACCGTTTACCTGTTTATTTAATAAACACGCTCGCCTACATGCAGCTGCGGGGACTTTATTCACGATGACACAGACGTGATGTCTCCTTCCTGATTCAGTCTGTTCTGGCTTCACTTCTCTCTGTCAGGTGGGAGATGTCAGGAGACAGTCAGGTGCATCTGATACCCAGCGGGGAAAACACAAGACCTCCAGCTGTGTTTCTGTCTGCTGCTCACCTCTAACTCAAACTGAAGGAGTCTGTCTGTCGTCTGTTCGTCAGTTTTCTACACAACTGTCCCAGAGCTGGAGGGAATAAGTTAAGATAAGATAAGTTAAGAGGTTCTTCATTGATCCCAATTTGGGAAATGTTTGCGATAAAAAACAAGAAAACAAAACAAGGCAATGCACATGAGTATACATTAAAGATTAGGAATAAACAATACTAGAATTAAAACATCTCAAAATAGAATTAAAACACTATTGAAGGGCTTTAGACACAATGATAAGCAGGATGCTATTTACATTAAGAGTGCAGGGAATGGAATATTAAATTACAATAATAAAAGTACATCATGTCCAGTTTTTCAAGGAGAAGCTACTGTATGGAGAAGTGAGTTATCTTCCTGCCTGAGCTGATTTGTTACAGAGGCGGGTATAAGTAAGCAAAAGTGAGCTTTATTTAATCTGATTAGGAAAACTCTGAAAACAGAGAAGGGGCAGGTAAAAAGCTAAAGAAAAGAAAACAGCAGAACGGAAAAACAAGGACAGGAAAATCCAGAGACAGGAAATCAGGAACCGGGGAAACATTGAAGAACCTTGAACACAAAAAGTCACCTGTACGAAGTGTACCACTAAGTTTAATGAGTAGAACATCTTCCAGGATAATTCAAGATTATGAAAAGTTAGATACCATCTGCTGGAAGTAGCTCGACCCATCCGTACTGACTGCTGCACTAAAGATACATAATAATAATAAAGCTTTATTTCTATAGCACAACACATGCTTTCCAAAATGACACATCACAAGTTGAAAACAAACAAGAAATTCCCCTCAGATTATTTGTGCCCTCCTCGAATTTTCAACCTTTTCGACCCCTTCGTGGCAAAAATGTACACGCCCATAATAACTGCTATTAAATCATCATACATCAACATTTTATTCTACTTTTTTTTTCATTAATCTTTAAAGAACTCCTAACGTACTCACAACTATCAAACATTCAATCATTGTCAGGATTTTAACCCTTTACATTTCATTATTGGAATTAACTCATTATTTATGAGAAAAAAAAACCCAAAAATGAATTTCTTTCAATATAATAATTAGTAGAGGGCATGGAACTTAGGTGGTTATTAGAGTCTTAGATGTTTCAAAGATTAGCAACAAAATGTATTTGACTGCATTATTATTTTTTACGTAATGTCAGATACTACCTCTGGACCCCTTCGTGGCAAAAATGTACACGCGCCAAATAACTGCTATTAAATCATCATACATCAATATTTCTTTCTACTTTTTGTTTCATGAATCACTTGAAGAACTTTTAACGAACTCAAAAATTACGAAACATTCAATCATTGTCAGGATGTTAACCCTTTAAATGCCTAATGTTTCATTATTAGAATTATTTAATTTCTCTCAAAAATGCCAGTTATATTATGGAGCCGTGTGACTACCAGGGGGCGCTGTGGTGTAAATGCAAACATGTAACGGTACGTCCACACAGCAGCTTCAGAAGAATCTTCCACCACTTCCAACGCTTCTCTGCCCGTTGACTTTGAATGGGGATGACGTCACTTTGCCTCGCTTTTCGCCGAACTGCATTGTGGGGGAGCGAAGCGAAGATTTCTAGGATTTCCAGGATTTTAAAGTTGAGCAATGTTCAACTAGAGGAAACGACATTGGATTTAAAAAATGTGACTCAAAAAAAGACGTCTTGCAAAAATCCATGCCAAAAGCTGTAAACTGAAATGATCTCCAAACCAAATCAAAAACAAAAGTCAGGAAAAATGTACAAAAATTAACAAGGGTTAAGAACTTTAAAAGGTACGAGCAGCAAAATATAACATGTTACTGGAAACAAGGAGGTATGATCATCACAAAATAAAAATAGATGAAAAAATAATGGTTTCTCTCTGACAGATAAAGAAACAAGACCACCGAGTCGATGCAACAATATTACCCCATAAAACAAAGTGAATATCCATGAAGGAAGAGATGAAGGTGTGTGAAAGCATCAGCACACACACTATTGAGACTGTGTCTTAAACCAACACTGTTTTCATTTCAAACATGCCAAGTCTGATTTAGTTTCCGTCCAGCGGCGGCAGCAGTAATAGGATTTGTTAGAAAGAAGCGAACCTCACAGATTTGGCTGACATGTGTCGGCTGGATGTCTTTTGGCGTGAAGCTCTGAGGCAGTCCTGATCTGGGATCTCTGCCATTAGAAACGTGTTCTTCCGTTGCTGTTGTGTGAGACTGAACGATAAGGACAACTGCAACACACTGCATCAAAACACATTAACTCCAGCAGAGGTTTTATGAGTTATAGATCCAGTTTCACGTAAAGAGACGATCGAGGTGTAACGACGCCGACACTTCACTATTACATCTGGAGAAGCAGCGCGCAGTAATTATGCTCCACACAGCAGGGGGGTCAAACTCAAACACACAGCGGGCCAAACTGAAAAAATGGGTACTAGTGGAGGGCCGGACTGGTTCAATGTTTATTGCAGAACTTATTGAAATGAACTTATTGCACATATTCAACCTGGAACTAACAAAGCTTAAATTACTGCCTATAAAAACAACATTAAATAATCAGCTGCATTCATTTCTCACGGCTCTATCTGCAGCTTCTCAGAGTCACTTCTCATGAGTACATTTCCCCACAGGCCAACAGCAGCTTCAACAAAACTATCCCCTCAGAGAGAAACCAAACATGCCCTGCTGTCCTGAGAGAAAGTGCAGAAGGAAGCATCCTTTGAAGTCAGGTGTGCTGCTCTGAGATGCTAGCTCAGACACTTGGCGTCTCATCTCGGGGGCAAGGTCATCAATGTTTGGGCTCTGAGCGGAGGAGACCCTCAGGATGGAGGGAAGGTGCAATATACCGGAGGGCCAGATCTAATCGGAATTAGAAATTATCCTGCGGGCCGAAATTAAATCCACCACGGGCCTGATTTGGCCCCCGGGCCTCGAGTTTGAATGTGATCTAGAACAAACTCTCAGAAACCTTCAGTTCCTTTTGAATCCAGGCTGAATATATATTTTTTTCTATCTGCTTTTCAATTGAACTATTCTAACACTGCTCTGTACCCTTTCTCCGGGAGGCTTAACGACAGTTCTACAGGTTTCAAATCCCATGTTCAGGGAATCTAAAAGAGAGAGGGACGTTTCTTGGAAAGGCTTTAATAGAAAGGTGTATTCATGTATTTGATACCTGTGTTATTCATGTTTTGTGTTTGATAGCTTTGTTCTTTAATGACTGTTTTGAAATGTCATGCTTTCTTTCTTCATGCATGCTCTTAATGTATTTTATTTGTGTCCAGCGCTTAGAATGGCTCGGTATTGAAAGGTGTTGTTTAAATAAACTTGCCTTGTGGTTTCTGGAGGAGGTTTCTTGACGTCTACCGATTGGAAGTTAATCAGAGAAAGTGGTCCTGATTCTCACTTCCTTCTCTTTCACTGCAGAAACTCATGAATCAACACTTTCCTGCTCTGTTCAGGTTTATAAACACTCACTTCCCGAGGAACACTAGACTTGTCTTACTTTGACAAATTGCTTTGGAGTTTTCTGACCTGGATAAAAGTTACACTCATGCAAATACCAGCATCTCTAGCTTCCTCCGTCATATTTTAATTAACTTACACCTCCATTCTGACAGCTTCGGGAGCTTCGAGCCAGAGCCAGATAATTTTCCTGTGTGGATTTAGTTGTATTTCCTCGCTTCAAAGCATGCTGGCAGGCACGTTAGAGGATGAACAAACATGGAGGACCTGAGACAGGTGTTCAAGCATGAGCCTCCATAAGTTGTTTCTAATTATGAATCGATGTGGAGGTAAACTGGAGTCTGTTTATTCATTATGTTGTAATTACTATTTGCACAGAACAGGTAAAGTGGAGTAAATCTCTCCCACAGAAAACATTTAAATTAGGAGAAACGTGCAAATATAAAAACACAAATGGGCCCAAAACACAGCAGCGTTTGGAAAACAGTTCGATCTAAACATCGTTTCTGAAGCTGCAGCACGCTTTGTATAATGTGAGTGTGTTGCACCTGGTGGCCACCATGTGTCTCACAGTCAACTATGTTCATCAATCTAAGAAAAAGGCAAGAAAGTCTAAAGAAAATAAACTAAAAATGCACAAAACCCACTTAAATAATACATTAAACTTTATAAAATACACACTTTCTTAATATAATTGTCAGTTTTTTAAAACATACAAATACAAACTGATTAAAAACAATTAAATCTGTGAACTGATCTTTTATAAACTGTAGCTCTGCAGTGATTTGGGCTGTAGCGCGTTTGCACCTGGTGGACACTGGAACAGGGTCTATGCAGGAATCCTGAAGTCACATGGAAGACCTTTAAAGACCCTTTAAGACCCTTTCCATACACTTTAAGACCTCATCGCCACTTGGAGTTCTAACCGGTTACCTTGGCGACACACTTCACCTCACATTGACTATACATAGTATTGATTGTCCTTCCTCCTGATCTTCCAACCATTTGGACGCAGACTTGCATTTCCCCGTAACGATGTTGTTTAACAACCGACGAAAACGGACCTTCGCGCTATCAAGCAGTGAGCGCGCGACGTCCTGTTCGGATGACGTCAAACCCAACGGGATGCCATCAATAAACTACACAGAATCACACGACACACCTACGCCATGACTACATTCAGGCAGACGGTAGAACACAACCTCTCTGGACCCTTTAGATACTTATTGGAAACAAGCTACAAAATGTAACACCTTGGAAAATGCCCTTTAATGATAAGCATTCATGTCACTTGTTCACAGCTCTCTCCATCTAATAATGCACATATTTCATTATAGATTTCACATCACTCCTCCAACTCTGTCAATACCATCATACTTTTTTGGACAGCCTGCACAAATGCTAATAAAGTGCTCCTGCAGTATTTCATTGCTGCAGGTGAAATTGTAAAATGTATTTTCCCACCCAATCTCCATAAAAGATATAAATTATATGTCAGTAAAGAGATATTGTGCGACAGGAAGTTCAAGCTTTGTTGACAGAAAAGTTCACAGCTCAATATTCTGCAATACTTAGAGAAGGGGATTAGAGGCCAACTGTCCTATTGGGTAGAGCTAGGGTTAGCCTTAACTTAAGTTAATGGGTAAAGCTAAGGTTCGGGTTAGCCTTAACTTAAGTTAATGGTTGAAGCTACGGTTCGGGTTATAATAACAATTAAAAGACCAATTATCTGCGGCAGAAACGAGGACGAGGTGTTTCGGGTTTTCAGACTCTTGTTTACCCGGCTCCTAATCTTATGCCACTGGTCCCATCCCCCCTCTGTTTACTTAACTTTAAGTTAATGGGTGAAGCTAGGGTTAGGATTAGCCTTAACTTAAGTTAATGGGTAACGCTAAGGTTCGGGTTAGCCTTAACTTAAGTTAATGGGTAAAGCTAAGGTTCGGGTTAGCCTTAACTTAAGTTAATGGGTAAAGCTAAGGTTCGGGTTAGCCTTAACTTAAGTTAATGGGTAAAGCTAAGGTTCGGGTTAGCCTTAACTTAAGTTAATGGGCAAAGCTAAGGTTCGGGTTAGCCTTAACTTAAGTTAATGGTTGAAGCTACGGTTCGGGTTAGCCTTAACTTAAATTAATGGGTAAAGCTAATGTTCAGGTAAGCCTTAACTTAAGTTAAGGGGTGAAGCTAGGGTTAGGGTTAGCCTTAACTTAAGTTAATGCGTAAAACTAAGGTTCGGGTTAGCCTTAACTTAAGCTAATTGGTAAAGCTAAGGTTCGGGTTAGCCTTAACTTAAGTTAATGGGTGAAGCTACGGTTAGGATTAGCCTTAACTTAAGTTAATGGGTAAAGCTAAGGTTCGGGTTAGCCTTAACTTAAGTTAATGGGTAAAACTAAGGTTCGGGTTAGCCTTAACTTAAGTTAATGGGCAAAGCTAAGGTTCGGGTTAGCCTTAACTTAAGTTAATCGTTGAAGCTACGGTTCGGGTTAGCCTTAACTTAAATTAATGGGTAAAGCTAATGTTCAGGTTAGCCTTAACTTAAGTTAAGGGGTGAAGCTAGGGTTAGGGTTAGCCTTAACTTAAGTTAATGCGTAAAACTAAGGTTCGGGTTAGCCTTAACTTAAGCTAATTGGTAAAGCTAAGGTTCGGGTTAGCCTTAACTTAAGTTAATGGGCAAAGCTAAGGTTCGGGTTAGCCTTAACTTAAGTTAATGGTTGAAGCTACGGTTCGGGTTAGCCTTAACTTAAATTAATGGGTAAAGCTAATGTTCAGGTTAGCCTTAACTTAAGTTAAGTGGTGAAGCTAGGGTTAGGGTTAGCCTTAACTTAAGTTAATGGGTAAAACTAAGGTTCGGGTAAGCCTTAACTTAAGTTAATGGGTGAAGCCACGGTTAGGATTAGCCTTAACTTAAGCTAATTGGTTAGCCTTTACTGAAAGGGGACCTATCATGCAAAATGCAGTTTTGTACGTCTTGTATGCATGAATATGTGTCCCCGGTGTGTCAGGGAACTCACCCCTCTCTCTCTTTTCTCCATACACAAATCTCTAAAAACGGGGCTGTAACGGATCTGATACAGATTTGAAATTGTTTTGACGTCAGTGACGAAGAGCTCCGCCTATATGGGCTACTCTCCACCTATCAGGGGAATGAGAGGTTGCAGTGGCATGGTAACAGCATAGTAACAGCATGGTAACAGCAAGGTAACATCATGGTAACAGCATGGTAACAGCATGGTAACAGCATGGTAACAGCAAGGTAACCACATGGTAACAGCATGGTAACAGCATGGTAACAGCATGGTAACAGCATGGTAACATGACGCTCGTGCCTTGCCCCCCTCCTTTGCAGGGGGGCGAGGTCAGCTGCAGCTCATCTGCCACAGAATTAGCCCTTGTGAAGACAGGGCTGGAATAGAGCAAATAGAGCGAAATGAGGCATGGCTAAAATGTATGATCTGTTTGGTATTTTGAAAAAGAACTTCACAGACATGTTTTATATAGGTATGGCCCTACAATATATTATCCAAATATAGCATGATAGGTCCACTTTAAGTAAATGGGTAATGCTAGGGTTTGCCTTAACTTAAGTAAATGGGCAAAGCTAGATATCTCATAGTTTCCTTATACAAATCTCATGCAAGCAGAGCATCTGAAATGAACAGCTTCAACTAAGCAGCACTCACTAACCTGAGTATAAATAATTAGCCCCCGCATTAATTTATTACACCATTTTTATTGTGACAATGTAAAAGGGACATTATTCATGTATTCAGTATATATACGCACCCAGTGTGATTGGATCTGTAAAACAGACAGAACTGGAGGTTTATAAGCACTACATTTGTCCTTCTTAACATTACAACCCCAAGGACTGTTCCACACGTCATGTGGGTTGAATGCAAATGAAAGGAGGTAGTATTTTAAATGTGTCCCATTTCCAGCCTCCAGTCACCCACATTAAATCTGCAGTACATCCAGGTCCTGCAACTTGCATTTGACATTGCAGGAGCACAGTGAAACTTTGAGGGTTGAAAGGCCGTGCAGAGTAAAAATGATGTTGAGACAAACCCCTTGTGAAAAGTCTACAGTTTAAAAGGATGTGATTGGACTTGAGTTTAAGTCCCCACAGACGAAGTGGTTCCTTCAGAGGGAGATAAGAGGGAAGGGAAAAGACCGAGGGGCAAGAGAACGGACTGAAGAGATCCGACTTGACTCACGTTTTATTGAATTCACGCTTGGAGTCGTCCACCAAGAGGGAGCCGAGCTGACGTTTGACCGTGATAATATCTCAGATGAGAGAGGAGAAGAAAGTAGTCGAGCCGGCCTAAAATATTGATTTCTGGGAGAATATACGAGCGCTGCAGCAAAATAGTTTCTTCCGGATGAATGGAAGAAATGGAGGTATTTTGGAGGCTCGTTGGCCTATAATGTGGATGAACAATTTCGACCTTGTGAACAGACGCTTCCTCCTGGCACTCGGGTTAAAAAACAGTTTGGATGATCTAGCAGCGATGAAAATAAATGAAATTGTACGGTTGGAAAGAGGTTATTGATGAGGGAGAAATGGTGTAGACGAGTTCTGTAATATAGGATCTCTGTGCAACCTTTTGAAACAACACAGAAACCATTCTCTCTTGGCAGAAATCTCAAAGTAATGGTTTAGTTATTGTTATTTTTCAGCCGTTCAATGGACTCTTGAAGATATACGGCAGGTAATATGGTCATTATGTTTTTATGGGGTAATAAAAAAACTATTTCTGTGCTTTTATAAGATAAACGGTCCTGTACGTTTCACCTCCTCAGTAGTTGTTAGGAAACATTGAATCAAGCATTGTCTGGAATATAAGTTGTGAGGTAAAGAAGTTGCTTTATAAGATATATTATCCATGAAGGCTTACATATTTAACAAGTAAACAATGGACTAAACATTCATATAACAATGTACTATTAAGTAAATATGAAAAATATAACATAAATATAAAAATGGACACTATAAACTAAACATGACAATATAACATAAACCTGATATAACATAAACCTGAATGACTAAATGCTCATATTTGTAGGGGTCCCACAAGCGAAGGACTTGTTTGAGGGTTTAAACTTAAAGGGGACCTACATGTATCATGCAAAATGCACTTTTGTACATCTTTTATACATGAATATGTGTCCCCATGAATATGTGTGCCAGAAAACACAACCCTCTCTCTTTTCCTCCATACCCAAATCTCTAAAAACGGGGCTGCAACGGATCTGATACAGACTGATCCAGATTTGAACACTGTCCTGACGTCAGGACGGTGGCGCTACGGCTATTGGTCAATTCTCCACCTATCAGGGGAATGAGAGGTTGGGCCACTGCCGGCCATTGCTGCTCGAAAGCGCTGGAGACGCTGTAGTACATATGCCAGGCCTGTAAGTGGCGCTGTAGACTGAAGAAGACTTACCATGGTTGCCCTTCTGTTTATTCTCCGCTGTGGCTCTTTTTCTCCCTCTCCGAGGTAAGCGTTTGCTCCTCCTGCTTTAAAACAAATGAATATTGACTATATAATCATATGTAAGGGATAATGTGCAGCGACGCGGTCATTATGGGGAAAAGAGCACCTTCATGCCGATCTAGATCCCTCCGCTTCGCGCCGGGCTCCTGATCAGCCTGTCGGTGTTCTTTTCCCCATAATGACCGCGTCGCTGCACATTATCCCACTTATTACAAGGCCACATTCTCAACAAAGTAACGACATGACTCCCAATATTAATTTAAATGCTTTTATGGATTTAGAAAATGATTTTATTGATTTAAAAAATAGTTGTATTGATTTAAATTGACATGCATCCGCTAAGGAAAATAGTCCGTTGTTACCGTTTGAACTAACGTAGCAATGGCAGGAACTGCTTCGATAGTGTTTTTGAGGAGCTTTTTGATTACAGAATTTAAAACATCGTTGCTTGCTTTAAAAGTAGCACAATTCATTATGTCAAACCTTGGGAAGTATCTGCCCTAATGCCAAAGGAACTGCCCGCTCCCCTCTCCTGCAGGGGGGCGTGGTCAGCTGCAGCTCACAGAATCAGCCCCCTGCAAAAACAGGGCTGGAAAGAGCAAATGGAGCGAAATGAGGCCTGGCTAAAATGCAGGATCTGTTAGGTATTTTTATTTTTTTAAATTATTATATATATATATACTTTATATAGGTATGGCCCTACAATATATGTTTCAAATATAGCATGATCGGTCCACTTTAAGGTTGTCTTTTTTGCCCCGAGTGGCTAAAACTGGACATCACACCGAGACTCTTCTGGAACCTTTGTTGATGTCTAACGAACCATTTTTGTAGTGTTAAAAATGTATATCCAGAGTGATCGTAACCAGATGTTGTTCTCCTTTAGTGGGCAGTACACAATCACTGTGAGTTTAAGACTCTGCTGGATTTATTTGTATGCATAATGAATCAGGGGTTTTTCTGAACTGTAAAGGCTTGAAATCGCATTTGTTCTGGGTGACCTTTAACATTTAACCAGATCTTTAAATTTGCTAAACTTTTCCTGTTATTTAGAAGTGATGGAATTGTTTATTTATTTAAAAATGAAGGTTGTTTTTTGCCCCTAGTGTCTAAAACTGCACTGTGCGTCTCTTCTGGAACCTTTGTTGACGTCTAACCAGATCTAATAAATGTTACATGTTCAAATATATGTCCTGACTGGCTGTGAGTAAATGTTGTCGCTCACTCACCATTGTATCATAACTGCACACATTACATTACACTCAGTAACACTGCCTCTGCTTAAATGTCTTAAAGTGTCACTCTAAATCACAAATGCTATCAATATAATATATAATTAAACTCACTCAGATTCAGCTGACAGGAATCCATCGCTGTGTCTCACTGTGGATCCTTATGTTAGTGTACTACAGAGAGGTAAATAATGTACTTACTTGGGAAGTGCATTCATTTCTAGTCACTATATTGTTTGTATTTGTGCAATTCGTATTCATAAAGTCTCACATGTTTCGGCCACTGAAGAAGTAACTTCCCAGCTGCAGTTTGGCTCACAGTCAACAGCGTCTAATGATTAATCACTGCTGGCGTGATTAATTTGGAGTTACAACAAGTAAACAGAGAGGGAATACAGATTGAAAGCGCCTCTATCGCCTCATTAACAAACGCCTTCTTCACTTCTGTGTGTGTGTCTGGGATGTAAGTGCGTGTGACGCGGCATAATGACATGCTCTCGTGTAAACACTCATTTGTGATATAGCATTTGCATATTTAGGTGATTGATTTGAATGCATTTCATCTAATTATTAATTGTGTGTGTGTGTGTGTGTGTGTGTGTGTGTGTGTGTGTGTGTGTGTGTGTGTGTGTGACATCGCATACTTATGTCCGTGCATGTGCTGGTAAGCTCGTCTGGAGACGCTGAAGGCACTGATGTATTGCTGCGGATCAGAGTGAAGCTGATGAAGGAGTCACTGGTTAGCTTTAGAGATCTGAGGAACAGATATACGCGGCTTTGGATCCGACTCGTCCTCAAAGCCCGGGTTAGAGAGCACCAAATGACATCTCAGCGGATCAGAGACTAAACTACAAAGAGGACGAGGGGTAGTTTGCTTAGAGGGGTTGAAATGGCTTTGACACATCTTGTTTCATTTCCCCTTCAGTCGAGTCAAAGGAGCTCCCCCTCAGAAAGTCTGTTTGTTCTTTATTCACACGACTCCCCTCTGGTTCTCAAAGCAAAGTGGCTTTCTCTGAAAAAGGGACAGAAAGTTGAGCTGACCTCTGGACTACATGTGAGACTCTATCACCTCTTATATTCACAGAGGCACTTCTTTGAAGCTTCTTCGATGTCTCTTCTTCTTCCATGTTTTTATTTGAAGCGCTAATAATCCTCGCTATAATACATGACGTCAAGGACTGTCTGTTTATGGGAAAACAATCTTCTTTTAATCTCAGAATGTGTCGTACAAAGTATTCATCTGAGAGGCTCTAGTTATAAATATGTTTTTTCTTTACAGAATTGAAAGAAATTCATTTATGTTTTTCTGTCTTTGTTTTTGTAACTTGCTCTGTTAGGCATGAGCTGAAGTGTAAAGGCAAGTTTCTCCTTTTCTTTACATCATTGCACAAACGGTCCAAATGGCATTTCTCCAAAAAACACTTTGGGAACTCTAGACAGAACCAACAGAGAGTCGATCACTTTGGCTGAGTCAGTCTATTACGGAGCGTCCGCACTACAGCTTCAAAAAAAGCTTGGAGCTGGGCGTGTCTGTAGCTTGGGGATTTTATTCAAGCAACACGACCAACAACCAATCACATGAATCTCCCGCCCCCGACATACAAAGCAAAAACCCCGGGGATTTTATGGGAGCAATATATATATATATATAAACTCCCCAAACAGGCGAAACCTACCAGTTTCCCCCACTGTCTCTGCCCCCTCCCTCCATGCTGGTTCCTCCGGTTTGTGTCCCGGTAGGTGAAGAGGGGTCTGGTCATACACAACCGGGTGATTGCTACGGCGATAGTTAGTTTCTCCTCCAACTTTTTTTGAAATATAGAAATGAACGGCGGGATATCTCTCCCAGCTTAGACGCGGTTTGATTGGCTACGGCTTCAGCTGTCAGATTTTCCGAAACGGGATTTGATTGGCTGGCGCTGGCTACTCCGGCGGAGACGGACCGCTATGCTACCCACAATTCAGTTCGGCGAAAAAGCGAGGCAACGTGACGTCACCCCATTGAAAGTGAATGGGCAGATTGGAGTTGTCGACGCTGTCGACGCTGTAGTGTGGACGGGCCGTTAATGTATGCGATCATGGGCGTCGCAGCCATTATATGAGAGTGGGACAAGTCCCCCACACTTTTTCAAATGATTAGTTTAGACCCCCCCACTTTTACCATGTGGAAAGTCCGTGAATCGGTCTATCCACTCGCCGCATTTGTAGAGCGCTGTGTCAGTGCTTCATATCAAATCCATTCCACTTGCTTATTGAGAGAATGCCCACATCAATGAAACGCCGTACCATGTTTTCACTGCTGCTTTGCACCAAGGCAGATTCTCACATAGCGCGCGCATGTTCAAGGAGTGTTGTCATAGTTGGACAGCTCAGATCTGTTGTATGAAGCGATGCCGGAAGCGGAGGTAAGGCACACACACCAAGTGTTCAGGAAATGGTTAATACAGCGAAAATCAAAGCTGACGATCTCTATGTTTTCTCCCCCAGACAACATGGACATAAGAACCTTTTTTTCAAAGAAGAGGAAAGTAAGTCTTCAGCTGGTAGCAGAATCAGTTAACAGTGATGGCGGCGGTGGAGCCTCACTTCTGGAGAGGAGTTTCGTCTGGGTATTTTCCTCCTTGTATATTGTCTGGTCTTTCTCCCTGTGTTTTTCCTCCCGTCGTTAGTTTCCCTGGTGTGTCTAGTTGTCTGATTGTTTTCACCTGTCACTCCTTGTGTGTCTCCTGTGCTCATCAGTGTTGGCCCCGCTCCTGATTGTTCCCACCTGTGTCTAGTTACCCTGTGTTTAAATCCCCCTGTCTCCCAGTGTTCATTGTCGGTTCGTCTTGTGTCATGACTAGTTCGTCGGTGAGTGTTCTGTTTTGTCTTTGTTTATAGCCCTAGCCCTAGCCCTAGCCCTAGCCTTAGCCTTGAAATAAAGGAGTTTTTACTTTAATCTGCATTTGGGTCCTACCTGCTTCCTTCGCTTCACCGTAACATTACGAACCGACCACAAATGGACCCAGCAGATGATCCATGGGAGGTTGAATTGCAGCATTTAACCTTCTATCTGGCTTGCTGCTTCGATTGGTGGAAGGGAGCGTCCAGTGTTCGGCAGAAGAGGGTCCCTCTCAGGTCCCCTCTCGAGTCCCCTCTCGAGTCCCCTCTCGAGCTACCTCTCGAGCTACCTCTCGAGTCCCTTCTCGAGTCCCCTCTCCAGTCTCCTCTCGAGCTTCTACTTGAGTCTCCTCTCGAGTCTCCTCTCAAGTCTCCTCTCGAGTTCCCTCTCGAGCTACCTCTCGAGTCCCCTCTCGAGCTACCTCTCGAGCTACCTCTCGAGCTCTCGAGTCCCTTCTCGAGTCCCCTCTCCAGTCTCCTCTCGAGCTTCTACTTGAGTCCCCTCTCGAGTCTCCTCTCAAGTCTCCTCTCGAGTTCCCTCTCGAGCTACCTCTCGAGTCACCTCTCAAGTCCCCTCCCGAGTCATCTCTCAAGTTTCCTCTCCAGTTCCCTCTCGAGTCTCCTCTCGAGTCTCCTTTCAAGTCACCCCTCCAGTTCCCTCTCGAGTTTCCTCTCAAGTCTCCTCTCCAGTCACCTCGAGTTCTCTCTTGAGTCCCCTCTCAAATCACCTCTCGAGTTACCTCAAGTTTCCTCTCGAGTTCCCACTCAAGTCCCTACTCCTGTCCCGTTGGAGGTTCCGCTGGGGACCCTGCCAGCTCCTTGTCCTGTCCCGTTGGGGGTCCCGCCGACTACTCTCCTGCCGGGGGTTCTGCCAACCCTTTGTCCTGTCTCGTTGGAGGTCCCGCCGTCTACTCTCCTGCCGGGGGTCCTGCCAACCCTTTGTCCTGTGCCGTTGGAGGTCCCGCTGTCTACTCTCCTGCCGGGGGTCCTGCCAACCCTATGTCCTGCGCTGTTGGAGGTTCCGCGGGGGTTCCTGCCAGCTCCATGTCCTGTCCCGTTGGGGGTCCCGTCAACTACTCTCCTGCCGGGGGTCCTGCCAACCCTGTATCCTGTCCCGTTGGGGGTCTCGCCGACGACTCTTCTGCCGGGGGTCCTCCCAGCCCTAGGTCCTGTGCCGTTGGGGGTCTCGCCGACGACTCTTCTGCCGGGGGTCCTGCCAACCCTATGTCCAGTCACGTTGGGGGTCCCGCTGTCAAGTCTTCTGCCGGGGGATCTGCCAACCCCTTGTCCTGTTCAGTTGGAGGTCCCGCCAGCACCGGTCTCGTCGGAGGTCCTGCCAACTCCTTGTCCTCTTCTGTGGGGAATCTTGCCAACACCTGTCCCACCGGCTCTGGTTACTGTCCGGTCAACACCGGCTCCTGCCCGGTCCCCTGAGAGCTGTGGCCTTCGCCCCTCCTCGAATTCTGCCTTGCCCCCGGGCCGTCCGCCCGAGACCCGTTCCTGGTCCTCTGCCTTGCCCCCGGGCCGTCCGCCCCGAATCCCCCTTTTTGGACTCTGCCTTATCCCCGGGCCGTCCGCCCGAGACCCCTTCCTGGTCCTCTGCCTTGCCCCCGGGCCGTCCGCCCGAGACCCCTTCCTGGTCCTCTGCCGTGCCCCTGGGCGGTCAGTTCAGTCCCGTCCTCCAGACCCCCTCCACCCACCCTGGTGGCCCTAGTTTTGCAAGTTTATATATACTTAGGTTTATACTTCGTTTATAGCCCTAGCCCTAGCCTTGAAATAAAGGAGTTTTTACTTTAATCTGCATTTGGGTCCTACCTGCTTCCTTCGCTTCACCGTAACATTATGTCAAGATAGAGAGATACAAACACTGAATAGTTTAGATGAGAAAGGGCATCGAAATGCCAGGTTACTGGTATTTATAATGTAAACAGGGAACATGAATAACCCGATCTCTCTGTGCTCATGTAACACCGTGAGGTAGAGACGCAGTCAGTGTGTTTTACTGGAGCCTCAGTTCAATAAGAGATTATTTTCTGAGTTCTTTAACTTTCGGTACTCTCTCTCAAAATGGTAATGTGCATTATGTTTTAATTATACTTATCATTCAGAAGCTTGTTGTGTGTGTTTATGTTTTATTGAGTGCTTATAGGCCATTTCCATCCCAGTGTTCAGTTAACTGTTTGTTTTCTGTGCACATTACACAGACTAGCTAATATTCCACCTCCTGCTTGGGACTTTGAGTCTTCAAAATGTCCAATGTCACAGACTGGGACTTACTTTAGAGTCAGTTGTATTTACATTCAGTATGACTTGTTATGGTTCAATGTGAAAGAGTATACTGCTCAATTCATAATGATCACTTCACCACCTCTCTTGATAGGCGCTTGAGAGTCAGAGGCAGAACACAGGGACAGTGGAGAGAGGTCCGTTGCTGAGGTGAGAGATGAAAGGGAAATGACAGTTTAGAGTAAATTGTGATGTGGACTCTCATCCCAGAATTTTAAGGAAATCAGTGGGGACAGGAAGCATTTCAGTCAAGGGGCGTCATGTGACCAATATAGACGGGAGAGCAACATTTATTTTAATATTTAAGTCGATACCATTCGGTGAACTTAACATCTGTATGGAGTCAGATCAGTCCCAATATTAATAAATGCTCACAGAAGGATTCACAAATGTATTTTGCGTATTATATATGACTCTCCACAACAATATCTCTCAACGCACTCACAAATATGTATTGTTGTATATAAATGTACAACAAATAGGCATTTCAACTGCTTTTTATTAATTCAAAGACGCCTCTGCATTAATACTCAAATATGTTTCCTTTCTTTACTACTAGATGAAATTACAAAATCTACCCATCATGTTCCTCATGCTACTATAGCCACATGCAAGTATCAAACTTTTCTGTGAAAGTGGATTAAAAGACAAAATGTCATGATGTGTAAATACAGTCAAGTTAATGGGCCCCTAGGAGTATGTGGTGTCTCTACTTTAAAGACTCCTCTCCTGCTGATGTTCAGGTGTATATCAGTGTGTAGTGTCTCTACTTTAAAGAGTCCTCTCCTGCTGATGTTCAGGTGTATATCAGTATGTGGTGTCTCTACTTTAAAGACTCCTCTCCTGCTGATGTTCAGGTGTATATCAGTATGTAGTGTCTCTACTTTAAATAGTCCTCTCCTGCTGATGTTCAGGTGTATATCAGTATTACATTACATTACATTGCATTTAGCTGACGCTTTTATCCAAAGCGACTTACAATAAGTACATTCGACCAGGAAGACACAACCTTGAAGAAAACAGAATCATATAAGAACATCAGGTTTCAAAGAGCCAATCGTTTCAAGTGCTACTCAACTGGCTTTCGATAAGCCAGTCCTTTATTAGTATATAAGTGCTCTGTTAGCAGTTCTTTGTTAGTCATTCTATCGCTCGAAGTGAAGTCGAAAGAGATGAGTTTTCAGTCTGGAAGGTGTGTAAGCTTTCTGCTGTCCTGATTTCAATGGGGAGCTCATTCCACCATCTTGGAGCCAGGACAGCAAACCCACGTGTTTCTGCTGATGGGAACTTGAGTCCCCCTCGCAGCGAGGGTGCAGCGAGCCGTTTGGCTGATGCAGAGTGTAGAGCACGTGCTGGGGTGTACGGTTTAACCATGTCCTGGATGTAGGAAGGGCCAGATCCATTCGCAGCATGGTACGCAAGCACCAGGGTCTTGAAGTGAATTCTAGCAGTTACCGGAAGCCAGTGGAGGGAGCGGAGGAGCGGTGTGGTGTGGGAACATTCAGGAAGGTTGAAGACCAGACGAGCCGCTGCATTCTGGATGAGCTGCAGAGGTCGGATGGCACATGCAGGTCGACCAGCAGGAGGGATTTGCAGTAGTCTAGGCGGGAGAGCCTGGACCAGAACCTGCGTCGATTTCTGGGTCAGCTGGGGGCATATCTTCCTAATGCTGTAGAGCGTGTATCTGCAGCAGCGGGTTGGAGCAGCGATGTTTGCAGTAAACGACAGGTTGTTATCTAGGATCACACCCAGAGTCCTTGCAGTCTGAGTCGGGGAAACAACAGAGGTGCCGATGTTGATTGTCAGGTCAAGAGAGGGCCAATCTTTTCCCGGAAGGAAAAGCACTTCAGTTTTGTCAAGGTTGAGCTTGAGGTGATGAGCAGACATCCACTGAGAGATGTCAGCTAGACGAGCAGAGATGCGTGCGACGACCTGGGTCTCTGAGCGGGGAAGGACAGAATTAATTGGGTGTCGTCAGCGTAGCAGTGGTATGAAAAACCATGCGGGCTAATGACAGATCCGAGCGAGTTTGTGTACAGGGAGAAGAGGAGAGGACCAAGAACAGAGCCCTGAGGGACCCCTGTAGTTAATTGACAAGGGTCGGACTCGGACCCTCTCCAAGTTACCCTGTAGGTACGGTCTTTGAGGTATGAGGTGAGGAGGGAAAGTGCAGAGCCTGAAACTCCAAGTTCTTGGAGAGTGTGAAGGAGGATCTGATGGTTCACCGTGTCGAATGCAGCAGACAGGTCCAACAGGATGATGACAGAGGAGAGGGAGGCTGCATTGGCAGTGTGCAGTTCCTCAGTGACAGCAAGGAAGGCAGTTTCTGTGGAGTGACCTGCCTTGAAACCAGAATGGTGCAGATCCAGAAGGTTGTTCTGATGGAGATAACAGGAGAGTTGTCTAAAGACAGCGCGTTCAAGTGTTTTAGACAGGAACGGGAGGAGAGAGACAGGCCTGTAGTTTATAACATCAGACGGGTTGAGAGTGGGTTTCTTTAGGAGAGGGTTTACTCTTGCCTCCTTGAGACTGTTTGGAAAGTGACCAGAAGTTAGAGAAGTGTTGATGAAATGGGTGAGAAACGGTAGAATATCAGGAGCGATAGTCTGAAGGAGGTTTGAAGGGATAGGGTCCAGAGGACAGATGGTAGGGCGGACAGAGGTAATGAGGGTAAGAACCTCACTTGGAGAGAGAGGGGAGAAGGAGGTTAGTGTGCCGGTTGAAAGTGGCTCAGGTGATCCGGCGGTGAGTAGAGGTGAGTCAGAAAAAGAAGAGCGAATATCGTCAACCTTTTTTTCAAAGTGGTTAACAAAGTCGCTTGACAGAAGGGAGGAGGGGGAAGGAGCTTTGGGGGGGTCCAAGAGGGTGGAGAAGATGGAAAATAGTGTTTTGGGATTGGAATAGGAAGATTGGATCTTATCTTGAAAGAAAGTGCTTTTTGCCTGAGAGATGGAAGCAGAGAAAGAAGAGAGAGCTAGATAGATTAGGAGGTCGTCACGGTGTTTGGATTTCCACCATTTCCGCTCTGCTGCCCGAAGGACGGTTCTATTAGCACGCAGTGCGTCATTTAGCCAGGGAGCAGGAGGGGACTGAGGAGCCTGCCGAGATGTGAGAGGACAGAGAGAGTCCAGAGAGGAGGAGAGAGTAGAGAGGAGAGTTTCTGCAGCAGAGTTTGGAGGCAGGAGTTGGAACGAGTCAGAGGAAGGGAGGGCTGAGAGCACCGAGGAGGCAAAGGTAGAGGGGGAGAGGGAACGGAGGTTACGGCGGACAAGTGCAGGATGAGAAGAGATTAGTTTGTTATGTTTGGAAAGGGGTAGAGAGAATGAAATGAAGAAGTGATCGGATGTGTGGAGCGGGTTTACAGAGAGGTTAGAAGTAGAGCAGCTCCTTGAGAATATGAGATCAAGGACATTGCCAGCTTTATGAGTCGGTGGAGACGGAGACAGTGAGAAAGCAAAGGTGGTCAACAGAGATGTTAGTTCGTCTATCTTCCCCGTCTGGAGGTTGAAGTCTCCGAGAAGTACAGCGGGAGGGCCAGTTTCAGGGATGTGTGAGAGAAGATTATCTAATTCCTCCAAGAAGTCCCCGAAGGCGCCTGGTGGACGGTAGAGAACAACAACAGTATGTAGTGTCTCTACTTTAAAGAGTCCTCTCCTGCTGATGTTCAGGTGTATATCAGTATGTAGTGTCTCTACTTTAAAGAGTCCTCTCCTGCTGATGTTCAGGTGTATTTCAGTATGTAGGGTCTCTACTTTAAAGAGTCCTCTACCGCTGATGTTCAGGTGTATATCAGTATGTAGTGTATCTACTTTAAAGAGGCCTCTCCTGCTGATGTTCAGGTGTATATCAGTATGTAGTATATCTACTTTAAAGAGTCCTCTCCTGCTGATTAAAGTAAAGGGGGTTAGCCTCGAAGTTTGCAACAACTTCCGCCTTAGTTCACTGAATCTAGAATGACCTTCAACAGCTTTTCTCATCCCAGTGACAATATCTCCCTTGGGTGCACAAACTAACACATACAGCCTGGGTTACCCTCCTCCTTCTTTAGGGTCCCCTGGTTCCCAATGTTTCAGCTTGGATGGTTTTTTGTTGAAGCTGCAAATTAAACTTTGGTTGTTCGTTTTTCTCCAGGAAAACTAAATAAAACCCAGTCGAGGCTCAAGGGAAACGACTCTCAAACACAACGCAGATAAACAGCAGTAATTGTTGTCTTCAGACCGGGAACGTTTCCCACTAACTGTAATTAAAGAGACGGTAGTTCCATATCTTCCACTTTTAGCGTGCTTATTCGATCGTACTTGTTGTTTCCCTGTTAGTCACTCCCATCAGTAACTTATCAACCCTCTCTAAACGTTCTTGTAGAGAGAGATTTTTCTTTTTTTTCGCCATTGCGTCGCTACTGTTTTAGAAGCTAATCCTGCTAAAGCCACCTAGGAGAGTGGTCGGATAAGAGGCTTCCCTTAATGACATCTAGATAAGGACATGCTGTGTAAATCCAAGAGAGGAAGGAGGAGAGCTTGATTCAGATGTTTTAAGGATATAAGGTAAAAGGCTTGTCTTATAATGCGCTCTCATCAATGAAAGATCACTGGCTAATGGACGAGCCAACGGCGTTAGCTAGGATTGCAGAGATGTGTAGATTCATGTGCTTCACCATGAGCCTACAAGGACATGTATTACACATATTTTATTCTAATATGGTGCAACTGTCAAACAACCTAATTTCTCACGGGATTCATAAAGCATTTTGACTGATTGAAATGTCATAGTAACTTAACAGAAATGTCATAGTAACTTCGCAGCGGGGGCCCTTTAAACTTTTCGAGCACAAGATCAAACTACAGACTGTAGTCATCTGCTGCATGTAGTTAAACCAACCAATTACCTACAAGTCTCTCCGTACCCTCGCCCCCCAGTACGTATCGGACCTCCTCCATCCCTACACCCCTTCTCGGAGTCTGCGGTCCTCAGACACGGGCCTGCTCTCCATCCCCCGCTCTCGCCTACGAGCTGTTGGCGACAGGGCGTTCAGTGCTGCGGTCCCCGCCCTCTGGAATGCACTTCCTCCCTGGACATCTTCACATCCTCGCTAAAAACACACCTGTTCACCCCGGCCTTCGGGCCCGAGCCCTTTCTTGGTCCCCCGGCTTCCTTTATTTTTTGTTTGCCCTTTGAGTGTCTGTTTGTTTTGTGTTTTGTTTGTCTACCATGTACAGCGCCTTGGGTTCCTTGAAAGGTGCTATATACATATCATTTATTATTATTATTATTATTAATGAAACCATGTGTCAGCATTTCTTTCATTCAGTGAATATGTACACGTAGACAGAGGACACCGAGGAATAACTTCCGTGGAAAGTTTCATAAAAGTCCTTTCTTGCCGTGTGGATGTCATCATGCAGCTTTTGGCAGACAGAGATTCTCCCCTGCTGTCTTCAGTTCCCAAAAAGTGTGAGAAGGACTGTGACAGGAGCCACCTTCCCTCTGAAAACACCCCGGGGCCCGAGGAAGACGAGTCGCCACGAGTTAGACAACGTGAGGAAGAGTCGTGCGGCTCTGCAACTCTCTCCCCCGGAGAGAAACCCACTGACTTTGACCTCCTCCACTGAATCCCTGGAGAGTAATGTCTGCATGAAATACTTGGTGTGATTGTGTTCCGGCTTTCAGACACATGAACAAAGACTGAGAATAAAGCGGCTCTCTTTTCTCCTTCCATCTGCGCTTCAGGGGAAGTCAGCAGTTGTTGCTTCAATAAACAAGATGGAAGGAGTGCTGACTAGATGTTCGGATATAATATTCACAGAGATGCTGAGGTGTTAATCTGCTATAGTATGAAGGTAAAGGGACAGATATAGAAATGTCATCTGAGAGACATTTGTCCTTCAGTCGTGTGACGAGGAGCTGATAGATGTAACGAGTTCAGCGAGTCATTGAAGTGAGACGACACTGACACTGAACATGAGACAAGCTCAGCAGGGTTAAGAAGTCTCAGAGCGAATAACGTGGTAGTTTATTGATAGTTTTTAGTTGAAGTTATAATATTCTGAGCACATCCAGACACATCGTTCTTTACTTGAGATGCTTCCCTTGAGAGGAACATGTTATATCAAAGGGTAGATTTGATTGCAGTCTTTATACAGTTCTTGGATTTCTGTTCAAGGTTCAAGACGAAGCCTACTCCAAAGTATGCTTGCATGAATGAACTGTACTTCAACGTGTATATTTTCTACTTTTTCAATGCTATTTTATTTCTATTTGAGATGTTTACATTTTGAATTGTCTCGTCTTTTAATTTCTCTATTGTTCAATGCCTTGTCTCTTTATGCTGCTGCGACGCCAACATGTCCCAAATTGGGATCAATAAAGTACTTCCTATCTTATCTTATGAAGTCTTTCATCGTACGGTGGCCGACAGGTGGAAACACGCTAAAACGGTCCAAAACCTTTACCGTGTTTTAAGTAAACGCTGCGCATGTTTCCTCAAGTTGGTGAATGTTTTCTAAATACATTTCAGTTTTATATTTGCATCGTTTCTGAAGCTGCAGAGCGTTTCTCCTGACGGAGGAGTGTTGGGCCGTTGTAGCGCGTTGGCACCTTTCAGACACCGTACATTTGGATTTAAAATGTAGAACGTTAATATGTGCTAATTGTGAAAAGATACATATATTAAACGCCAGCCTACCTTCAATGGATATACGATTTGAAACCGGTACAATGTGTTGTGTTTTGTCCTTGAGAAAAGGCAGCTTGTTTCTACTGTTATCATATTCAGATGTTTCTTATTGTATTATAATTATTCATCCAAGACCCTGCGAAGATGAGTAGATTCAATCTTGTGTTAAGTGTTGCCTTGAGTCTGGATTTCATTACGAACAAATCCCGCCCCTCCCCTCCTCTCCTGCTCTCTGAAGGTCGCTGTGTTGTCCAGTGAATGTCAATGAACAGAAGATGGATTTTCTGTGGCCGATTTGATCCAAGGTGCTTCCAACGAGAACAATGCCTGCCCCTGTGTTCAGGAAGTCCCCGGCAAGGGGAACTGTGACCCTGGATCAGCCAGTGCAACATGCAGAATATGAGCAATTTAAATTAAATGTCGCCGGCTCAGGAATGAAAATATGTCAGAACAACTTGAAAGTGAAAGCCTTCAATTACTTGTTTCCCTTCGTATTCCATCCATGTGTCTGCGGCCGGTGACAGACTGTGAAGGCCTTCCTGCTGCATTGTGTTTCCCAGAAGCTTTCAGCTGTAACTCCAGCAGCAGCTGCAGACAGAATGCGTCTCACACGGAGACCCAAAGTGGACTTTATTCTGTTCTCCAGAATGAAAGTGTGATTCTGTGTGTCACCTCGGGGTTAGAGTCTCTCTCAAGGGCAAATTAAAACAGCTGTGATCTGCTTTTGAAGGTCTTTTTTTACGTTGACCGTCACTCTCTAGTGTCCCCTGGTCTCCCAGCTGTGTGCGTCACTCTTTAGTGTCCCCTGGTCTCCCAGCTGTGTGCGTCACTCTTTAGTGTCCCCTGGTCTCCCAGCTGTGTGCGTCACTCTTTAGTGTCCCCTGGTCTCCCAGCTGTGTGCGTCACTCTTTAGTGTCCCCTGGTCTCCCAGCTGTGTGCTTCACTCTTTAGTGTCCCCTGGTCTCCCAGCTGTGTGCGTCACTCTTCAGTGTCCCCTGGTCTCCCAGCTGTGTGCTTCACTCTTTAGTGTCCCCTGGTCTCCCAGCTGTGTGCGTCACTCTTTAGTGTCCCCTGGTCTCCGTTGTGTTTTAAATTTCTTTCTAACCAACAATAATAAAAGTTGAACATTCCAAAATAACTCGTAGGCCTACTGGGGAAGCCACTCACCAAAATAAACGTGTGGAGCTTTAACTCTCTGCTGTATTGGAGATGATCTTAATGGATCTGAAGCACGGCATTTACTTCAAGGGCACACACCAAACGTATAAATGATTTTCACGAAGAGATAAGGACTAACACACTCTGCCCGTAAATCCAGAAGCTCAGGGTATTGACAAACTGTAAGAGGCGCTGCAGCTTGTTAGGATTATACAATATGAAGCAAGTGGAAAATATCAATAGACTAGATGAGTAGCAGGTATGGGATGAATCAAAGAGGAAAGGGAGATAAATACGAGAAGGGCAAGCGGAGGTTTTATAAATAAACACAAAAGATCATTTTTTTTCCCGTGTGAATAAACATGCATTAGCAAACAGTCGGTCATATCAGCAGCAGAGCAGAACGGAGAGGAAATGAGAAGTATCAGCATGAAACACAGAGTTAATGCTTTCTCTAATGGACTGACAGCATGGAGGCTGAACACACATATTCAGTTGTACAGAGGACTCTTTAAGGTAGAGACACTACATACTGATATACACCTGAACATCAGCAGGAGAGGACTCTTTAAAGTAGAGACACTACACACTGATATACACCTGAACATCAGCAGGATAGGACTCTTTAAAGTAGAGACACCACATACTGATATACACCTGCACATCAGCAGGAGAGGACTCTTTAAAGTAGAGACACACATACTGATATACACCTGAACATCAGCAGGAGAGGACTCTTTAAAGTAGAGACACTACATACTGATATACACCTGAACCTCAGCAGGATAGGACTCTTTAAAGTAGAGACACCACATACTGATATACACCTGAACATCAGCAGGATAGGACTCTTTAAAGTAGAGACACTACATACTGATATACACCTGAACATCAGCAGGAGAGGACTCTTTAAAGTAGAGACACCACATACTGATATGCAGGAGGTTTTTTTATGTCTTGTGGTCTTTTGTTTGTTTGTTAAACTTCAGAGGATGTTCCAATTTCTCATAAATCTCACATAGACGAAAACACCAACATCCTTTATCCAGTCAGATGATGATCATGTATTCGCTCCTCTGAGGCCTCAGGAGCGAGGGGGTGAATCCACCTGAACAATGCATGTGAACACATGAAGTCTGGATGGTGACAGAGAGGGAAAAGCATTGCCAAAGAAAGAAAAGGGGAGAAACTTTTGGAAATTAGCCTGTGGGGACCGGCGTGGCACTTTGATGAATGTCTTGTGCTCAGAGAGGAGCTAAAGCTTTTTCATCAGAGGGATCCTCCTCAGCAGGTTTCAGGCCCCGCGGCCACGAAGGGGCTTCAACACCTTTCGTGTGATCTGAATGAAATCTGTTTCAAATGCATATTCAATTAAAACATTCAGAATAGACAACATACAACAAAGACACGCAGCATTCATACGTACATACAATTATAACAAAATAAAATGCAGGAAATAATTAAATTCGTAGAATATTGATTTAAAAACAATCGTTGAGCCGGTCACAAAACCATAGTCCGTTCCACCTGTCTTTGTTTTTCTGCTGTTCCCTTTAGTGTTTACTTCCTGTCTGTCTTCTTCTGCTGTTCCCTTCAGTGTTTACTTCCTGTCTGTCTTCTTCTGCTGTTCCCTTTAGTGTTTACTTCCTGTCCGTCTTCTTCTGCTGTTCCGTTTAGTGTTTACTTCCTGTCTGTCTTCTTCTGCTGTTCCCTTTAGTGTTTACTTCCTGTCCGTCTTCTTCTGCTGTTCCGTTTAGTGTTTACTTCCTGTCTGTCTTCTTCTGCTGTTCTCTTTAGTGTTTACTTCCTGTCCGTCTTCTTCTGCTGTTCCGTTTAGTGTTTACTTCCTGTCTGTCTTCTTCTGCTGTTCCCTTTAGTGTTTACTTCCTGTCTGTCTTCTTCTGCTGTTCCCTTTAGTCTTTACTTCCTGTCTGTCTGTCTTCTTCTGCTGTTCCCTTCAGTGTTTACTTCCTGTCTGTCTTCTTCTCCTGTTCCCTTTAGTGTTTACTTCCTGTCTGTCTTCTTCAGCTGTTCCTGTTAGTGTTTACTTCCTGTCTGTCTTCTTCTGATGTTCCCTTCAGTGTTTACTTCCTCTCTGTCTTCTTCTGCTGTTCCTGTTAGTGTTTACTTCCTGTCTGTCTTCTTCTGCTGTTCCCTTTAGTGTTTACTTCCTGTCTGTCTTCTTCTGCTGTTCCCTTTAGTGTTTACTTCCTGTCTGTCTTCTTCTGATGTTCCCTTTAGTGTTTACTTCCTGTCTGTCTTCTTCTGCTGTTCCCTTTAGTGTTTACTTCCTGTCTGTCTTCTGCTGCTGTTCCCGTTAGTGTTTACTTCCTGTCCGTCTTCTTCTGCTGTTCCCTTCAGTGTTTACTTCCTGTCTGTCTTCTTCTGCTGTTCCCTTTAGTGTTTACTTCCTGTCTGTCTTCTTCTGCTGTTCCCTTTAGTGTTTACTTCCTGTCTGTCTTCTTCTGATGTTCCCTTTAATTTTTACTTCCTGTCTGTCTTCTTCTGCTGTTCCCTTTAGTGTTTACTTCCTGTCTGTCTTCTTCTGCTGTTCCCGTTAGTGTTTACTTCCTGTCTGTCTTCTTCTGCTGTTCCCTTTAGTGTTTACTTCCTGTCTGTCTTCTTCTGATGTTCCCTTTAGTGTGTACTTCCTGTCTGTCTTCTTCTGCTGTTCCCTTTAGTGTTTACTTCCTGTCTGTCTTCTTCTGCTGTTCCCTTTAGTGTTTACTTCCTGTCTGTCTTCTTCTGCTGTTCCCTTTAGTGTTTACTTCCTGTCTGTCTGTCTTCTGCTGTTCCCGTTAGTGTTTACTTCCTGTCTGTCTTCTTCTGCTGTTCCCTTTAGTGTTTACTTCCTGTCTGTCTTCTTCTGCTGTTCCCTTTAGTGTTTACTTCCTGTCTGTCTGTCTTCTGCTGTTCCCGTTAGTGTTTACTTCCTGTCTGTCTTCTTCTGCTGTTCCCTTTAGTGTTTACTTCCTGTCTGTCTTCTTCTGCTGTTCCCTTTAGTGTTTACTTCCTGTCGGTCTTCTTATGCTGTTCCCTTTAGTGTTTACTTCCTGTCTGTCTTCTTCTGATGTTCCCTTTAGTGTTTACTTCCTGTCTGTCTTCTTCTGCTGTTCCCTTTAGTGTTTACTTCCTGTCTGTCTTCTTCTGCTGTTCCCTTTCGTGTTTACTTCCTGTCTGTCTTCTTCTGATGTTCCCTTTAGTGTTTACTTCCTGTCTGTCTTCTTCTGCTGTTCCCTTTAGTGTTTACTTCCTGTCTGTCTTCTTCTGCTGTTCCCGTTAGTGTTTACTTCCTGTCTGTCTTCTTCTGCTGTTCCCTTTAGTGTTTACTTCCTGTCTGTCTTCTTCTGCTGTTCCCGTTAGTGTTTACTTCCTGTCTGTCTTCTTCTGCTGTTCCCTTTAGTGTTTACTTCCTGTCTGTCTTCTTCTGCTGTTCCCTTTAGTGTTTACTTCCTGTCTATCTGTCTTCTGCTGTTCCCTTTAGTGTTTACTTCCTGTCTGTCTTCTTCTACTGTTCCCTTTAGTGTTTACTTCTTGTCTGTCTTCTTTCTGCAGATTGATATGTCTTGATTAGATTGACCTCCTTAGCAACGGTCTGTTAGTGAAACATGACAGACCTCTGGAATTGACCAATCAGAATCGAGTATTCAACCAAGCCATGTAATAAAGTGGAGAGAAACAAAAAAATGTGAAAAATATGATGTCGGTTTCAGCCCATTTCTGTTCAGGCAGTTCCGGGCATCAGTTATAATAAGCCTATCTCAGACACAACATGTGTCCATGGAGATGAAAGGACGTCTCATTAGTATCTGGGTCTCACTTTATCTCTGAATCTCATGCATACACACTTTCTGTTCAAACCATTTCTGGGCTGATGCACTCATTCATGTTATTCTCAATGACTGACGCCGCCTTTACGCTCTGCTGGCTCCCCGAAAGAAGTGAAACAAGAAATACAAAATGAGATTCAGTGAGGGAGACGGTGATAAAGGTTCCAGCTGGGCTCGGTGTAGTTTTTTTTCTTCCGATTATTAGCATTGAAGTTTTTTCACCTTCAATAGATTCAAACTTTTAATTAATGACTTTTAACCCGGGGAAAAAAACTGCTTTGATTTCAGGCACATGTTGAAGGAGTTCACTAAAACTTTACATAACAACTCAGCAGAGGAAAGAGTCGCAAATGTCCCGACATACAGTAAGAAACTTTATTAGGAACACTTGAAAGTCAGGTGGATTTCTACATAAGCAAAATGATCTTCACTGGGATGATTTTCCTACCGATACAAATGACATATGTTTCCTATAAAGTGTCTTGTTTTCTAAGGTCACATTGTTCTGTTGTTCCGCATGATAAACAAAAGTAAAGCGGAAAGAGATGTTGAGGGGCGTTAAAGTCACCACCATCATTATGGGTTGTCCTCTCGGTCCTCAATATCCAGACAGAGGGTGATCTGTCTTGGCTTTTGGACAAATGAACAAAAACATCAACACCAGTGTCCTCAGCGGTATTTCTGAAAACACAGAAATATCAATGAGCAATCTAAAATGTCAGATTTGCATAATAACATGTTAAGTCTAGACACTCCAATATTCATTATATGAAACTCTGCTTGAAGGACGTGCTCCGCCTTCTCTGTCCACACACACACACACACACACACACACACACACACACACACACACACACACCCTGTGCAGAATATAAAGGAGAATAAGAGAGATAATGAGTCGAATGTGATGTAACATCGGCCCTGAATAAAAACGAGTCCTCGCCCCTTCACCTCGCCTTCACCTTCATATTTCGTTACAAAAACCCAAAAACAATTCCTGAACTCATTTACTTTTCCTTCAGTCAGCAACACTCTCCAACTGATTGTGAGAAATTAGTTCTAAGAAAGCATGCCAACCCACACACACACACACACACACACACACACACACCACACACACACACACACACAGTCTGCAGACACCTGAAAACACTTTCTAGGTCAGCGGTAAGGGGAGCGCTGATGTGTTCGGTTGATGAATCACTCGCTGCTCAGACGTTCATTTAGAAAGATTTAATTGTAATGTCTATGGATAATATATGCAGCAATTATTTAAAATACCGGGTTTAAAGTAGTTCAGAGTATATCTGGTCTTTTTGTTTCGATGACATTCTGGTGAGAAAGAAGGTTTTTGAGTAAGTAAGAAAAGACTTGGGTCAAGTTTTAAATCCATGAAAAAATCTGTGCATTCAAAAAGTGCTTTAATGCAATGAGTGTGCAGAAAGCCAGCCTGCGGATGCATGAACTGATAAAGGATACGCATGGAAGCAATACGATAATTCAAATGCCACCAACGTCTATATCTCAGGTTTTAATGTTGATATATGTGTGTGTATATGTGTCACGTTCACAGGTACAGATTTGAACCCAAAAGCACGACAGAGATTCAACCAATGTTCAAAAAGTTCACTTTAATAAGGTGAGGAACAGGCAGTGTTAAAACCAGGCAGTCCAGCTGTGAACCATCCAATACAGGGGGCAGAGCCAGGACAGCTGGGAGTGGAGTGTATACTCTGTGGAGCTAATGAGGGGGTGAGTGGACGGTGAGGGGGGTGAGTGGAAGATCCAGGAGGAAGGCAGGGTCTGAAATGAAAGTAGAGACGAGTGTTATCGCATTGTAACGTTTGATGGATCCTGGCAGGGTTTTAATTAAGAGCTTCACGAGAACACCTTCATCAGGATGAACCCGGAGCAGCAGTCGGGTTAGGGTTAGGGTTAGGGTTAGGGTTAGGATAATGTTGTGAATCGAGTGGCCTGTGTTCGTCGTCCATTACATACGCCTGCCCATACCATAACCCCACCGCCACCATGGGCGACTTGATTCACAACATTACCCTACCCCTACCCCTAGCCCTACCCCTCACACCAGATACTGACTGGTTTTCGGAACCCCCAGACCCCCCCAATAAAGCAAAAATGCACGTTTCAGAGTTGCCTTTTATTGTGGCCAGCCTAAGGCCAACCTGTGCAATAATCATGCTGTCTAATCAGCATCTTGATATGCCACGCCTGTGAGGTGGGATGGATTATCTCGGCAAAGGAGAAGTGCTAACTATCACACATTCTTTCAGATTTGTGAAAAATATTTGAGATAAATGGTTATTTTGTGTTCATAGAAAATGTTTTAGATCTTTGAGTTCATCTCATGAAAAACGGGAACAAAAACAAAACTGTTGCGTTTATATTTTTGTTCAGTGTAGCTCCAACAATCCATCACACACACACACACACACACACACACACACACACACACACACAAACACAAACACACACACACACACCATTTGTATTGTATTATTCAATGAGAAAGGTTACAGGTTGAATTGAGGCGAATATTTGTAATGTTCAGAGGTTGTTGTTTAATATTCATGAGAATATTTGTCATTGTTGAAATGATAATAAACATTAGCATAAAGCATATGTGTCCACTCATATGTTGATAAGAGTATTAAAAACTTGAAAAATATTCCTCTAAGGTACATTTAGAACAGATAAAAAATGTGCGATTAATTTGCGATTAATCGCACATTAACTATTTTAATCGACTGACAGCCCTAACATCAACAGATGGCCCCAAAGGCAATAGAGACACCTCTGCAGTGTGTGATGTTCTGTAAGTGAACGAATATGCTTTATCTCACCAGCTAATGCACTTATGACACTTTTAATTCACTCCAGCATCCTGCGCTGTGTGAGGTCAAAGACAAAACAACGGTCAGGGTCAGAGATCAGATCCAAATGTCAGAGATTGAGTTTCCTGAATCTCGTTAACATGTATTTTTCCAAAGCAAGGGTTTTGTGGAGCGTGTGCAGAGAACCCAAATCACTTTGCTTGGAGTTCAACAGCAGAAAAAAGGCTTTTATTTTAACCTAACCCTAAACCTAACTCGCTTGGGCACCATTGACCCGGGCGGACTAAATGAAAAATACCATTGATCAGTCCGCCTCCCACGCTTTAAACATGTTTTATTAACTTTAATAACCTGTGTGATCTCCCCCCCCCACCCCCCCACCCCCCGGGGTATCTCCCCTGCAGATGGGTGATTTTAATTCCCTTCTCTGCGGGTGTGTCAGTCTGTTTTAATCCGCTCTCCACGTATTTTAGCACTTATATTTAGTTATTAATTATTTATAGATCCTCCTCATCTGGACTTTTTTTATTGGTGTGCTACATTTTTATGGCATGTTTTCAGCACTATCTTATCTATCTTAATGGTGTTCATATTTATGTTTTTATTTCTTCTTACATGTTTTATATTTTTAATGTATATGTGTATGTTTTTATCAGAAAATGATCAAAGCCACATGAGGAGGGACGCTTTTATTGGTGTATTTATATTTATTTTAAAATAATGTATTACCTGGAGGCTAGAAAACCACCCGCAGAGAGGAACTCTTCACCTCCCTGCCACCCTTTTAAATAAACGAGCCAAAAACACTGCCCTTTGGAATTTTTTAAACTTACTCGACCTCGATTTTAGTGGTTTTTGTTTTTCAGTGACATCCAGTTCATTTTACACGATTTTACTAACCCAGTGTGCCTTCCTTTATTTTATTATTATTAGTTCATTTTAACACTCCCTTTACTTTTTAAATTCATATTACTGGGTAATTGTTTTAATTATTTTTATCTTTATCATTGCACTTGTGTTTTAACTGCACTTACACTTATAAATGTTTTGTATACTTCGCTTATACTAATAGAACTGGAATCACTTTTAAATTAGATCCCCCTATCATTTAGGGTCTTTTACAGATTCCATTGGGACAAGCTCCGCACACGCACACACACACACACACATACACACATACACACACACACAATATCACACATACATTACACACACACACACACACACACACACACACACACACCACCCTCCAGATCCTGTGACGGGGAGATCTTCTTTTTAACATACTCTGCCGCCGTTCCGTGGTCCAGCTCCGTTCTGCACTTTTTAACCATTCTTTTGAAACGGTCTTGTGCTCACGGAGCTTTTATGATGCTTTTAAAAGGGGTTTTATAAGGTTTATCTTTACGGAGGTTTTTAATGTTTTTTTTAAACACCTATCTACCGAGAGCTAGTGGAGCCCTGCGCTCTTCCCCAACCCTAACCTAACCCTAACCCTTGCATGAAAACATCTTGAAGCGTAGCAAAAAGAGAGCGGTTGACCTACAGGACGATTACACTTTAAGATATTTGATGCTTCATTAAATCATACAAGAACTGGAAAGGGGGAAAAGGCCAAAACAATGAGTCATAAACATTCATGAATCGCTGATGAGATCTGAGCGGACGGGGGATGTTTAACAACAATAACAACAACAACTAACGATGTAATGGGTCAATGCAAGGTCACGATCCAGAATGAATCACACACATTTCTTGTCTTTGGACAATTCTGTTCAGTAACAATAAAAGAAAATTCTGGTTTTGGTCTCAATTTGGATGATATTTAAAAAAATCTATGGTTTATTTTTACTTTAATTTACTGAATGAACATCATGCTGTGTTGAAGAAAGACTAGTGATTGAGACTATTAACACAACAAGTAAATGCTCACAGAGGAAACAAATGAAGTAAGAAGTAGGGTACTTGTCTCATCGACCTATATATTAATGGTTGATATTTCTGAATGCATTCCCTATTTTGTGGTTTATTTTTAGGGTAAATGGGAACACAATGCACGGAATGCACATCACGCTGTATTGAAGAAGACTTGAAACAAGTTATAGAGACCATAAACGTACCTGTACACACACACACACACACACACACACACACACACACACACACACACACACACCCACACATACACACATACACTGAACAAAAATATAAACGCAACACTTTTGTTTTTGCTCCCATTTTTCATGAGATGAACTCAAAGATCTAAAACATTTTCTATAAACACAAAATAACCATTTCTCTCAAATATTATTCACAAATCTGAAAGAATGTGTGAAAGTGAGCACTTCTCCTTTGCCGAGATAATCCATCCCACCTCACAGCTGTGGCATATCAAGATGCTGATTAGACAGCATGATTATTGCACAGGTGTGCCTTAGGCTGGCCACAATAAAAGGCCACTCTGAAACGTGCAGTTTTGCTTTATTGGGGGTCTGGGGGGGTCCGAAAACCAGTCAGTATCTGGTGTGAGGGGTAGGGCTAGGGTTAGGGTTAGGGGTAGGGTTAGGGGTAGGGTTAGGGGTAGGGTTAGGGGTAGGGTTAGGGGTAGGGTTAGGGTTAGGGTTAGGGTAATGTTGTGAATCGAGTGGCCTGTGTTCGTCGTCCATTACATACGCCTGCCCATACCATAACCCCACCACCACCATGGGCCACTCGATTCACAACATTACCCTAACCCTTACCCTACCCCTACTCCTCACACCAGATACTGACTTGTTTTCGGATCCCCCTAGACCAGGGATGGATTATCTCGGCAAAGGAGAAGTTCTAAAAGAGAACAATCTTAAAATATTTTACTGTTAATTGATAGCTTTTAGTATAAGTACATGTATTCAATTACTGCACAAAACACACACACACACACACACACACACACACACACACACGACACAACCTATCCAAACCCACGTTGTATTATTCAGTTTGTTTTTATGTTATTTCTATGTTCATGTGACACTATGTCTGTCTGTTCCTGTCACACATAATCACAACGTATTACATGTATGTGATGTGTCACACACATCTGAAATGCTGCACCAGGTCCTCTGCATCTGAGAAAGGAGGTTTATTTATAGTGTGACTGCCCTTCTGGTGCTCCCTGTGTATGATGACACTCTTTATGGATGACATGGAGGTCATGTTGAGTGCAACGGCACTATGGTTGCCCTGGAGCATTGTGGGTCAGCGGCAGGTGAAATGATCGTTGTGATGGGACTCAACCCGAGCTCATCCTGCTGGCCTCTCACAGAGGCAGCTTCTTAGGGAGATGGAGGTATTTGCACTGAAAGGAGGAACAGCCACATCGTGTACTGCCATGCTGGTATAGATGGTTTCCTCCGGGCTGCAGAGTGCAAGGGGTTGCTGACGGGTTGCCACAGTATAGCCTGTCCCCTGCAGCTGAGATCTAACATTGACTACACTGGCATCTGAGTTTTTCAATTTCAACTGTATTGTAAGATTATATTTTAACTGTAGTACGTATTATTTTATTGAGCTGTATTGAATCTTGTTTTATAATTGTTTGTGTGATACAGATGCTGCAATGTGTGTTGATTGTTGTTTACCTTCCTAATGACTGCAGATGGAAATGAGCTATTAGCTCAAATCTGGCATAATTCATCTCTTCTCTTTTCGAAGATGGATGTATTTGTATGCACGGTCCTTGTTGAAATAAATACATACTAACCAAACACTCACTGCGGTAGGATTAGGACGGGACGGTAGAATGAATGCTGTAGTAATATATAAACATGTGTTGATGATGCCTGGTCATTTGTTTGCATATTGTGTGTGTGTGTGTGCGCGTGCGCGTGCGTGCGTGTGTGTGTGTGTGTGTGTGTGTGTGTGTGTGTCCTAGCATTACTATACTTGTGGTGACCTAAATCTTTTTACAGTCACGTGTGGGGACTCGCCGCCCTTATAGGGACAAATTGGAGGGCATCATTAACTTTAGGGTGAAGACGTGGTTAGGTTTAGGGTTAGGCATGTGTTGGTTATGGTTAAGGTAAGGATAAGACTCCAGGAAATGCATGTAAGTCAATGCAATGTCCCCTGAAGTGATGTATACATGGTATATGGGTGTGTGTGTATGTATGTGTGTGTGTGTGTGTGTGTGTGTGTGTGTCTGTTTGAGCTCACACAGAGTAAAGTCACCTTGCAGAAATATATTGGGGCTCGTGATGGATGACTTGAAATTTCAGGTGGGATGTTTTTCCACCTTGACAACAATAACTAACACAAAATGGCTGCTGGCGAGGAATGAAAACACACTTTAAATCCAAACATGTGTGCAGAGCAGTTCATGCATTTAAACATGTGGATTATAATACTGATGAACGTTCAGAACAATGTACTTCGGCAACTTACCACATACGTTTTAAAATGCTTAATAAGCACCGTAACTTTCATGATATAATTTCTCCGTCATAATCGGTTGTTTCCGTGAACGGCCGAATGTCGTGCGATGGCAAATGCTGCGGCCGCAAGGCATTGTGGGACAGCATGTTCTCATATGGTGTCAATGCATTCATATTTTTAGGTTTTTTTTGTGCTCAAACTTAGGTGTAAGTCGGACAAAAGAGAAAATGTAGCACTCGATAAAACACATTGTGCATTCATGACTACTTTTATCCATATCTACATTTCAACCAGGAGAGACTTTGTTGTGATTTAACGATATGTATTTGCTGCTAAGAATACACAGATGAATTTGATGTTTGGCGATTAGACCCCGATGAGCGGAGGTACAGTTCCGAGGGGAAACCAGCATGATAGACCTGTGAACTCATGCTTGCTATTTATTGTCGTTGTAACAGTTGTTTATTTCTCTGAGTACAAATAAATGATTTGTTTAAAAAAATGAATCAAATATCACGGATGCCGATGACCTAAACTTTGATTTTCATGAACAATGTGTGCTAGAGGGTCCAGAAAGGTTGTTAAGCTTCTTCTTCTTGAACCCTTTTGAACATGACGGAAACTATTTGAGAATACATTTCTTAATTTGTTTATACCTTGAAAAAAAAATTGTATTTAGCTTCTCTTTGTTATAATTATTATTATTGTTTGTTTTGTTTCTAACATGTTCATTGACTAATAATAATAATAATAATAATAATAATAATAATAGAACCCCCTAGTGGAGTCCAGACACTGGTGGAGATAAGATAAGATAGAACTTTATTGATCCCAATTTGGGAAATGTCTGGGATTGATGGAGGTCTGAAGAGGACTGGTTTAAGCTTCTGGATGGGAGGAATGGGAGGAGGGGGGGTGGAGGGGGGTTTCTGTCAGGAGGGGAGAGAGCAGATTTAAAGGTGTGACGCTGCGCTGTGATTGGCTTGTGGGAATAGAGGTGAAAGTGATTGGAGGGGTGAGAGTAGTGAGAAGGAAATATGTGAATGACAGGATATAAAAACGGCCTTCCTCTGTGAACTTGCTTCATTCAGATGTTGTGATGTTATCTTTGAATCTTTCAGATGCTGTGAACAGAGAGTCAGACACAATTTGATTTCTTATCCTATCTTTCCATAAATGTTGAGATCAATTCCAATTATCAACCTGACTAAATGTGTTTTTATTCTGTTCAAAATCACAATTTATTTCGTTCTTTGTCTTTTCTTTTCTTTTTGAATTGTCTATGTCATTTGTATCTGTGTGTATAAGTCCCTTTTGTGAGGGCAAAAGAAACGATCAGAAGTTGGTCGCAAAAAATTAAATCTAGTCACAATGAAGGGGAAAACATCTGAAAGTTGTAACGAGTAAATTGTAATCTTGCTTTTGATTTGGATTCTTGAATAAACTTTGAGATAAAAGGAACAAAATAAACAAAGTCATGAATCAAACTGTGCCGCCTCACATCCCTTTGTTTCTCCATTATCTTGTACGTGTCCTATTTACATAATTACCTTGAGATGAACTTCAACAATAATTACCAATCAGATAATTATCCGTTCATGCAAGGAGGGTTTAGTAAGAATCGAAAATTTGAAATGAGCTCGTTAGAAGGCATCACACAATCATTACAACATAAATGATAATAATAAAAAACATAAGGCATAAAATAATTATCATAATAAATGTTTTTTTAAACTGAAAAAATGCCTTAAAAAATGTATTATAATAATATAATACATAATTATAAGTAAACATGTATTATTAATAAAAGACATCGGGCATAAAACAATTATTTAAAAACTAAATAATAAATAAATATAACATAAATGTTTTTTTAAACATCGTCAAAGAATGCATTAAAAAATAATTATAATTATATAAATATGAACTATAATAATTACAATTACAAATTAATTAATAATACAATTATTATAAAATAAACAAAAAAGATTTAAAAGATAAATAATAAAAATGACATGTTTCCATGCCAGAGCACAGAGCAGTGCCGAAGTCCCTTGGAAGTCAAAGGAGGCCAGGCAGGCTGTACGGGTGTGGTTCTCCTTCCGTCCTGGGTGTCTCTCTTCTCCCTGTCTTCTGCACAGCTAATCCGCAGCTGATCGGTATCTGCCTGTGCACCTGAGTCTGATGGCTGATTGGATCCTCTCACCCTCAGCTGGCCTATCAGCAGCCAGGGCCGACCATAAAGGAGGCACCCAGGAAGTCTTCTCTCTCTCCCTCTGGGTCTGTTGCTGATGAGGAGCCTGCAATTGACTGCAGTGTTTAGCAACTCATGCTCCTTGTATTGTCTGACCCTTTTGAAAGTGTGTGTGTGTTGAGAGGTGGAGGAGTTAGGTAAGTCTGGGGAACCCTGTACATTTCTCACCAAGTAGATAACTAATGTTTAGACACACTAGGGTAGCGGATTGTTGCTTAGTTTAGTAGTTTAGTTAGTGAGGGTTTTGTTTGAGTTTTGGTTTCAAAGGATAGATGTAGAGAGGCCTGGTTTTGTTATGCTTGTTTCTTTTGTTTGGCTCAATCTCCTCCTCCTCCTCTCCTCTCCTCCTCATCCTCCCCCCTCCTCCTCATCCTCCCCCTCCTCACACAGAGTATTTCTGTTAAACTTCAGTTCAGTTAGGTTGTTCAAGGAATAAACCTTTTGCCAACCTTTACGCTGACTCCCTCATAATTATTGTTTGTGATGTGTTGTTGTCTCCAGGTCCCCTAGACCTTAGTGGGGACGTAACGGGAGCTTTAATTGTCCCCTCTATAAGAGGAGGAGGACTTTCATGAGAACTCATTCCGAGTTACATTTACAGCAGGAACTTAATCTGACCAGTTTGATACCCATCAGAGATTTTAAACTAATTTAAAAAAAGCTAGAGAATTCATCAGTGGGTGTTTGCAGCTGCATTATCTGACCATTTGAATTGTCAATGGCTACTTGGTGCGATGTTGTATTGGATTGTTGCCTCTGTGTTTAGTGTCCTGTCTGTCTGTAACTTCGGGTGGTCGTGTTACCACTGATCAGGTCTCTCTTGAGAATGAGACCTTGTGTCTTAATGAGATTGTTCACCTGTATAAATAAAGGCTAAATAAAAATATATATATATATGTGGTGGTTTATCTAAAGGCCTGAAATGCTTGATGCAGTAGAGAAGTTCACTGTCTCACAAAATATGTATTTTAACCTCTTTCCAGAATGTCGGAACCCATTGCATTCCACGTGGGACTAAAAGCTCCAGAACACACACTTAAAATGCACTCTCTCAGACACACGCACACACACACCCACACATACACACACACACACACACACACACACACACACACTTACACGCACACACACTTAAAGTGCACTCTCTCAGACACACGCACACACACACACGAATGCACACACACTAATGCACACACACACACACACACACACACACACACACACACACACACGCACACGCATGCACACATACACACACAGACTTACACACGCACACATACACACACATGCACGTACATGCACGCACACATACACACACGCACACACACACACACACACGCACACGCACTAATGCACACACACACACATACACACACACGCACCCACACACACCCCCCCCCCACACACACACACACACACACACACACACCCACACACACTCACACACATTTGAGCACTCCTGGTGAATATTGGATGGAGTGACGTTGAGGCTTTTCGGGGACGAGCTCTGAGTGGGGGGGGGGCTGTGAAGTGACAGCGGCTGTTTCTGAGTCTGAATTGGACTTCTTCCCACAGACACAGAGCGGTAATTTAAAGTGTCACATACATGCTTTGAAGTTGCTCTTCCTGACACTTTATAAAGTGCTTTTTTGTGACCTCTCGAAGCACTTTTAGCTTTCCTTTGTGCTCCAGTCAATCCTCTCAGTAAATACAGACCTGGACGTTTTCTCTCACTGATCCTGTTGTTGTGTTCACTGTTTGTTGTTTGTTTCTCATGTGTGGTGTCTTGATGTTTGTCTGTTGATGTTACACATGGAGCTGCTGTGAAGTCACATTTCAGTCTTGATCTGACCAAGTATTATCGTATCGAATGGTTTTAAATATACGAGTCAGCATTCACACCAGTTCTCACAGAGGCTCACGTTGGGGTTAAGATAAGACATGTTTCTGAAACTAAAGACACTTTGGAAGGCCAGGAAATAATGACCCCCTTAAAGTCTGCCTTAGCGCTGCTTCACTCAGGACTTATTATCAGATGACCTCTCTCTAAATCCTTGCAGATAATGTTTAACTTCAATATCAGATTGAAGGTATTGCATGTTTGAACAGGATTAAGAGGACAGAGGAGGATTCTGGGTAATGGAGAGGCTCATGATGTAGAAGGTCGCTGGTTTGATCCTCAACTTTCAAAAATGTCCTTACTTTCCAGATTACTTCACTTTCTAAATGTTGTTTTAAAGAGGCACAGTAGAGACACTACGTACTGATATACACCTGAACATCAGCAGGAGAGGACTCTTTAAAGTAGAGACACTACGTACTGATATACACCTGAACATCAGCAGGAGAGGACTCTTTAAAGTAGAGACACTACATACTGATATACACCTGAACATCAGCAGGAGAGGACTCTTTAAAGTAGAGACACTACGTACTGATATACACCTGAACATCAGCAGGAGAGGACTCTTTAAAGTAGAGACACTACAGACTGATATACACCTGAACATCAGCAGGAGAGGACTCTTTAAAGTAGAGACACTACATACTGATATACACCTGAACATCAGCAGGAGAGGACTCTTTAAAGTAGAGACACTACAGACTGATATACACCTGAACATCAGCAGGAGAGGACTCTTTAAAGTAGAGACACTACATACTGATATACACCTGAACATCAGCAGGAGAGGACTCTTTAAAGTAGAGACACTACATACTGATATCCACCCTGAACATCAGCAGGAGAGGACTCTTTAAAGTAGAGACCCTACATACTGATATGCACCCTGAACATCAGCAGGAGAGGACTCTTTAAAGTAGAGACACTACATACTGATATACACCTGAACATCAGCAGGAGAGGACTCTTTAAAGTAGAGACACTACATACTGATATACACCTGAACATCAGCAGGAGAGGACTCTTTAAAGTAGAGACACTACATACTGATATCCACCTGAACATCAGCAGGAGAGGACTCTTTAAAGTAGAGACACTACATACTGATATGCACCTGAACATCAGCAGGAGAGGACTCTTTAAAGTAGAGACCCTACATACTGATATGCACCTGAACATCAGCAGGAGAGGACTCTTTAAAGTAGAGACACTACATACTGATATACACCTGAACATCAGCAGGAGAGGACTCTTTAAAGTAGAGACACTACATACTGATATACACCTGAACATCAGCAGGAGAGGACTCTTTAAAGTAGAGACACTACATACTGATATACACCTGAACATCAGCAGGAGAGGACTCTTTAAAGTAGAGACACTACATACTGATATACACATGAACATTAGCAGGAGAGGACACTTTAAAGTAGAGACACTACATACTGATATACACCTGAACATCAGCAGGAGAGGACTCTTTAAAGTAGAGACACTACATACTGATATACACCTGAACATCAGCAGGAGAGGACTCTTTAAAGTAGAGACCCTACATACTGATATACACCTGAACATCAGCAGGAGAGGACTCTTTAAAGTAGAGACACTACATACTGATATACACCTGAACATCAGCAGGAGACGACTCTTTAATAAAGGCAGTTTTTCTTTTAAATAACATCTCTGAGCAGAGGACACGTTTTTGATCCTAAATATCTTGGTTTCTTCTGTTTTCTGAAGGCACAGATAGAGATTGAGATGTATTAGAATATTGGACAATAATGCATTATGGGTAGTCTTCAAAGTTCAGGGAGGCTTGCAGCAGATTGCAGATGCAGAGAAACTTGTATCTCCGACCTGTTCCCACACACTCTACTGTCTGTAGATGTGGATTTGGAGGGACACAGATTTTCATCTTCAGGTGTTGCAGAAGTTGTTCCTCTGTGCTGGGGTTCAAATTACATTTTTCTCACATGGAGGAACTCAAAAACAGATGAAATCCCGGCGCGTTGAGAGCAGCGTTGGTGTGTGTGTGGGCTGAGTGAACTGCCTCGGTCTTCGTTTAATAGGCTGCAGAGACAGAAAAGAGGTGCTTCACAATCCCATTACAATCCAATTATTCTTGGCATTTTTCCAAAAACAATGTCAGCGGTTTGACTCAAACGTTTCCCTCACAGGAGATCGAGCCGTCATGTTTCTCTCGGTTAAAAAACAGAGTGTGCTATCCATCACAAGTACATGCCACTTCGGCCAGAGTGTAGAGCAACATTATACAAACGGGACAGAGAGATATGTGGATAAAGCACCCTTCAAAGGAATCCTTTTTTCATGCATCTGTCAAATATATGGTGTCCGACAGGTGCCAACGCGCTACAACGATCAAAAAAGAGTGACGCACACAGCTGGGAGACCAGGGGACACTAAAGAGTGACGCACACAGCTGGACCAGGGGACACTAAAGAGTGACGCACACAGCTGGGAGACCAGGGGACACTAAAGAGTGACGCACACAGCTGGGACCAGGGGACAGTAAAGAGTGACGCACACAGCTGGAGACCAGGGGACACTAAAGAGTGACGCACACAGCTAGAGACCAGGGGACACTAAAGAGTGATGCACACAGCTGGGAGACCAGGGGACACTAAAGAGTGACGCACACAGCTGGACCAGGGGACACTAAAGAGTGACACACACAGCTGGGAGACCAGGGGACACTAAAGAGTGATGCACACAGCTGGGATACCAGGGGACAGTAAAGAGTGACGCACACAGCTGGAGACCAGGGGACACTAAAGAGTGACGCACACAGCTAGAGACCAGGGGACACTAAAGAGTGACACACACAGCTAGGAGACCAGGGGACACTAAAGAGTGACGCACACAGCTGGGATACCAGGGGCACAGTAAAGAGTGACGCACACAAGTGGAGACCAGGGGACACTAAAGAGTGACGCACACTGCTGGACCAGCGGACACTAAAGAGTGACGCACACAGCTGGAGACCAGGGGACACTAAAGAGTGACGCACACAGCTGGACCAGCGGACACTAAAGAGTGATGCACACAGCTGGACCAGGGGACAATAAAGAGTGACGCACACAGCTGGACCAGGGGACACTAAAGAGTGACACACACAGCTGGAGACCAGGGAGACACTAAAGAGTGACGCACACAGCTGGAGAACAGGGGACACTAAAGAGTGACGCACACAGCTGGACCAGGGGACACTAAAGAGTGACACACACAGCTGTAGACCAGGGGACACTAAAGAGTGACGCACACAGCTAGGAGACCAGGGGACACTAAAGAGTGACGCACACAGCTGGGAGACCAGGGGACACTAAAGAGTGACGCACACAGCTGGAGACCAGGGGACACTAAAGAGTGACGCACACAGCTGGAGACCAGGGGACACTAAAGAGTGATGCACACAGCTGGGAGACCAGGGGACACTAAAGAGTGACGCACACAGCTGGAGACCAGGGGACACTAAAGAGTGACGCACACAGCTGGGAGACCAGGGGACACTAAAGAGTGATGCACACAGCTGGGATACCAGGGGACACTAAAGAGTGACGCACACAGCTGGAGACCAGGGGACACTAAAGAGTGACGCACACAGCTGGAGACCAGGGGACACTAAAGAGTGACGCACACAGCTGGAGACCAGGGGACACTAAAGAGTGACGCACACAGCTGGGATACCAGGGGACAGTAAAGAGTGACGCACACAGTGGAGACCAGGGGACACTAAAGAGTGACGCACACTGCTGGACCAGCGGGACACTAAAGAGTGACGCACACAGCTGGAGACCAGGGGACACTAAAGAGTGACGCACACAGCTGGACCAGCGGGACACTAAAGAGTGATGCACACAGCTGGACCAGGGGACAATAAAGAGTGACGCACACAGCTGGACCAGGGGACACTAAAGAGTGACACACACAGCTGGAGACCAGGGACACTAAAGAGTGACGCACACAGCTGGAGAACAGGGGACACTAAAGAGTGACGCACACAGCTGGACCAGGGGACACTAAAGAGTGACACACACAGCTGGTAGACCAGGGGACACTAAAGAGTGACGCACACAGCTAGGAGACCAGGGGACAGTAAAGAGTGACGCACACAGCTGGGAGACCAGGGGACACTAAAGAGAGACACACACAGCTGGAGACCAGGGGACACTAAAGAGTGACGCACACAGCTGGGAGACCAGGGGACACTAAAGAGTGATGCACACAGCTGGAGACCAGGGGACACTAAAGAGTGACACACACAGCTGGAGACCAGGGGACACTAAAGAGTGACGCACACAGCTGGGAGACCAGGGGACACTAAAGAGTGATGCACACAGCTGGGAGACCAGGGGACACTAAAGAGTGATGCACACAGCTGGACCAGCGGACACTAAAGAGTGACGCCCACAGCTGGAGACCAGCGGACACTAAAGAGTGATGCACACAGCTGGGAGACCAGGGGACACTAAAGAGTGACGCACACAGCTGGGAGACCAGGGGACACTAAAGAGTGACGCACACAGCTGGGAGACCAGGGCCCTGTCTCAGGTCGACTATTTTCATTTCCTCGCTCCTCGGTCCTCGGTCTCACCGGAAGTTGATTTGTCTGCGCCATCTTGAGTAGCGTCCCATGGCTCTTATTTCTGCCGGAGGATCGAGGAACGATAATGGAGGAACCACGATCCATCCTCCGATGAAATCCTCAGATTCTCGCCCCGCCCCCTAACTGTGTATTGCTCACTGATTGGACGAGGCAGTGCATGAACTGATCGCATGCTTCTTGACATGAGAGCAGTTTCCCAGCGGAGTGAAGAAAACACATGAACCTCACGGGAGTCACTCCTCAGTTTATACCGTGTTTTGTTTCAATGAATGTTAATCTAACTGGGTTTTGATAGATAACATATCTCTTTTTCTTCTCTCAATAATTTGTATTTCTATTGTGCACTCTAATTAATATTAATCAAACTATTGTTCGTTTTAAGAATGGCGTTTATCTTTTTGAGAATTAGTTCTTATTTTTATTTTATTTATTTGGGTCTACAACAGATGATACAAATGTTTGTGTAATGTGTACTAACAGAGGCGGGGGTGTTTGTGGACAGAGCTGCTGTCAGACGATCAGCTGTGCAGCGCCGTCACAAATGGACGTCGCTTCACATGACGCTCCGGAGGAAAGGATGGCCCATTGCTCTTAAAACTAATTTCCCTGCTTCTTGTGGTTTCCTTGCGTCTCTCCATGCTTCCCTGGAGGGAGGGACTAGACGCAGGGAAAATACGCAAGTGATGGAAGCAAGGATTTAATTTAACCAACCTGAGACGGGGCCCAGGGAACAGTAAAGAGTGACGCACACAGCTGGGAGACCAGGGCACACTAAAGAGTGACGCACACAGCTGGGAGACCAGGGCACACTAAAGAGTGATGCACACAGCTGGGAGACCAGGGGCCCTTCTCACTTCGGTTAAATAGATTCCTTGCGTCCCTCACTTGCATAATTTCCAATATGGCGGACCATCTCGCACATGCGCACTGCAGATCGGGCAGAGCTGCAGATCGGGTATTGACCAAGCGGCAAACTTTGGGGAACAGCCGGGAAGCCAATACGGAAGTGCAGGGAGGTGAAGAGCTCCCCCCCTGCGGGCGGTTTCCCGGCCTCCAGGTAATAAAATAATTTAAAATAAATATAAATAAACAAATAAAAGTGTCCCTCCTCATGTGGCCTTGATCATTTTCAGATAAAAACATACACATAATATATTTAAAATTATAAAACATGTAAGAAGTAATAAAAGCATGAAATATGAACACCATTAAGATAAATAAGATAGTGCTAAAAACATGCGATAAAAATGTAGCACACCAATAAAAAAAGTCCAGATGAGGATCTATAAATAATTAATAAATAAATAAGTATAAGTGCTAAAATACGTGGAGGGCGGATTAAAACAGGCTGACACACCCGCAGAGAAGGGAACCAAAATCACCCGTCTGCAGGGGAGAGACCCCGGGGGGGGGGAGATCACACAGGTTAAAACATGTTTGAGTGGTGGGAGGCGGACCCATCAATTATATTTTTCATTTAGTCCGCCCGGGTCAATGGTGCCCAGGCGATGGATCCACCTCCGCTCCGCCGCTCGCCTCTGGCCCGTGCTCCAGCCGCTGCTGCTCTCCAGGCCCATAGATTGTACACTCTAGAGGCCATGGAGTTTAAAATGGTTGTATAAAACGCTCGTGCCGTCCCCGTCTCTAATTCGATATTGATGTTGTTTAATTCTGAGGCTGATCTCATTGCGCGTCTCCCCCACATAGAGTCTCTGGCAGGCCTTGCACCTAATTGCATAAATATCATTTGTTGTGTTAGGTGTCAAGGCCTGCCGTACATTGCTCCCCTCTCGAGAGAAGGGATTGAAAACGTGGGGGAGGCGAACGAAACCAACCTCAGAGACCCTAGCGCCTCACATGTGTGGCATATCAAGATGCTGATTAGACAGCATGATTATTGCACAGGTGTGTCTTAGGCTGGCCACAATAAAAGGCCACTCTGAAATGTGCATTTTGCTTTGTTGGGGGGGTCTGGGGGGGCCCAAAAAACCAGTCAGTATCTGGTGTGAGGGGTAGGGTAGGGTTAGGGTTAGGGTTAGGTTTAGGGTTAGGGTTAGGGGTAGGGTTAGGGTTAGGGTAATATTGTGAATCGAGTGGCCTGTGTTCGTCGTCCATAACATACGCCTGCCCATACCATAACCCCACCACCACCATGGCCCACTCAATTCACAACATTACCCTAACCCTAACCCTAACCCTAACCCTAATCCTACCCCTCACACCAGATACTGACTGGTTTTCGGACCCCCCCAGACCCCCCCAATAAAGCAAAAATGCACGTTTCAGAGTGGCCTTTTATTGGGGCCAGCCATAGGCTGAGCTAAAGATCGGGTATTGACCAAGCGGCAAACTTTGGGGAACAGCCGGGAAGCCAATACGGAAGTGCCACACACTGCAGTTCATACATGGGCCGCTAGGGAATGGCTGCAGAAAGGAGCAATTTCCATAGACCCCCATGTTGAAATGCCCAACTTTACAGCTGAAAAAAACATGTTTCTACCGATGGATGCAATAAATATTATTATCGATATACACTGAACAAAAATATAAACGCAACACTTTTATTTTTGCTCCCATTTTCCATGAGATGAACTCAAAGATCTAAAACATTTTCTGTATACACAAAATAACCATTTCTCTCAAATATTGTTCACAAATCTGAAAAAATGTGTGATAGTGAGCACTTCTCCTTTCCCGACATAATCCATCCCACCTCACATGTGTGGCATATCAAGATACTGATTAGACAGCATGATTATTGCACAGGTGTGCCTTAGGCTGGCCACAATAAAAGGCCACTCTGAAATGTGCAGTTTTGCTTTATTGGGGGGGTCTGGGGGGGCCCAAAAAACCAGTCAGTATCTGGTGTGAGGGGTAGGGTAGGGTTAGGGTTAGGTTGGGGAAAAGCGCAGGGCTCCGGAGGAGCCCTGCGTGGTGCACTGGCTCTCGGTAGATAGGTGTTTTATAAAACATTAAAAACCTCCGTAAACATAAACCTTATAAAAACCCTTTTTAAAAAAGCATAATCAAAGCTCCGTGAGGACGAGACCGTTTCAGATGAGTGGTTAAAAAGTGCAGAGCGGAGCCGGACCGCGGAACGGCGGCAGAGTATGCCTAAAAAGCAGATCCCCCCGTCCCAGGATCTGGAGGGTGGTGTATGTGTGTGTGTGTGTGTGTGTGTGTGTGTGTGTGTGCGTGCGTGTGTGCGGGATCTAAAATGGCCAATTTAAAAGTGAATCCAGTTCTATTAGTAAAAGCCATGCATAGTAGTATAAGTGCAGTTAAAACACAAGTGCAATGATACAAATATAAATAATTAAAACATTCTCCCCAGTAATATGCATTTAAAAAGTAAAGGGAGTCTTAAAATTAACAGATAATAATAAAATAAAGGAAGGCACACCGGGTTAGTAAAATCGTATATAATGAACTGGATATCACTGAAAAACAGAACCATTAAAATCGAAAAGGGTGGCAGGGAGGTGAAGGGCTCCCCCCCGCGGGCGGTTTCCCGGCCTCCAGGTAATAAAATAATTTAAAATAAATATAAATAAACAAATAAAAGCATCCCTCCTCATGTGGCCTTGATCATTTTAAGATAAAAACATACACATAAATACATTTAAAATTATAAAACATGTAAGAAGTAATAAAAACATAAATATGAACACCATTAAAATAAATAAGAGTGCTGAAAACATGCGATAAAAATTGTAGCACACCAATAAAAAAAGTCCAGATGAGGAGGATCTATAAATAATTAATAAATAAATAAGTATAAGTGCTAAAATACGTGGAGGGCGGATTAAAACAGGCTGACACACCCGCAGAGAAGGGAACCCAAATCACCCGTCTGCAGGGGAGAGACCCCGGAAGATCACACAGGTTAAAGCATGTTTGAGTGGTGGGAGGCGGACCCATTAATTATATTTTTCATTTAGTCCGCCCGGGTCAATGGTGCCCAGGCGATGGATCCACCTCCGCTCCGCCGCTCGTCTCTGGCCCGTGCTCCAGCCGCTGCTGCTCTCCAGGCCCATAGACTGCACACTCTGGAGGCCATGGAGTTTAAAATGGTTGTATAAAACGCTCGTGCCGTCCCCGTCTCTAATTCGATATTGATGTTGTTTAATTCTGAGGCTGATCTCATTGCGCGTCTCCCCCACATAGAGTCTCTGGCAGGCCTTGCACCTAATTGCATAGATAGCGTTTTTTGTGTTAGGTGTCAAGGCCTGCCGTACGTTGCTCCCCTCTCGAGAGAAGGGATTGAAAACGTGGGGGAGGCGAACGAAACCAACCTCAGAGACGCGAGGCGCCTCCCTAGTTTTGATGCCTTTATTTAATTTTGTATGGACCAGAAGGTCCTGGAGATTTTTATTACGGCGGTAGGCGGAGATCAGCCGGCACGGCCGCAGCGCGTCACAGCCGCCCCTGGCCCCCTCAAAATTGGCCTTTAGTTTGCCCAAGAGGCTGGACAGGCTCCCGGAGTAGGTTGTAATGAGGGGGACCAGGGCAGGGCCGGACGGCCGGGCGGAGATGTCTCTGTATTTCTCTATGAAGGTGCGGCCGACCTCCGCCCTAATGCTTCTAAGGAAGCGCCTCGAATAGCCCCTGGGTCTCAGCGCACTAAAGAGGATTCTGGTAGCCTCCTCCACATCCTCCGCGAGGGTGCATATTCTGTGGAAGCGGATCAGCTGGGACTTGATCAGGCCTCTGTACGTGTGCCCAGGGTGATAGCTGGTTTTATGGAGGAGTGCGTGGCGATCTGTGTCCTTAAAAAAGACCTTGGTGGCAAGTGTCTTGCTGTGGTCGCTGGAGCTGCGGAAAAACACCCCAGTGTCGAGGAACTCCACAGTGTGTGTATGTAACTGGTGTTTGAGTTTTATTTTAGGGTGATGTGTGTTGAGGATGTCTGAGAAGGTGAGGAAGTCCTGTTCTGTGTGGTGCCAGAGGCCAAAGATGTCATCCAGGTACCGGAAGTACAGAAGGGGTTTGAGGGGGAGTTTAGTAAAGACCGTTTCCTCCCAATGGGCCAGGTAAATATCCGCGTAGGCTGGCGCGTATTTCCGGCCCATCGCACAACCGCACAGCTGGAGGTAGTGGTTATTGTTAAACATAAAATCATTGCGGGTGAGTGTGAGGTGGAGCAACTGAATGATTTGGCTGTCGGGTCTGGATGGGTCTGGGTTTTTATTGAAGGAGTGCTGAATTGCGGTGAGGCCAAGTGGGGTTTCAATGTTGGTGTAAAGGGATACTATGTCTATGGAGAAAATGAGGGTGTGGCTGGGGACTGTGAGGTTTTTTATTTTGTTGACAAAATCATATGTGTCTCTGAGATAACTGGGGTGGAGTTTTGAAAGGGGATTGATAAAATGATCTATGTATTCCGTTATATTGTATGATTCTGAACCGCAGTCGCTGATGATGGGGCGGCCGACCGGAACCACAGAGGGGACCGTCCACGTCTCCACAGGCTTGTGGATCTTGGGGAGCAGGTAGAAGAGGCGGGGCCTGGGCTCCTCCGGACCATCCAGATATTGTTTTTGTTTTTTGTTTATGATTTTGTTAGTGTAAAGTGTTGCTGTAATGTCCCTAACTAGTGTTTGTGTTTCCAATTGAAGTGGGTGCGTCAGTGATCTGTAGTATGTGTTGTCATTTAACTGCCTATGTGCTTCCAATATATAATTGTCCCTATCTTGTATGACTATTTGGCCCCCCTTATCTGCAGGTTTGATGACTATGTGTTGGCTGTTACCTAATGTTTTAATAATTTGTAATTGTTCCTGGCTAATGTTGTGTGTGCTGTGTGGAAGGGGGCGCCAATGTGTGAGTGCTAGTAGATTTTTATTAATTAGTTGTGTTATTTCAGGTGTTGATGTTGCGGTGTGTGGTTCCCAGGTGGACGGTCCGGTGAACAGAACAGGCTCCCGCCCCCGGCTCCCCAGGAAGTGGTCCATGATCTTAATACGCCTGTGGAAGGTGTGGAGGTCCGCCCTGATCTCCGGTCGGGTGGGGAGTTTGGGTGTTGGAATGAATGATAAGCCTTTTTCCAGTAGCTCCAGCTGTGCGGTCGTGGGGGAGAAAACGGCAGAGAGGTTGGTTATATTTGAGCGGTGGGGAGTTGTAATGCAATTATGATCCCCGTTCAGTAGTTTAAATGCTGCTTCCAGTACCTGAGTAACACCTCGGCCGTCTGCAGGGTCCAGTGGATGTTGTCACGTGAAGTGACATGGAAGAGTAGTGGGTTTATTTCCGGTATGAAGTTGTATTTGGAGGCTATGGTGGTGTTGAGTGTGGTGAGTGCAGTCTGCTGGTGGACGGTCAGACTGTTGGAAAAGTTTATGATGGGGATGTAGATGGTGGCGTTTGGAAAGCAGAGGGTGCTCTGTTTCCACATGGCGTGCAGCTGTTTAATTGAAGATGAGAGTGCAGTGTCTAGGGTTAGGGTTAGGGTTAGGGTTAGGGTTAGGGTTAGGGTTAGGGTTAGGGTTAGGGTTAGGGTTAGGGTTAGGGTTAGGGTAGGGTTAGGGTTAGGGTTAGGGGTAGGGTTAGGGTTAGGGTTAGGGGTAGGGTTAGGGTTAGGGTAATATTGTGAATCGAGTGGCCTGTGTTCGTCGTCCATAACATACGCCTGCCCATACCATAACCCCACCACCACCATGGGCCACTCAATACTCAACCTACCCCTAACCCTAATCCTACTCCTCACACCAGATACTGACTGGTTTTCGGACCCCCCCCAGACCCCCCCCAATAAAGCAAAAATGCACGTTTCAGATGCACCTTTTATTGAGGCCAGCCATAGGCACACCTGTGCAATAATCATGCTGTCTAATCAGCATCTTGATATCCCACACCTGTGAGGTGGGATGGATTATCTCGGCAAAGGAGAAGTGCTCACTATCACACATTTTTTCAGATTTGTGAACAATATTTGAGAGAAATGGTTATTTTGTGTATATAGAAGATCTTTGAGTTCATCTCATGAAAAATGGGAGCAAAAAAAGTGTTGCGTTAATATTTGTGTTCAGTGTAGTTAGATTCCACCTTCATGATTATGAATCTGTGAGTGAATTGTTTTCTAACACGACCCTTTTATATATATTAGGTCTTAATGTTTTTGCATAAATTAGGGCGTGGTCACGTTGATGGACACGTACATGCCTCACTGTCAGCTAACAGCAACTTGTCCACTCTGCTAGGCTACAACCATAGAGGCTACAACGTTAGTTAGTCATAGTATTGTACTTGACCCTTTAGCTTTAGCCGTGTTCGTGGTGATTGTGCCTTTTAGGGAATATTGTTATAAATACCAGACAATTAAATTAAATTAAATGTATTTTAAATCGTATAATTTCGGACTTTTGTTGCCGTCTGTGAGGAAAATAAATGGGGCTCAGAGCCTTAGGATACTGAAATCTGTATTTTTAAATATTTCTTTCCTTCTAATTTGTTATTCTTTTCAAAATAACACACTGTTATTTACTCACCAATAACAGACAATTATCCTTGCTTTTATTTATTGGTAATCTCGGGCTTTTTCGGCGTCCGTCAGGAACTGAATTTCAAAATAAAAATAACCGGAAACAGATGTAGGCCGATAAGGGACATTTCGAGCATCATTGCGATTGTCAACATTTCTGAGTTTAGGATGGCCGAAAACACTACACTACCCATAATCCCCAGCTATCGTTTAGGACTACAGTCCCCATGATTACTCTTCAAGGTCTGGGATTGGATGTTGGAGTGGCAGTGCGCCAAGGTTACGCAGAGCGTCAAACAGCTGTTTGAAATGGAACGAAACCACGCCAGACTATCCAAAACTGGAATCGAACGCCCCCCCCAGAACTACACACTACACTATTGTGTTTCGCAAAATGTTCTATGGGACATCTCTACTGAACGTTTTCGTTTTTCCCACAATTAGAAGTTGCCAGTATTAAACACATTGGTGTTATCAAATGTAAAGCGTCCTTGGGTTTAAGCATCCTTGGGTTTAAGCATCCTTGGGTTTCGTGAAAGGCGCTATATAAATTGAAATTATTGTTATTATTATTATTAAAACATATAATTAAAAAATGGGTGAAAATCGCTTGTGTCCATTATGCGCAGCATTAATATATACCCACATGACAGCTCATTGTTACTTTGTAATTCTACTCCACGACAATTCAGAGGTTAACCTGGTATTTTTACTCCACTGCATTTATTTGAGTTACTTTGCAGATCCTGATTAATGATGTGAAATATAAACAACCCTTAAATCAGACTTTAGTTACACCTGAGTACAAATTCAGGGAAGGTGATTGTCAAGTGCCAACAATCAGGAGAGATATTTGATAGTTGGTGCTTGAGAAGACTAAACATGTATCTGCAATTGACATGAATGTAAACGAGTAATAAAGTATATTCATTACTCGTTATTCTCTACTAATAGTTAATTAAAGACAATATATTATGGCTATTTTGCACATATCATACACACAACTACGGTGTAGTTATGCAATGAATGAAACACTTGGGTCACAGGTTCCTCAACAGTGCATTACAAGACATCTATCAATAAGTGTGTACCTCCACCATTAAACATATTCATATTCTGCTCATTTATTATTCTATCTACATACATAAGAATATAATTCATATGTATAATATCAGTTAAAATAAGTGCTTCAACATAGTTAACATTGCAGGAAAGCAATGTATTAGACGTTAAGTACTTTGTCAGGCTTAATATTTATCTGTAGATAGATACCCCCAAAGTGTTTTTCTTATTTAAAAGAAGACCTTAATCTGTTATGTAATGTTTAAATAAAGGTTAATTAGTTTTTCTGTTGTGCACCTCCTCCTATTAATATCTTTGTACATCCTGCACTAAACTGTTTTATTGAGATCACTTATAGTATCTTCTTGATTTTTTTATATTCTATATTTCTATCACAGACCTTCTACTTTCCCCCTATGAAAGTATGTACTCTTCATATTTGTATTCAAATATTCAAATACTATTTGATGAAAACAATATTAAGAGTACATTATTCTTTTTATGTGTTGTATTATAACACATAAAAACAATAATTCAATAACGTGCTTTAACCACTAGGCGGTGCACACAAGGTACACACAGCCATAATAACTTTGTATTAGTAGTGTAGGACACGTTTTATTCATGCTTTCACATAATTTTACAGCATATTGCTATACTATTTCAGACTCAGTATTTACATTCTTACATTCAAAGAAAATCAGTAATATCTTTAAAAACTACAGTCCTTTTCGATCAGCTGTGCACCGTTATGGTGTAAATATAACCTATCTGTGAATTAGATCAAATGTAAAAGTCAGCCGAATTAGTGTTGATACTGCAAGGAGACGTATTGTGTGAAGAGAAATTGAAGATGTTCTTTGATTGTTGAATATATTTATGATCCACGTCAAGTATTCAGTTTCGGCGGCATTTCCTCAGTTTTTCCAAAGGTCTTCTCATCAGGGCTCTATAAATAAAGAACTACGGCAGATCTGTAATATACAATGCAGCCGAACCGTGTATTACAACGCCGTTATGTGATGGCTTTCAAAGAGAAAAGCAAGAACACTCGGAATTAAGTATTATTTTATTCTTTTAAAATGTTTTCCGGATTTCATATCATATAAACACCAAATCCCAGCATGCATTGCGGCTAAAACATTCAATAAGCGATCTTAAAACCATAGCTGATATGGTTAGCGGATCTTGGGTAATCGCTCGAAATACCTACGTCTGTTTCCGGTTATTTTTATTTTGAAATTCAGTTCCTGACGGACGCCAAAAAAGCCCGAGATTATGGAATTAAACCAATAAATAAAAGCAAGGATAATTGTGTGTTACTGGTGAGTAAATAACAGTGTGTTATTTTGAAAAGAATAACAAATTAGAAGGAAACAAATATTTAAAAAATACAGATTTCAGTATTCTGAGGCTCTGAGCCATTTCTTTTCCTCACAGACGACAAAGAAAGTCCGACATTTTATGATTTAAAATAAAAACAATAATCATGGCTTGATATTGAGTGAAGAACATGTTTTTATGAACCCCACAGCTTCCGGTCTTCCAAGACCCGAACGGACAAAAAGACGTGCTGCAGGCACGAAACATACTACCAATAGAAATACATTGCTTTAAAAATCGTTCTGTGTGACACGAATCAATAGATTAGATGTCGTGACTATAACACGAAATGCCGTGAGACTGGGTTGTGCCTTTTTACTGCCATTTAATTCATGGTAAACATAGTATTCACACTCAAAGCTTGGTGTGTGTGTTGTGTTACAGCCTGTTGGAGTAGCAGCATCCCTCCTGTTTACGTACAGATAACGTGACACCGCCAAGAATGGTATCATCTCTTCTGTTCACAAACACATTTGATCCTGTGAACGCAGCACAGAGTGAGACTCAATCCAACCAGTCGGACTGCATACTGTCAGTGAGGCGAGGACACACACACACACCCACACACACACACACACACCCACACACACACACACACACACACACACACACACACACACACACACACACACACCCACTCAGGATAGTAAGCGCCTTCTCTTCACTTCGTCTGACGGACGCTGAAGTTGATGAAGCTCAGACAAGGCTGCTACTGATGAAGCTCACGGCTAACAGTTCAGTAAGTAGAGCTGTGATTGATTGACGTTGTTGATTGTTGTGGTCGCAGAAACGCTTGAGTTGATGAACGTGTGAATGTTTAAAGCTGGGAAAACAAGATGGCCTCCTAGCTGTGTGAGCAGAGAGAGAGTGCAGGTTAGTTTAAAGAGTTCCCTGTGAGGAGGAAGAGGAGTTCAGGCTGATGGGGGTCAGTCTGTCAGGAGGGCTACTGATGTGGAGGGGGAAGCATCAGGTGGGCACTAGGACCCAGGAGCCATCAGAGAGCTCACCTGGGCCTTTGCTCCTGAAACACCTGAGAGACTCTGGCTGCGTTTCATTGGTCGATCAACACGCCCTCCTGACCCCCCCTCAGGAACTCTGATCTAAAGTCTAAACAGTGAAATTCAAACGTCTTAATGCAGTATTCTCACCTTGTTACATGTGTCCTGATAATGAAGAAGTGTACTTGTAGTATAGTCTGTAGTGTGGTCTACACACTGTCATTTAAAGGTGGGGTAGGTAAGTTTCAGAAACCGGCTCGAGATACACTTTTTGTTATATTCCATAGAATGCTCTTAACATCCCGATAGCAATGAATATCTGAAGTGCTTTGACAACAAATCCATAAAAAAACGTCATCTGTTTTAATACTGTAAAAAGTACATCCAATCCGTTTTAGCCGGCCCGGCTAAAACGGATTGGATTGCCGCCCTGTCTGTCAGCCTTCCATCTCGTGCACGCACAAATGTATCTCGTGCCCTCATTGGGCGTGCCGTCATTGGGCGTGCATTGCAGCAGTACTTCAATGAGTCGCCAGCAACAGGCGGCCACTTTCACCCGTCTGCTGACGTCATGTGTGCGTTCCTGTGTGTTGGAGGAGGTGCTCTGTAAGGAAGTTTGAAGGAAGGGGCGGATTCTTTTCGGCTGTGTACTTTCAAATATTAGTGCACTCGAGCCGGTTTCTGAAATGTACCTACCCCACCTTTAACTGGAACTGTTTCACTACTTTTGCTGATATATTTTTAACATATTTCTAAGTTATTTCTTTTTCACAGAGCACATTAAGGGACTCTTTCTCTGTTGTAGTCTTCTCTACAGGTGTGCTGTGTTAAACACCAGCTGAGCAGAAGCCATATTGTTTCTTAGTCTTCACTATAAAAAAAGAAAACTCAAGTCCAAACACGTCAACAAACCAAAAAAAAAGGTGTGTTCAATTCAGTGTGGAAGCTCAAATATGTGCCAACAATCAAACGGAGTGTTCACCTTAGTCAGATCTGGAACGAAGGAAAACCAGTTTACAGATCTAAGGAGGAGGAGGAGGAGGAGGAGGAGGAGGAGGAGGAGGAGGAGGAGGAGGAGGAGGAGGAGGAGGAGGAGGAGGAGGAGGAGTTAAACAGGAAACAGGTAAATGGAGGTCCTCCAGTGGTCACTCTGAGGAACTGCAGCTGGTTTCTGGTTTCTCTCAGAGGAGGACGAAGCACTCAGATCTTTAGTTTCAGAAACATTAGTGAAACCACAGAGTGATAATAACCTGTTTCAGGTCCTCTATTCAACACTTCACTAAAGTACAAGGTTACACATCAAAATATACTTAAAGTACAAAAGTAAAAGTACTTATTCTGCAGATCTGCATAGAAAAGCCAAGAATAATCCACATGAAGGATATTTCTGAAGTCTTCAAACCGTCCTGAAGACCTCCGAGCATTGAGAAGGTCTTTAAGACGCTGCAGCTCAAAGAGCCAACACCATGGGAACTGTCTCATGAGTGTGTTTAGTTTGGAGGTGTGTGAGCTCTGTGTCCTGATGAGATAAGGTGTGGTTCTCCAGCAGGTGGTTGTGTGTGTGAAGGTGTGAGCTCTGCTATGAATCCCTGTGAGGACACTGAACCCGCTCTGAGTGGGGACCCTGAACGCCTCACCAAAGCTCAGAGGTGAGATGAAGACCTCTGACTGTCCTCTTCTCCAGAGCTCCGCAGGCATTATTCATGTGTGTGTGTGTGTGTGTGTGTGTGTGTGTGTGTGTTTGTGTTGAAGCCCAGAGCAGCAGCATGGACCTGGACCTGGACCTGGACCCAGCTGTGTGTCCATGAAGAGTGACCAGTCTATAGCTGACCCAATCTATTTTAAAGGCCGCCCTTCAGAGACAGAGTAAGTGGACGTCATGTGACTTCATTATATCAGCAGCAGTAGAAAACATGTTGTTACTGAAGAACAGAGACTTCTTGTTGAAGCTGAGGGAGGGACTACGATTACGTGAGAAGCCATTCGGCCGTTCACTGAATCAATCGATCGAGTAAAGTACAGTATTTACTGAGCTTTGTGCAACGTATTGTACATCTTGACAGAGCCAACATTTCACAGTGTTTCCTCAGTCGGCTTGTTTTTGGATTGTATTTTCAAATTCTTTAATGTTTGAATGTTGAAAGGCACACTGGTAGATGTAGTGGATGTATTGGCCTAAGAAGTAATGCCTATATTTCAAGTATTATTTATTCAAATGAATTGGCATTCCTGTCAATTATTGATCAGGAGGGTGAGGGAGAGTGTGAGCAACCATTTTGTGTCATCTCTTTTTTTATTTCATTTGAATCTTTGGTAATGAAGTAACATTTATTTATATTATTATAGATAATCGAACAATGGCGCGGCCAACGGCGTATGAATGTGTGGGAATGTAATATATGTAAAAGTGCTTTAGGACTCTCATAAATCCTGAATGATTTAATTGAATAATTATCTCCTTAACTGCATGACCCCAGGGAAATACATTTTGACGTGATTGTTTTGAACAGTTTGGCCATGGTTGTTGTGAATTACTGTCACCTGTAGATCAGTAGAATAGGAACCTTGAGTAGGAACCTTGAGTAGGAACCTTGAGTAGGAACCTTGAGTGTGTTCAGGCTACAAGCCTTTCCTGTTTCTCATGTTTCAGGAGGAAGCTGGAGGAACCTGAACCCAGCTGTGTGTCCGTGAAGAGTGACTGGTCTATGGATAAACCTATTAACTTCAAAGGTGAACACTCTGTTGATGAAAGGTGAGGATTTCAAATGTAAACAGAGCAAATTATTATCACACAAATATTTCTAATAATTTAGTTTATTTAAAGAACGCTTTTCAAGTTGTTAACCGCCTTCGTGATACCTTCTACTGTGGTTTTAGGTCAGAGTTGACTCACAGTTCTCTTCTTCCCCGCCCCGTCCCATATATGTCTTTACTAGCTCCCTGAGGCAGATGCAAATTGTGTGATGTTGGGATATATAAATAAACTATGATTGATTGAGACTTATTGAATAAATACAGAATGTAATGATAATCATTTAAGCTGATCAATTGGTGTCCCGTGTGAGGCCCAGACAAACCTGAGGGATTATACAACACTCCTTTCTCCTGTTGCTCAAACAAGAACCTGATCTACTTTTGAGGAACTCTGAAGCATTTCAATACCAACCTGCTTTGATTTAAAGTCGACAGCTGGACATGTATACTGTATATATATATATTAGTGCTGTCAAAATGATCCCGTTAACGGCGGTAATTAATTTTTTTAATTAATTGCGTTAAAATATTTCACGCATTTAACGCATGTGCAGAATGGTCCGCCCCGTGCCACCAGTGGCAGCGCTAGGGTATGCCTGGGGCTACACCCATACCAAGAAATGGCTTAGCCCTAGCATGAAAAATGATGTTAAAGTAAGCAAAATAAAGTCTGCCAACTCGCGCGGAGTAAATTGCACAGACAGCACTGATTTATTTCAGTCGCCAAGGTTTTGAAAACTTTTGTCACGTAGTGATCGACTTCTCAATAGAACTGTGATTAATCTGATTAAAAATTTGAATCGTTTCACTGTCAGTCGATTAAAATATTTAATCGCGATTAATCACATGATTGTCCATAGTTAATCGCGATTATTCGCAAATTAATCGCACATTGTTTATCTGTTCTAAATGTACCTTAGAGGAATATTTTTCAAGTTTTTAATACTCTTATCAACATGTGAGTGGACAAATATGCTTTATGCTAATGTTTATTATCATTTCAACAATGACAAATATTCTCATGAATATTAAACACAACAACCTCTGAACATTACAAATATCCGCCTCAATTCAACCTGGAACCTCTCATAAAATACAAATTGTGTGTGTGTGTGTGTGTGTGTGTGTGCGTGCACGCGTGCGTGCGCTCGTGCGTGCGCGTTGGAGCTATGTGCAACTCGAAGGTATATGCTCGAACGGGAGCTGCCTGGACGCTGCAATCATGTTGCACGCTATCCGTGCTGACTTCTCGTACAATGTCCCGCTGTCTGCTTCCTGCATCAAGTCAAGTGCTCGGCGCAGTTTTGGCGAAATGTCGCTCCTCTGTTTTCATTTAAACAGCTCCTTATATCCGTTAGCGCAGCTAGCTAGCAGCCGATGCTAACAACAATAACAATGCACGTAAGGTCTCTCTCTCGCTCGCTCGGGCCACACACACACACACACACACACACACACACACACACACACCCTCCCGGTCCTCCCGATGGCCAGTCGGTGCCTGCCGGTGAGCGTGGAAGTGTGGTCTGCCACAAGCAGGCGGCAGGAGCGGGGCTGTCAGCATCAGCTTGTAGATGGTATTTTAAACTCGATGCGCTCTGAAACTACGGGGCGGCCGAGGAAAAAAAATACACATGCGTTAATCGCGTTAAAATAATTAGTGGCGTTTTTTTTGCATTAACGCGTTAGTAACGCGTTAATGCATTAAGCTCATTGGGCTTATAAGGCGTAGTAAAATGTTCTGCTACAGGAAGTCACTTTAAGGACCTTTACCTTGTGTTCGTCTCTGTATGGACGGAGATAATGTGAGTTGTCTCTTCATGATTCCTCACAGAGAGGACCAGCAGAGCTCAGAGGTTCCCAGAGGTCAGTCTGCCCAGCAGCATCAGACTCAGCTGGACTCCACATTTATGGTCTGTACATGAACTACAGCTACTCTACATCTGTTCTGCTCACAGTCAACTCCACGATGCACTTTGCAGATCAGTGGATGGTCAGTCTGTCCAACATGGATCTGATGTTTGGTGACTTTTGTTTGATTGTGTTGTTCATGTATTCTGTTCCAGCTGCTGGAGGACAACATCATCACTTTCGTGAAGAACGAGCTGAAGAAGATCCAGATGGCCCTGAGTTCAGATTACCCAGAATGCTTAGAGATTCAGAGTGAGGATGAGGAGGTGTTGGACGGTGAGGATGAAGAGCAGAGGAGGAGCAGCAGAGAGGCATTTCTGAACATCTCACTGCACTTCCTGAGGAGCATGAAGCAGGAGGAGCTGGCTGAGCGTCTGCAGAGCAGTGAGAGGGTTTCTATAGAGATTTAACAAGCTGGATAAATGTTGACTAACGTCTCAAGAGATAGAACAAAATATACTGAGATACTCGTTCTTTAAAGATTCATCTGACTCATTGATCTGCTTTGTTGTGTGTTCATTCAGGAAGTCGTTCTGGAGCGTGTCAGCGTGAACTTAAGTCTAACCTGAAGGAGAGGTTCCAGTGTGTGTTTGAGGGCATTGCTAAAGAAGGACACCCAACCCTTCTGAACCAGATCTACACAGAGCTCTACATCACAGAGGGGGGGTCTGCAGAGGTCAATGCTGAACATGAGGTAAGACAGATTGAAACAGCATCCAGGAAACCAGACAGACCAGAAACACCCATCACACAAGAAGACCTCTTTAAAGCCTCACCTGGAAGAGATGCACCAATCAGAGCAGTGCTGACAAAGGGCGTGGCTGGCATTGGGAAAACAGTGTTAACACAGAAGTTCACTCTGGACTGGGCTGAAGGCAAAGCCCACCAGGACATCCTGTTCATATTTCCATTCACCTTCAGAGAGCTGAACGTGGTGAGAGAGAACAAGTACAGCTTGGTGGAACTCGTTCATCACTTCTTCTCTGAAACCAGAGACGCAGGAATCTGCAGGTTCGATCAGTTCCCGGTCGTGTTCATCTTTGACGGTCTGGATGAGAGTCGACTTCCTCTGGACTTCCTCAACACTGAGATCCTGACTGATGTCACAGAGTCCACCTCAGTGGACGTGCTGCTGACAAACCTCATCAGGGGGAAGCTGCTTCCCTCGGCTCGCCTCTGGATAACCACACGACCTGCAGCAGCCAATCAGATCCCTCCTGAGTGTGTGGACATGGTGACAGAGGTCCGAGGGTTCACCGACCCACAGAAGGAGGAGTACTTCAGGAAGAGATTCAGAGATCAGGAGCAGGCCGGAACCATCATCTCCCACATCAAGACCTCACGAAGCCTCCACATCATGTGCCACATCCCAGTCTTCTGCTGGATCTCTGCTTCAGTTCTGGAGGAGGTGTTGAAAACCAGAGAGGGAGGACAGCTACCCAAGACCCTGACTGAGATGTACATCCACTTCCTGGTGGTTCAGTCCAAAGTGAAGAACATCAAGTTTGATGGAGGAGCTGAGACAGATCCACACTGGAGTCCAGAGAGCAGCAAGATGATGGAGGCTCTGGGGAAACTGGCTTTTGAGCAGCTGCAGAAAGGCAACCTGATCTTCTATGAGTCCGACCTTACAGAGTGTGGCATCGATATCAGAGCAGCCTCAGTGTACTCAGGAGTGTTCACACAGGTCTTCAGAGAGGAGAGAGGACTGTACCAGGACCAGGTGTTCTGTTTCGTCCATCTGAGCGTTCAGGAGTTTCTGGCTGCTCTTCATGTCCATCTGACCTTCATCACCTCTGGGGTCAACCTGCTGTCAGAAGAACCAACAACCTCAGGCTGCCTAAAGTCTTCAGACACAAACCTAAACTAACACATCTCTACCAGAGTGCTGTGGACCAGGCCTTACAGAGTCCAAACGGACACCTGGACTTGTTCCTCCGCTTCCTCCTGGGTCTTTCACTGCAGACCAATCAGAAACTCCTACGTGGTCTGCTGACAGAAACAGGAAGTAGCTCAGAGACCAACAAGAAAACAGTCCAGTACATGAAGAAGAAGATGGATGAGGGTCTGTCTGCAGAGAGAAGCATCAACCTGTTCCACTGTCTGAATGAACTGAATGATGGTTCTCTAGTGGAGCAGATCCAACAGTCCCTGAGTTCAGGAAGTCTCTCCACAGATAGTCTGTCTCCTGCTCAGTGGTCAGCTCTGGTCTTCATCTTACTGTCATCAGGAGAAGATCTGGACGTGTTTGACCTGAAGAAATACTCTGCTTCAGAGGAGGCTCTTCTGAGGCTGCTGCCAGTGGTCAAAGCCTCCAGGAAGGCTCTGTGAGTACAGAAACATTCATACATCATGATTTAAATATTCTGCTCATCATTTTAACATATTACGTGTCTTTCCTTTTTCAGACTGAGTGTTTGTGAGCTGTCAGAGAGAAGCTGTGCAGCTCTGTCCTCAGTCCTCAGCTCCCAGTCCTCTAGTCTGAGAGAGCTGGACCTGAGTAACAACGACCTGCAGGATTCAGGAGTGAAGCTGCTGTCTGCTGGACTGGAGAGTCCACACTGCACTCTGGAGACTCTCAGGTCAGGATTCATCTAAATATGAAGCTACCTTCTAATATATATATATATATATATTGTTACATATATATATTGTTATATATAATGTAGCCCAGAGAGGTAATAGGCAAGTACCAATGGGAGGGTTAAAGCTCCGATCCCCACTCCCTACAGTTAACATGTTGAAATGTCCTTGGGCAAGATACTTCACCCCAAATTGCTCTTCTATACATGGTGTTGCAGTGTATCTTAGTCGCTTCAGGAAAAGTATAAGCTAAAATAACATGTATGAATACTGGATGATCTGGATTTCAGATTGTATAAACCCCTTTTTGACCATAAAGTTCCAGGAACTGGAGAACCAGAGGAACTGAAGTGGGTGCATGAATCCATTTTGTGTGTTTTGGTTTGGATGAAATTTTTACGTTTACAAACTCAAACTATTTTTTCACACAGTTTTGTTGTTCAATTTTTAGACAAAGGTCAAACTTTGTTTCTACAATATGTGGTTTTATGATCATTATGTTTGATTATTCTAATAATGCAAAGGGTGAATGGAGAGGTTTTTATTTCTATGCGTATGTCTCTTCAGGTTGAGTGTCTGTAAGCTGTCAGAGAGAAGCTGTGGAGCTCTGTCCTCAGTCCTCAGCTCCCAGTCCTCTAGTCTGAGAGAGCTGGACCTGAGTAACAACGACCTGCAGGATTCAGGAGTTAAGCTGATGTCTGCTGGACTGGAGAGTCCACACTGCACTCTGGAGACTCTCAGGTCAGGATTCATCAAAAATATGAAGCTACCTTCTAATATATATATATATATATTGTTACATATATATATTTTTATATATAATGTAGCCCAAAGAGGTAATAGGCAAGTACCAATGGGAGGGTTAAAGCTCCGATCCCCACTCCCTACAGTTAACATGTTGAAATGTCCTTGGGGAAGATACTTCACCCCAAATTGCTCTTCTAGACATGGTGTTGCAGTGTATCTTAGTTGCTTCAGTTAAGGCATAAGCTAAAATAACATGTATGAATACTGGATGATCTGGATTTCAGATTGTATAAACCCCTTTTTGACCATAAAGTTCCAGGAACTGGAGAACCAGAGGAACTGAAGTGGGTGCATGAATCCATTTTGTGTGTTTTGGTTTGGATGAAATTTTTACGTTTACAAACTCAAACTATTTTTTCACACAGTTTTGTTGTTCAATTTTTAGACAAAGGTCAAACTTTGTTTCTACAATATGTGGTTTTATGATCATTATGTTTGATTATTCTAATAATGCAAAGGGTGAATGGAGAGGTTTTTATTTCTATGCGTATGTCTCTTCAGGTTGAGTGGCTGTGAGCTGTCAGAGAGAAGCTGTGGAGCTCTGTCCTCAGTCCTCAGCTCCCAGTCCTCTAGTCTGAGAGAGCTGGACCTGAGTAGCAACGACCTGCAGGATTCAGGAGTGAAGCTGCTGTCTGCTGGACTGGAGAGTCCACATTGCACTCTGGAGACTCTCAGGTCGGGATTCAGTCTGTTTAATTGAAGGCCATATTAATCCATATTTAGATGAATAAATACAATTCAATGATTTCCGTCTAGTCAAATTCATTTTGTTCCAACATTTTTCAATGAACATACAGTTGCAAGAAAAAGTACGTGAACCCTTTGGAATGACCTGGATTTCTGCATAAGTTGATCATAAAATGTGTTCTGATCTTCATCTAAGTCGCAACAATAGACAAACACAGTCTGCTTAAACTGATACCACACAAACAATGATATGTGTTCATGTTTTTATTGAACACACCACGTAAACATTCACAGAGCAAGGTGGAAAGAGTAAGTGAACCCCGAGGCTACAGACAAGAGCTACTTGGAGTCAGGAGTCAGGAGTCAGCCAACCTGGAGTACAATCGAGGAGACGAGATTGGAGGTGTTGGTTAAAGCTGCCCTGCCCTATAAAAAATACACACCAGTTTTGAATGTGCTATTCTTAAGAAGCATTTCCAGATGTGAAACATGCCTCACACAAAAGAGCTCTCAGAAGACCTACCATTAAGATTGTTGACTTGCATAAAGCTGGAAAGGGTTACAAAAGTATCTCTGAAAGCCTTGATGTTCATCAGTCCACGGTAAGACAAGTTGTTTATACATGGAGAAAGTTCAGCACTGTTGCTACTCTCCCTAGGAGTGGCCGTCCTGTAAAGACGACTGCAAGAGCACAGCGCAGAATGCTCAATGAGGTGAAGAAGGATCCGAGAGTGTCAGCTTGAGACTTAAAGAAATCTCTGGCACATGCTAACATCTCTGTTGACGAATCTACGATACGTAAAACACTGAACAAGAATGGAGTTCATGGGAGGACACCACGGAGGAAGCCACTGCTGTCCAGAAAAAACATTGCTGCACGTTTGAAGTTTGCAAAAGAGCACCTGGATGTTCCAGCACCACTGGCAACATATTCTGTGGACAGATGAAACCAAAGCTGAGTTGTTTGGAAGGAACACACAACGCTATGTGTGGAGAATCCAAAGGGTTCACATACTTGTTCTTGCAACTGTATTTCATGAAGTTAATTTCTCACTCTTGCTGGATCTTGAAATATCAGAGAGAAATCAGAAAGTTACCTCACATAAGCCAACGGTATTAAGTACATACAGTATTTCACTAACCCTGCAGTCCTCACAGTGGCCTCAGATTATGTGATGTGTGTAGTTATGTGTGTTCAGGCTGTCAGGCTGTCTGGTCTCAGAGGAAGGCTCTGTTTCTCTGGCTTCAGCACTGAGCTCCAACCCCTCCCATCTGAGAGAGCTGGACCTGAGCTACAATCATCCAGGAGACTCAGGAGAGAAGCTGCTGTCTGCTGGACTGGAAGATCCACTCTGGAGACTGGACACTCTGAGGTATAAAGATTCTATTATATATAATTAGAAAAATTAAATGTACACCAACACACAAGTCACAGGATACTAAAGCCATTCTGTTCATATATCACAATCAGACAGGCAGGATACTTATTTGATCTTATTTTCAGATAAATTAGGGGAAATAATGAGCTATATTAATAGTCTAAAATAAGAAGCTCCACTGATCTAAAGGTAAATTAGCGCTGATTAACCCTTAAGAGTTCCAAGGTACATTTTTCAGCCATTCAGGTTTTTTATTGAATTAATATAGCTCAAACTTGCCTGAGGATATTGTTTTTTTGTTGTATTTTGAATTGTTGTCTCAGTTCTTTAAATTAGCCTAAAATGGCTAAGCTACACAAAGACCGACACATTTGTTCCTACCGGCAAAAAATGCCCCATTTAAAACCATTGAAAAGGCTTTATCTTTCATCTATCATAAACAAATGAATTCCTTTGTTAAGATTTCATTTTGGACTACTAGCTTTCAATTTAAAATGTTTAAATTTGTCTACAAGATGGCGATCATTTTAACCCTTTGAAGCATGCAGCACTTTTGACTGTTTTCTGCAAGGGTGCCTTGCTGCTGAAATTATAAGTGTGTGTTGCTATTGATGTTGGATAATGGTATGTGTGAGTGTGCGTGTATGTGTCCAACTTCAAAAAACATTTATCTTAGAAGGCCACACTGCGTTATAATCTAATTCAACAACAAAAACAACTAGAGAATGCAATTCCTGAAGAAATTGGTAGTGGGAATGCTTTATGCTGAAAAGCTGACGCTAAACTGCTGAAATGTAATGTGTAAGAAGAAAGTGAAGAATTTAGATTGAAATGAATCAAATGATACATGAACACTGGCGACTTGAATGTGTGATGAGAGAAGAAAATAAAGTAAAAAGGCTTGGAAAAGCAGCAGAATATTTGAACTAACTTGATGGTAAATTATCTGTCGCCATGCCAACGGCATTTGATGACATCCCTTAATACGCTTAGATGCGTTGATGGCTGCATCGTTACCAAACCTGTGAAGTTTTGGGCTGTTTGGAGTATTTTAACTGAAGTTATGAGAAAACGGTGTTTCAAGGCGAGCATTGTGTTGCCATGGCAACGGCATTTGAAGAAATCTCAAAACTATCCCGTTGATGTCTTCACGGCTGGACTGTTAGCCAGAGTTCCCGTTAGCCGGTAATTACCGGACTATGACAGGTAAAATATGCTGAAGACTGGCAAATCTAAATCTCTCTGGTCAAAACTATTTCCCCTTCGCGCAATACCGCATCAGCTGTGCAACTTGCGCCACTTATGTGACCGACAATAATAGTCAATTATAATGTCTAACACTTAATGTGGAGAAAGAGATGTCCTGTATGGGTTGATTGTGCGTTGATCTGTTGGTAATGCCTCGGGGTTCCAGTGGGCATGTAAACAAATGCATAATGCTGCGCTTTACTTTGCGGCCTCACCCAGTTGCATTGTGACGCTTATTGCTTAGGTGTCTTTTAATAAGCAGGTTGTCAGGGTTGGGAAAAAATAGGCCCCAAATGCAGATTGAGAAGGAAGCAGGTTTCAAAAGAAAACAAAAGGCGAGATTTATTTAACAAAAGCTGAACAAAAACAAGAATCCAAGAACAGGTACGAGGTAGCATCCAAACAAAACGAGACGAGAAACAGCCGGGGCGGGGGAGGAGAAACACAAGGGCAACAGGTGGACACAATCAGACACACCAGGGAAACTAACGACAGGGAGGACAGAACAGCAAAATAATCCCAAAACTAGACACACAAAAACTCAAACCCTGACATAACCCCCCCCACCCTCAAGGGACGGATTCCAGACGTCCCTACACAAAGTCAAATATTTCAAACAGGGTGGGTGGAGGGGGTCCGGAGGACGAGTCTGGATCAACAGCCCAGGAAAGGCATAGTTCATTGAGGGGTTCTCGGGCGGAGGGCCCGGGGGCAAGGCAGAGTCCAGGGAGGGGTCTCGGGCGGACGGCACGGGGGCAAGGCAGAGTCCAAGGAGGGGGTCTCGGGCGGACGGCCAGGATATTGGGTAGGGACTTGAGAGGGGACTCGAGAGGTGACTTGAGAGGGAACTCGAGAGGGAACTCGAGAGGAGACTTGAGAGGGAACTCGAGAGGAGACTCGAGAGGAGACTTGAGAGGAAACTGGAGAGGGGACTCGAGAAGGGGCTTGAGAGGGGACTTGAGTAGGGACTAGAGTTGGGACTATGGAAGGGACTAGGGAAGGGACTAAAGAAGGGACTAGAGAAGAGACTAGAGGAGGGACCATGGCTGCTGGGGTCAAAACTGGGGCTAGAACCATGGCTACTGGGGCCAGAACTGGGTCCGGAACAATGGCTGCTGGGGCCAGAACTGGGGCTGCAACCATGGCTACTGGGGCCAGAACTGGGGCTGGAACCATGGCTACTGGGGCCAGAACTGGGGCTGGAACCATGGCTGCTGGGGCCAGAACTGGGGCTGGAACCATGGCTGTGTGGGCCGGTTCTGGAGCCGGAACCATGGCTGTGTGGGCCGGTACTGGAACCGGAACCATGGCTGCTGGGGCCTGTACTGGAGCCCAAAGCATGGCTTCTGGGTATCGGGCTGCTAGCCTGGACTTGCGACTCCGTCTCTTAGGAGCCATTTTGAGGCTCCGTGGACCTCCAAAAGCCAGACGAGTCCCAGGAAATGGGGAAGAAGCGGGGGTTGGCTCCAGACGGAACACACCGAGACGTATGGTGTCGGGTTGGGAATTGGGAGGCAGGGGGCTAGCATGCCTGGGGCTAGCAGGCCGGGAAACAGGTTTGACCTCAAAGCTGCCAAAAAAGTCCTCCACCCACTCGGGTAGCAACTCCCTCAAACCAGGGCCTTGAGGTTACCTCCTGGCGTGCCGCAGAAATAACTGACTGCCTCTCTTCACTACTGGAGGCATATCTAAAGTCATTCCTCAAGCATGTCAAATTGTACTTCACCTCGTACAAACTGTCTGCTGGGTCCATTCTTGGTTGGTTCATTCTGTCAGGGTTGGGGAAAAATAGGCCCCAAATGCAGATTGAGGAGGAAGCAGGTTTCAAAAGGAAACAAAAGGCGAGATTTATTTAACAAAAGCCGAAGACAAACAAGAATCCAAAAACAGGTACGAGGTAGCATCCAAACAAAGGTGACTGTGACCAACATGAAGGGGGACATGAACGACAAATAATGAACCAACACTGAACACAGGAAGAGACTAAATACAGGGAGGGGTAATCACGAGACGAGAAACAGCCGGGCAGGGGGAGAGAAACACAAGGGCAACAGGTGAACACAATCAGACAACTAGACACACCAGGGACACTAACGACAGGAGGACAGAACTGTAGAGATCACAGGTTTCCATTGTTCTGAATGAGAGATGAACCTCTTACATGTGAACGTTTTGTGGAAGAACTGTAACAGATATCTGTGAAATTTCAAAACGTGAAGCATGTCAAGGAACTTGAGTATCTGAAGTGTATTTTTTGTATACTTTTGAGAACCAAAACAAGATTGGACTTAGTTTTGGTTCTCGCTCAGGTTGTTCATGCAGGTGCAGCCATGGTTAGAAGTATTAGTGCAGGAGCAGTCATTTTGGAGATGGCAAGGCATTACAACACACAGGATGCTCTGGAAATGATCATGCGCTCCGATTGCGAGGATGGCTCCTCATCCTCCTCCGAGGACTCTGAGGCTGACATAGAGGACGCCTCAGAGGTAGAAACAGACCAGATTCCTGTTTCTAGAGTTCAACTCAGACTCATCTCAAGACTCATCTGAAGATGAGAGTGGAGGGGAGATGGATGAAGCGTAAAAATGTTTTGGTCTCCCACAAACACTGAGACGCTCCACTACGTCCCAGCAGCCACAGGTTTGATCCTGGGACCTACACGCTATGCTGCTGCCCGAATCAGTGACCCGAGGTCCAGCTTTGCACTGCTGCTGACGGATGAAATCCTGAAGCATATTGAGGCCATGACAAACATGCATGGGAGACTGGCGAGATGTGGACACAGAGGAACTGCAGGCGTACGTGGAGCTGCTCGTGTTGGCTCATCAGCAGGAATAGACTGCAGGCCCCTCTCTCATCAGGGAACGGAAGAGCAGGAGGCAGTGCCACCTCTGCATGGCCAGAAGAAGAAGAGTTGGCAGCACCTGCTGCAAATGTGGGAACTTCACATGCAAGGTCCACAGTCTGTCCATTAGCAGCCCCTGCTCGAGCTGAGCTGGACTCTCACAGCCAGACAGTGTTCATCATTTAATGTTCATCTTTGTACAATAAATGTGTTTCTGGTTCCAAGTGATCTTGTATTATTCATTTTAGCACTCAAGAGGGTAATAGGCATTTAGTGGGAGAAACACCATTTACAAGTGGTAGAAGACGGCCTAGTGAAAATAATATAATATAATATCATATAATAATAATAATAATAATAATAATAATAATAATAATAATAATAATAATAATAATAATAATAATAATAATAATAATAATAATCAAATACTAAATTATTTTAGTTTTTTTCAATAAAAAAACTGTGGAGTTTTTTTCAACAAACTGGCATTTAAAGGGTTAAAATCACCAAAGTATAATTCATATTTCATATGTATATGTCAGGCTGGAGTAGTTTTAAAAGATTGACTCTTTAAAGTGGAAAGAAATATGAATATATCATATTTTTGTGAAGGTGTCATCTTTTGACCTTAGGAACACATACATATTTTTAAGGAACTCTTAAGGGTTAATAATAAGTGGTCCATGTGAGAATAACAAAGCTCTGAGTGTGAGAGTGATGTAATGTCAATGTCTCCATGCTGCTCTGACCCCCCCCCCGTCTTTCAGGATGGAGCCTGCTGGAGTCCGATGGCTGAGACCCGGTCTGAGGAAGTGTGAGTGTGGTTTCATTTGATTCATGAAAACAAAGCAGCCTCCATCTTCAAATGTAACCTTCATCCTCAAAGAGTCAATAAATGAACAGCTGATAGATCAGACCTGGGCATTGTACGGCCCGCGGGCCAAATACGGCCCGCGGGATTATTCTGACCGGCCCGCGAAAGATTACATGATAATTAGAAAATAAAACATATTTTCTAATTATCATATGGGTGGACTAAAACCGCATTGCTTTTATTTTGAAGCCCATTTATTCTCACAGTGCACGCAATCGTGCACGTCAACTGTGCACGTGAAATGGGTGTCTACCTTCCTTGTCACCTCTGAAAAATTCGAAAATGTCGGCTCATGCCAAAAAAAGTGGATGCCGAAAGCAGAACTTTCAAACAAATATGGAATACTAATTTTTTCTTTACTGAAGTCAAGGGTAAACCTGTGTGTTTGGTTTGTGGGGAGCATGTCGCCGTGTTTAAAGAGTACCATTTGAAACGGCATTACGAGACGAAACATGCCGCGAAATACAAAAACTTGACTGATGCCGAACGAGCGCGGACATCAACGGATTTACTAGCAAAGCTAGAAAAACAACAAGGCTGTTTTACAAAGCTGCATGCAGACAGAGATGCAGCGACCAGAACCAGCTTTGTGATAGCCTACAAAATCGCCAAGAACAGTAAGCCATTCTCGGAGGGGGAGTTTGTGAAAGAGTGCATGGTCGAGTCTGCAGCACTGCTATGCCCAGAGAAAAAAGAAGCGTTTGAAAACATCCCGCTGTCCCGCCGCACCGTGACGAGAGGGTGGAGGACATCGCAGGGAATCTGGAGTTTCAGCTGCAAAGTGAAGTGGGAAGCTTCGACTTTTTTTCTTTGGCTTTGGATGAGAGCTGTGACGTCCGTGACACAGCCCAGCTGCTCATATTTCTCCGGGGGATAACGCGTGACTTCAAGCTTACGGAGGAGCTGGTAGCAATGCGGCCAATTAGGCCGCAAGGTGAACCTCGAAAAGTCCTTTAGAAAAGAAATCCCGCTCCACAGAAGTGGAACTACACAGTCTTTAGTTCATAAAAAAGAACGAGTCATGCTTATCCACCAAAAAAAAGTTTGTCGCTAAAATTCCTGCCAATTCTTCTAGGCACGTAATTATTGGCTGAACTAGTCCCTTCAAAGTGTAATAATATCTTGGTCCAAAGTAGTGCCACGGTTCGTTACGTGATCGTGCTACACCAATTGGGTAGCTGCATATTGTCAACAGAAGTGAAAGATGGCGACCGCCATGGTTTCATCGAGTAGCGGGGACGAAGAAAACTTACCAGAAAGTCTCAAAAAGTCAAAATGATCAACACACAAACATTGTTACATGCATATCTGCATATCTGTGAAGCGCGAAAAGGTTGATTATTTTACCAATACAAGATGGAATACGTACAGGACAAGCTTACAACGGTGGCTCGGCTTGAAGGGAGACTCTCCACTGTTGATGTTGTTGAAGACCTGCGGTGTGATCACGAGGAATGTGACACACGGGTGTTTTACATGACAGCGAGGAATAGGAATAAAAGAGCCTTCTTTCCACCTTTCTTAAGCTCTTTTCTGTTCTTTTGGTTTTAGTGCCTGGCCGACGCGCTCACACATCACTCAGAGATACGTTTGTTTTTGGTACATTTATTTGCAAGTTATCTTATCTTACCAGACGAGGTTGAAACAGTGTTCGTCCTTTAAATAAACAAATAGTCTCTTCTCTGCAGTGCAATGCAGCGGTCAAAAAAACGTGTGGCTTCACAACCAAACCAGAACACAGAGTATAATCAGCAGGACTCTTTTAACCAGCTGAGGCAATCACAGCACCAATCAGCCGCTCCGCCCAGCCGTGGCTGCGGATCACGATCACCTGACACCAATCGATTATACTCCATTAGATGTCCTTATTCTGTTTTGTACTGTTTTCTACGTCATGCCCTTTTATATTGGTAATACATCTCGTTTTTATGGTTCATCAGTGTTGTTTTCATTTGTGGAGGGATGAATGAGTAAATAAATGAATCAATGGACATTGGTATAAGTAAGGCAAGGCAAGTTTATTTATATCGCACTTTTCAACACAAGGCAATTCAAAGTGCTTTACAAAAAATGAAAGACATTAAGAAAATGGCATTTAAAATCAGTCATTAAAAAGAAAAGAAAATACAATAAACATTAAAAGAAAAAATACATGGATAAAAGTTACAGTGCAGTCTAAGATATGAATAGTTCAATTAAGAGCAGCGACAAAAAGAAAAGTCTTCAGCCTGGAAGTACTGCTTTTTATTGATCTACATTACTTAACGTAACAAGTTAACCTTCTTCTTGGACACAGCTATGTATGAAATCAAGTCATTTTAAGAGTGCATTTAACGTGTACAGGATAACAACAGACAGACAAAAAGTCCTCAGTCTAATGGAATAATCCACGAGCTCAGCCAATGAACCTAGCGATGCGAACATGGTAGTCCAGGAATGATAGTTTGATACATTTGAGTTTGATATACTTTATTAATCCCTGTGGGGAAATTGTTTGTAGCTGGAGTTGGCTGATAAACGCTGCTAGTCAATGTTGATTCGATGGTCAACTCTGTTCCCAGATAGTAAAACCTCTCACAAACACCGCGTATATAACGCAAATACCTCGGACTTAATGATGTATTAAGACATATGACAAAACATCACATAAAACAAGCATACGGCCATCTTTCACTTCTGTTGACAATATGCAGCTACCCAATTGGTGGAGCACGATCACGTGACGAGTTCAGCCAATAATTACGTGCCTAGAAGAATTGGCAGGAATTTTAGCGACAAACTTTTTTTTGGTGGATAAGCATGACTCGTTCTTTTTTATGAACTAAAGATTGTGTAGTTCCACTTCTGTGGAGCGGGTTGAAACGATAACAGGGTTCACCTTATGGCCTAAATGAAAGGAACCACAACGGGGAGTGATCTGTTCACCGAGGTAAACGCATGCATGGACAAACTGGGACTCGAATGGGACAGACTGGCAGGTGTCACTACGGATGGATGTCCGATTTTGACAGGGAAAAATGTTGGACTTTTGAAAAGAATGCAAGATAAAGTGAGTGAACTCAACGCAGAGCAGAAATTGGTGTTTATACATTGTATTATTCATCAGCAAGCGTTGTGCAAGTCAGTGCTAACACTTAGCCATGTGGTTGATGTTGTTACTACAACAGTTCATCAGAGCGCGAGCATTAAAGCACAGGCGGTTTGTTTCACTATTGGAGGAGCAAGAGAGTGAACATGGGGATGTCAGGTACCACACAGCTGTCAGATGGCTCAGCCTGGGCAAAGTGCTGACAAGGTTTTGGGTTCTGAAATCAGAGATAACAGAGTTTTGTGAGATGAAAGGCAAAACCATCCCAGAGCTGTCTGATAAGGACTGGATGGCAGATTTAACATTTGCTGTTGATGTGACTGCAATGATGAATGCACTGAACACACAACTGCAGGGCAAGGGCCTTGTTGCTCATGAAATGCAGAGCCATGTGAAAGCCTTCATGACAACGTTGCAATTAATTTCAAGGCAACGAGGCAGCAACAATTTGGAACACATGAAAACCCTGAAAGAAGTCAAACCATCAGCTGATCACCAGCACAGATACTCGTCCATGTTAGGAGCACTGCGTGATGAATTTTCAAGGCGTTTTCAAGATTTCAAAAAGGTTGAGGATGAAGTGCAGCTGGTTTCCTCTCCCTTTACCTGCAGTGTTGATCGTGCACCCACTGAGGTTCAGCTTGAACTCATCGACCTGCAGTCTGATTCACTACTGAAAGAGCACTTTAAGCATCACTGCTAGAGTTCTACTCTGCTCTCAATGAGGAGAACTTTCCAAACACGAGGAGACATGCTCAGAAGATGCTGGTTCTCTTTGGATCCACCTCCACATGTGAACAGACATTCTCAGTCATGAAGTTTACCAAATCCAGGTACTGAGCCTCTCTCACTGATGAACATCTGTCATCTCCACCTCAGACATTCAACCTGACTTTGATGGACTTGTTAAAGCTCAACAGAGACTGGATTTCTCACACTGAATGAAAAAAAGAACTGAAGAACACTCAAATGTGGAAATAAGTGAAATGGGACACTTGATCTGCACAGTTCTGAAAACATTAAATGTTTAATATAGGCATGTAAAGTCAAAAAGGCTACACAACTGGGTTAGGGTTTTGTGATATGTCTTGTTTATTTTGGCTACAAAGATGATGTGATGTCTTTAGAAAGCTAAGAAAATCCTTGTTTCAATCGTATATGAAACTCAAAATGCTCTTTGTTATTAATGTGAATGAAAATGAGTCAAATGTTTCACATTTTGGAAATTATATTTGAATAAATGATATTGTTGAAAGCTAATCTCACCTTTTAATTGCCAAATAATAACATACACTCGTACCAGCGGTCAAAACAATGCCATTTACTGCTTTTTATATAGAAATAAAATGTATATTATGCATAATTGAGTTCGGCATTTTGGCCCGGCCCTCCAAAATATTTTCAGTTGCTCATTTGGCCCGCTGGGAAAAATAATTGCCCACCCCTGTGATAGATGAATAACTGCTGCTGTTCCTCTCCTCAGATTCCTGTGAACTCTCACTCGACACAAACACAGCTCACAGGAAGCTCAAACTGTCTGAGGACGACAGGAAGGTGACACGTGTGAGAGAGGAGCAGCCATATCCTGATCATCCAGAGAGGTTTGATGGCTGGCCTCAGCTGATGTGCAGAGAAGCTCTGACTGGTCGCTGCTACTGGGAGGTCGAGTGGAGAGGAAGGGTTCATATATCAGTGACTTACAGAGGAATCAGCAGGAGAGAGGACTGTGTGTTTGGAGGGAATGATCAGTCCTGGAGTGTGTACTGCTCTGATGGTCATTACTATCTCTTTCACAATAACAAGAGCACAGACATCTCCTCCTCCCCCTCCTCCTCCTCCTCCTCTGGTAGAGTAGCAGTGTATCTGGATCATCCTGCTGGCTCTCTCTCCTTCTACAGAGTCTCCTCTGACACACTGATCCACCTCCACACCTTCAGAACCACATTCACTGAACCTCTCTATGCTGGGTTCTGGTTCAGTCCTGGTTCCTCAGTGTCTCTGTGTCCTCTGTAGGAGGTAGAGTCTCCTCCTGTTCCAGAGACCTCCTCCCTGCTGCCCAGAGAGTTCAGTCTGTTCAGGATCAATGAATAAAGGAAGTCTATACAGTTGAAATGTTGGCTATTGTTGTATTTTAGTGTCCCCTGGTCTCCAGCTGTGTGCGTCACTCTTTAGTGTCCCCTGGTCTCCCAGCTGTGTGCATCACTCTTTAGTGCCCCCTGGTCTCCCAGCTGTGTGCGTCACTCTTTAGTGTCCCCTGGTCTCCAGCTGTGTGCGTCACTCTTTAGTGTCCCCTGGTCTCCAGCTGTGTGCGTCACTCTTTAGTGTCCCCTGGTCTCCAGCTGTGTGCGTCACTATTTAGTGTCCCCTGGTCTCCCAGCTGTGTGCGTCACTCTTTAGTGTCCCCTGGCCTCCCAGCTGTGTGCGTCACTCTTTAGTGTCCCCTGGTCTCCCAGCTGTGTGCGTCACTTTTTAGTGTCCACTGGTCTCCCAGCTGTGTGCGTCACTCTTTAGTGTCCCCTGGTCTCATAGTTGTGCGTCACTTTTTACTGTCCCCTGGTCTCATAGTTGTTCGTCACTTTTTACTGTCCCCTGGTCTCATAGTTGTGCGTCACTTTTTACTGTCCCCTGGTCTCATAGTTGTGCGTCACTTTTTACTGTCCCCTTGTTTTCCTGCCACCCTATTTTTATCAGGAAAAGTTTCACTTATTTATTTTCCATTCCAGTTAAAACCCTCTACAGCTCTGCATCATTTATTCTCTCCTGATGGTACAATGTGAGCTGCATGTAGGTCCAGATGGTCCATGACTGGATCCTCCTTAGCAACATTCTTTTCTCCTTAGCAACGGTCTGATATCGTAAAATAGCAGACGTAAATCGACCAATCAGAACGGAGTATTCAACTAAGCCGTGTAATATCTATAAATAATGTCTAATTTAAATGTTTTAATATGTTCTTCTACGCGTTTGAACAGTACCCTCGTCTGATGTCCTTTTGTTTGCCTTTGGAGTATGTTAAAATAAAAAAAAGTGTTGTAACTGACCTGTTTTTTAAATAAATCAAATGTATAGAACGCATCCTTGGTTTGACTGCCTTCTCTAGAACACTGTTGACATTGAAAAGATCCTAAAAAAAGCCTGTTAAACTTCACTACATTTGAGGGTTTTAATAGCATTTTTAGATACAAAGAAATATGGCAGTCATTTATATGTTTTAAAGGCTGGTAAAAAGAGTGCAGGACAAAGTGAAGGACATGAGTCACATGCTGAGTCCATACAAATTTTTTATAATAGAAAACCTCCCAATGCAAATCATCGCTCAATAATTAGTCACTTATTTGTGTGCTTTAGTTGAAGCTTGAATTGAATAATTCTCTCTCCATCATCAGCGCTCATGGTTTCCACCCACTTCCTCTCCACTTTGTTAAAAGGACACATCATCAAAAGGTGCAATCACTTACATTTAAACATGGTTTCACATCTGCATAAAGCCCTTTAATTCAGCAGACACAGTGTCGCTTATTCATCCATTAAAGTGGTTTCATTCAGCCAGTTCAGTCAGACAACTCACGTGTTCCTATATGTTCATTAGAAGCAGCATATAGACTGAGTCTGGCGTCCAGGCTCGGCCTCATCACTCCACAGATGAACATAGAGCATTGGGTGATGATTAGAGAACTACCCCCCGAGCCTACAGGTGGGAGCTGGGGGGCGGGGGGGGCAGCAGCACGTGAACGCATCAACAATGTGACCGAGCAGCAACAGCATGAGCGAGGCAGAGGCAGCAGACCTGGCAGCTTAAAGAGAGCAGCAAGTTTAGGAGATTGTGATTGGTTGGATGTGAGAGAGACGCGTCACGTGTATCATTGGTGCTCCAGCTGACTGCCTGAACTCACTCGCAAGCTTCACCCCAGTTATGGTAATATAATACATATTTTGGTCCTGTTAGAATAACATTAAAACAAATTACATGAACCAGCCGTTTCAGGAAATTACACGTCTTTTTAAAAGGTGTTTAACTATATATTAGTGAAGCTGTTCTTCAATGAAAGACAAAGTGAAGATAGAGAGAGATTTGTTGACTAGAAACTTCCTAAACTATAACTATATGTCTGTTTGAGTTTAGCACATGCTTTAGATTTCATCTCTTAAGGAGCTTCTGCATTTTAAATGATCTGCAAATTGAAGATGTATTAAGGGGAAAAACAAAGTGAGCTCTACAGTAATTAAATACAGACTAAAGAGGGGCAGGGTGAGCAGACTGGAGAATCAATAGAGTCTCACTGCAGGGCTTCATGTTCACAGACGTCTCCATCCATCCATCTTCTCCCGCTTATCCGTGGTCGGGTCGCGGGGGTAGCAGTTCCAGCAGAGAGCCCCAAACTTTCTTTTCCCTGGCGACATCAACCAGCTCTGACTGGGGGGTCCCAAGGCGCTCCCAGGCCAGCGAAGAGATATAGTCCCTCCACCTGGTACTTGGTCTCTTCCCAGCTGGACGTGCCTGGAACACCTCCCTAGGGAGGCACCCAGATGGCATCCTAACTAGGAGCCCGAACCACCTCAACTGGCTCCTTTCGACGCGAAGGAGGAGCGGCTCAACTCCGAGTCCCTCCCTGATGACCGAACTTCTCACCTTATCCCTAAGGGAGACGCCAGCCACCCTGCGGAGAAAACCCATCTTGACCGCTTGTATCCGTGATCTCGTTCTTTCGGTCATGACCCATCCTTCATGACCGTAGGTGAGGGTAGGGACGAACATGGCCCGGTAGACAGAGAGCTCTGCCTTCTGGCTCAGCTTCCTTTCCGTCACAACGGTGCGGTAAAGCGACTGCGATTCTCCGGCCCGTCTCACGCTCCATTGTTCCCTCACTCGAGAACAAGACCCAGAGATACTTGAACTCCTTCACTTGAGGTAAGGACTCATTCCCTACGTCTTCATCACTACAGAAATATCTCCAGGACATCTGATTATTTAAAATAGCTTCAATATGCATCCAGACAAACACAAAGGTTATCGGCTTTAGGGTTTATGACCAATCTGCAGTCTCCAATAAAGTACCTCTTATCTTATTAAGAAATAGTGCAGCGGAAACACATTATAACATGACGAACATGGATAGAAAACGATTTGAAGAAACTATAATTAATAACTTGCTTCCAATTCGGTTCCGAATAGATTTTAAACTCCTTTTATTTATTTTCAAAGCCCTAAATGGGCTGGCTCCTCCTATATAGCCGAACTCCTCCAGCGCTACACCCCAGCCAGAGCTTGAAGGTCGGCTGACCAGCTGTTGCTGATGGTTCCCAAGACCAGGCTCAAAACCTGAGGGTACCGAGCCTTCGCAGCAGCTGGCCCCAGGCTCTGGAACACTCTGCCCCTCCATGTGAGGTCGGCCCGGACCCTGGGGTTTTAAATCCTCACTAAAGACTCACTTCTTCTCCCTGGCCTTCTAGTCAGAGTGGAGCATGACTCCTGACTTTTCCCTGTGTTTGATTTTTATATTTGCTATTGTAAATGATTGTCTTTTATTGTGATTGTAGTAATGTGTTTTTTTTGCATGTACAGCACTTTGGCTCGACCAAAAATCACTTTTAAATGTGATTTATAAATAAAACTTGATTTGATTTGATTATAACACAAACAAATATAGTAAAATATAGCAGGATTTACACTGAACAAAAATATAAACGCAACACTTTTGTTTTTGCTCCCATTTTTCATGAGATGAACTCAAAGATCTAAAACATTTTCTATATACACAAAATAACCATTTCTCTCAAATATTTTTCACAAATCTGAAAATATCTATGTACGGGTAGGGTAATGTTGTGAATCGAGTGGCCCATGGTGGTGGTGGGGTTATGGTATGGGCAGGCGTATGTTATGGACGACGAACACAGGCCACTCGATTCACAACATTACCCTACCCCTACCCCTCACACCAGATACTGCCTGGTTTTCGGACCCCCCCAGACCCCCGCAATAAAGCAAAACTGCACGTTTCAGAGTGGCCTTTTATGGTGGCCAGCCTAAGGCACACCTGTGCAATAATCATGCTGTCTAATCAGCATCTTGACATGCCACACCTGTGAGGTGGGATGGATTATCTCAGCAAAGGAGAAGTGCTCACTATCACACGTTTTTTTTGTGAACAATATTTGAGAGAAATGGTTATTTTGTGTTTATAGAAAATGTTTTAGATCTTTGAGTTCATCTCATGAAAAATGGGAGGAAAAACCAAAGTGTTGCGTTTATATTTTTGTTCAGTGTAGGATATATTGAATATGGTTGAAATCGTAGAAATATAATTGGAATAAAATATGTGCAGTAATAAAAACAAAATAATTGTAAACGTTGTGTGCATTAATGTAATGCAGAGAGACTTTAATCCACAGACAGGAGAGGACTGAGACCTCGGAGGGCAAATGAGGAGAGAACATAACAGAAATCTCACAGAACAAAGACGAGAGGCTTCAGATTCAGGATTCATCCAAAACTGCACTTTTTATTTTTTATTTCAACTCTGGAAGTGTTTCAGAGCGCGGAGGCGGAGGAAAGGCTGTTTTCTGTGAATGATGGAGAGGCTGCCATGATGCAATTTCAGCAATCACTTCCCACACACACACACACACACACACACGCACACACACACAGAGCTTTGACTGTGAATAATGCCTGCTGAGTTCTGGAGAAGTGGACAGTCAGAGGTCTTCATCTCACCTCTGAGCTTTGGTGAGGCATTCAGGGTCCCCACTCAGAGCGGGTTCAGTACACACACACACACACACACACACACACCCACACACACCCTTGTTTGTCTCTCTGAGTTCTCCGAAGCTTCTCTAGAGTTAACTCGTCAGTGGGAGAACAGCCATGGTGAGCAGACTGAACATATTATTAGATGTAATATAATTGAAATGGTGTTTTTGGAAAGTGGAGTCGCAGCTCTGACTAATACTGATCATTAGCTGTGAGGCAGATTTAAAGATTACTGCATGGAGGTCATTGAGCTCCAGACGATGTTGCAGTTTTATAACTTCAGACGAGTAGTGAGATGGAAATATGTGAACGACAGAATAAAGACGGTCTTCCTGGATGAACTTGCTTCATTATGATCTTGTGGTGTTATCTTTTAATCAGTGAGACAGTCTTTCAGATGCTGTGAGCTCAATGAGTCAGAACTTGATTTCTCATCCATTCTTTTCAAATATGTTCAGATAAATTCCAATAAGCAGCCTACAATTTGAAAAATGTCTTTTTATTTTGTTCTAAATCTGCTCACAATGATGGGGAAATCATCTGAACGTGTTACATTACATTACATTGCATTTAGCTGACGCTTTTATCCAAAGCGACTTACAATAAGTACATTCGACCAGGAAGACACAACCTTGAAGAAAACAGAATAATCAAGTACATCAGGTTTCATAGAGCCAAACATTTAAAGTGCTACTCAACTGGCTTTAGATAAGCCAGTCCTTTATTAGTATATAAGTGCTTTGTTAGTAATTCTATCGCTCGAGGTGGAGTCGAAAGAGATGAGTTTTCTGTCTGGAAGGTGTGTGAGCTTTCTGCCGTCCTGATGTCAATGGGAGCTCATTCCACCATTTAGGAGCCAGGATAGCAAACCCACGTGTTTCTGCTGATGGGAACTTGGGTCCCCTTCGCAGCGAGGGTGCAGCGAGCCGTTTGGCTGATGCAGAGCGTAGTGCACGTTCTGGGGTGTACGGTTTAACCATGTCCTGGATGTAGGAAGGGCCAGATCCATTCACAGCATGGTACGCAAGTACCATTGTCTTGAAGTGGATTCTGGCAGTTACTGGAAGCCAGTGGAGGGAGCGGAGGAGCGGCGTGGTGTTGGAAAATGTAGGAAGGTTGAAGACCAGACGAGCCGCTGCATTCTGGATGAGCTGCAGAGGTCGGATGGCACATGCAGGTAGACCAGCCAGGAGGGAATTGCTGTAGTCTAGGCGTGAGATGACGAGAGCCTGGACCAGAACCTGCAAGGCTTTCTGGGTCAGCTGGGGACGTATCCTCCTGATGTTGTAAAGCGTGTATCTGCAACTGCGAGTTGTAGCAGCGATGTTTGCAGTGAAGGACAGGTTGTTATCTAGGGTTGAGCTTGAGGTGATGAGCGGACATCCACTGAGAGATGTCAGCTAGACAAGCAGAGATGCGTGCGACGACCTGGGTCTCTGAGCGGGGCAAGGACAGGATTAATTAGGTGTCGTCAGCGTAGCAGTGGTATGAAAAACAATGCGGGCTAATGACTGATTCGAGCGCGTTTGTGTACAGGGAGAAGAGGAGGGGACCAAGAACAGAGCCCTGAGGGACCCCTGTAGTTAATTGACAAGGGTCGGACTCGGACCCTCTCCAAGTTACCCTGTAGGTATGGTCTTTGAGGTATGAGGTGAGGAGGAAAAGTGCAGAGCCTGAAACTCCAAGTTCTTGGAGAGTGCGAAGGAGGATCTGATGATTCACCGTGTTGAATGCAGCAGACAGGTCCAAAAGGATGATGACAGAGGACAGGGAGGCTGCTTTAGCAGTGTGCAGTTCCTCAGTGACAGCAAGGAGGGCAGTTTCTGTGGAGTGACCTGCCTTGAAACCAGACTGGTGCGGATCCAGAAGGTTGTTCTGATGGAGATAACCGGAGAGTTGTTTAAAGACAGCGCGTTCAAGTGTTTTAGACAGGAACGGGAGGAGAGAGACAGGCCTGTAGTTTATAGCATCAGACGGGTTGAGAGTGGGTTTCTTTAGGAGAGGGTTTACTCTTGCCTCCTTGAGACTGTTTGGAAAGTGACCAGAAGTGTTGATGAAAATGGGTGAGAAACGGTAGAATATCAGGAGCGATAGTCTGAAGGAGGTTTGAAGGGATATGGTCCAGAGGACAGGTGGTAGGGCGGGCAGAGGTAATGAGGGTAAGAACCTCACTTGGAGAGAGAGGGGAAAAGGAGGTCAGTGTGTGGGTGAAAGGAGGGTCTGGTGACCCAGCGGTGAGTAAAGGTGAGCCAGAAAAAGAAGAGCGAATATCATCATCACGAGTTAAGCATAAATCTGTCAAATGTTCAAAACAGCCTTATTTCACTGAAATAGCCTCAAAATCACAAACTGCCATTAAGAGTAAGATTCTTACCGAAAATCTACTGACACAAAGTACTTCATTATCTACTTTTCAGCTTTTAAAAAGAATAGTGTATCTTTCAGTAACTTTCTCAGAGAATTAAGCATACATTTGTAAATGTTCAAAACAGCCTTGCTTCACTGAAATAGCCTCAAAATCACAAACTGCCATTAAGAGTAAGATTCTTCACAAAATCTACTGACACAAAGTACTTCATTATCTACTTTTCAACTTTTAAATACAAAAGTGAATCTTTCAGTAACTTTCTGAGAGAATTTAAGCATACATTTGTCAAATATTCTTAAAGAAATCTACTGACACAAAGTACTTCATTATCTACTTTTCAGCTTTGTATACACTATAGTGTATCTCTCAGTAACTTTCTCAGAGAATTTAAGCAACAGCCTTGTTTCACTGAAATAGCCTCAAAATCACAAACTGACATTAAGAGTCAGCATCCTAATTAAATCTACTAAAACAGAGTACTTTGATGGTAGTGGTCAGCTTTTAAAAAGAATAGTGTATCTTTCAGTAACTTTCTCAGAGAATTAAGCATAAATCTATCAAATGTTCAAAACAGCCTTGTTTCACTGAAATAGCCTCAAAATCACAAACTGCCATCAAGAGTAAGATTCTTCACAAAATCTACTGACACAAAGTACTTCATTATCTACTTTTCAACTTTTAAATACAAAAGTGAATCTTTCAGTAACTTTCTGAGAGAATTTAAGCATACATTTGTCAAATATTCTTAAAGAAATCTACTGACACAAAGTACTTCATTATCTACTTTTCAGCTTTGTATACACTATAGTGTATCTCTCAGTAACTTTCTCAGAGAATTTAAGCAACAGCCTTGTTTCACTGAAATAGCCTCAAAATCACAAACTGACATTAAGAGTCAGCATCCTAATTAAATCTACTAAAACAGAGTACTTTGATGGTAGTGGTCAGCTTTTAAAAAGAATAGTGTATCTTTCAGTAACTTTCTCAGAGAATTAAGCATAAATCTATCAAATGTTCAAAACAGCCTTGTTTCACTGAAATAGCCTCAAAATCACAAACTGACATTAAGAGTACGATTCTTAATGAAATCTACTGACACAAAGTACTTCATTATGTACTTTTCAACTTTTAAATACAAAAGTGTATCTTTCAGTAACTTTCTGAGAGAATTTAAGCATAAATCTGTCAAAGATTCTTAACGAAATCTACTGACACAAAGTACTTCATTATCTACTTTTCAGCTTGTTATACACTATAGTGTATCTCTCAGTAACTTTCTCAGAGAATTTAAGCATAAATCTGTCAAATGTTCAAAACAGCCTTGTTTCATTGAAATAGCCTCACAATCACAAACTGCCATTAAGATTCAGATTCTTAACGAAATCTACGGACACAAGTCTACTTAATTATCTACTTTTCAACTTTTAATTTTTTCAATACAAAAGTGTATCTTTCAGTAACTTTCTGAGAGAATTTAAGCATAAATCTGTCAAAGATTCTTAACGAAATCTACTGACACAAAGTACTTCATTATCTACTTTTCAGCTTTTTATACACTATAGTGTATCTCTCAGTAACTTTTTGAGAGAGTTAAGCATAAATCTGTCAAATCTTCAAAACAGCCTTGTTTCACTGAAATAGCCTAAAAATCACAAACTGCCATTAAGAGTCAGAATCTTTACGAAATCTACGGACACAAAGAACTTCATTATATACTTTTCAGCTTTTATACACAAAAGTGTATCTTTCAGTAACTTTCTGAGAGAATTTAAGCATAAATCGGTCAAATGTTCAAAACAGACTTGTTTCACTGAAATAGCCTCAAAATCACAAACTGGCTGAAACTGTACAGTGAATTGGAGAAATTACAGCATAGAGTTTGCTACTACGACACAGATCGTATAATCTATGTGACAAGACAGGGGGAGACTCCACTGCCCATGAGGGTTTATCTGGGGGATCCCTAAAAGTTATGCTTACTTAGAGTGGTTCAGGTCCTATCTGTCCAAGAGATCTTTCTCTCTTACGCTTGGTGACTTTACATCCTCTTCTGCCCCCTTATCCTGTGGAGTTCCCCAAGGTTCTATTTTGGGGCCTATTTTATTTTCCTTATACCTTCTCCCCCTTGGACTGATTTTTAGAAAATATGGCGTCTCCTACCACCTTTATGCGGACGACTCCCAATTATATCTACCCCTAAGAAAAAACACTAGCTCTCTGATGCCCCTGGTTGACTGTCTTAATGACATAAAGGCCTGGATGGCGCTAAACTTTTTAAATATAAATGAGAGCAAAACTGAGGTAATTGTGTTTGGACCAAATGATGATGTCCCTTCCATTGACCTGGGTTCCCTGCAACAGTATGCAAAACCCATGGTCACAAATCTGGGTGTCAAAATCGACAGTGCTTTTAAATTAGATAAACAGATCAACTCTGTGGTTAAATCCAGTTTTTATCACTTGAGGCTCCTGTCCAAAATCAAACCGGTTTTATCCTTTTTAAACTTTGAGCGTGTAATTCATGCCTTTGTTTCAACTTGTTTAGATTATTGTAATGCACTTTATGCCGGCCTAAATAAGACTTCGCTGGCCCGCCTGCAGCTTGTACAAAACGCTGCGGCGCGGCTGCTCACAGGAACCCGCAAGTTTGACCACATCACACCAGTTCTGGCTTCGCTCCACCGGCTTCCTGTCCATTTTAGAGTCAATTTTAAGATTGTATTGTTTGTTTTTAAATCTCTTAATGGGCTGGCCCCAGAGTACATCTCCGACCTCTTACAGGTGTACACCCCCTCAAGGGCTTTAAGGTCGGCTGATCAGCTGCTGCTTGTAGTAAAAAAAACAAAGAAAAAGACCAGGGGAGACCGAGCGTTCTCATCGGTAGCCCCCAGGCTCTGGAACGACCCGCCCCCCCCTCATGTTAAATTGTCGCCCACTCTTAAAGCTTTTAAGTCCCGCCTAAAAACCCACCTATTTTCCCTCGCTTATCAGTCTGAGCTGAGCTATGTCATACCTATTTGTATGCTTTCACTGTCTGTCCATGGCCTTTATGTGCCTTGTATTTATTCTTATGTGTGCTTTTTTTATCTATTCGTGTAATATTATATTTTATTATAATGTTATGTTCATTGTGAAGCACTTTGGCAAACCCTCTGTTTTTAAACTGTGCTATACAAATAAAGTGGATTGGATTGAATCTTTGATAATGGATTCTGGCCTATCAGAATCAAGATAACGGCGTGGTGTTGTTGCAGGAAATCCCGACGGAGAATAATTTTGCGGTAACACATATCTATATACATTGATACAACATTACGTGTTGATAGAAATCATCACATAATTAAATAAGACCCCACGGTTTGATGATTGATAGGTGTGTGGGCTGTCTTCCATTTTCACACACGGGACAATGGGGGATATCCACCCTTATCCACAATGTAAAGTAATTCACACAGCCTTTTTCCTCTGTGAGGAGCAGCAGGTTCAGCTTCATTTAACTATGTCGTGTAGTAATAGATGGATTTATTTTTCATCTCAAGAGAGAATGTGTATTTTATGTTAGTATTTAAAAAAAAACACCCAGACAGCGCCGTTGCGGGGGTTGGGTTTTCAGCATGTCAATTTTGTCACACAAATGTGCCTTTTTATTTCATACAGTTCAATTTGGATTGAGACTTCCATTGAATAATTGAATAATCCAAACCTCACGCGTGGTGTTTCACCGTCAATGGGGCGATATAGCGTGTATGTAATTACATTTCAAATACTGATTTGAGCCCCACCACTATATGGGTTAGCCCTACCATAGATTACCCAACACAAATACTCGGGAGCCGATAAGTCAATTAATTGCTTATCATGACAGGCACACAATAAAACAGTGGAAACAAACATGTGTTTGACTTTCATTAGTGAATGAAACTGTGTGCCCTTTTATAGTCTGTGTCCAATATTGTGCATTTGTATATATATTATATATATATCCTAAATATATGCTAAGGTCCCGCTACTGACACGATAGCAGTCATTTTGTGCGCATGTGTGTAATTAAACCCATGATATCGAAATCTCACTCTAGCCAGGTACCCAGAGTTGGCAACCTTGCCCACACCCCAATAATATTTGTATTTCAGATCTACATGAATCACACAAACGACCTATTTTGGATTCAAAAGGTGACAAGTTTGCATCCCTGCTTGTTATCCTTTCATTACAGAGCTGGGAAAATGGTGTATTGATTAGATTCTGATCCGTGCAAGTCCTATTTTAACTGACTTTAGTTCTAATATTAATGATAATTTGATTTCAACCCATAAGTAATGATTTAAATTAACTCAACATTTCACATGATGGATTAGTGTTCCACATGTTTCCCACTAATTTGTTTTATGATCGAGCCAATGGTAAAGAGAGACATTTATGACCCTGTGTCCCTGTTGTTGGTACGTGGATGGCTTCGGACGGCTTCACTAAAAAGTCACCCAGCTCTGCCCTACTACAGTCTGGCTGAGTGCAGTCACAGAGATGCTATGGCTGCGCTACATGACATTAATGTTCTGGTCCGAGAATGGACACCATTTCCTGCTCCCAGAGAGAATGACATTCCTCAAACTGAACTCTACAAGCCGTTGATACTGTCTCACATGGGTCTGCTTCCCCCCCACCGAGCCATGATCTGAAAGTTTGACGTCTACTCTGAACACGTGGAACTGTCACACCAGCACCAAACCCTTGGGTCAGTCAGATGAGACTAACAGCTTCACTTAGGGCATAAGGGTCAGAAATATGACTCTCGTTACCACGGAGTGGTTTTTTTATTTGTTTAAGGCTATCCATACTGCTATGCAGAGGATGCCTGTAAGATTGGAAAGCTGTGAAAAGCCCCTACTATTTTGGTATAGGCCTGATGTCAGGGGCCTCTTACTGTATAGACCATGTTTCAACCGGGTGAAACTAGAGGCTGCACGGAGCTTAGGCTAAGAAATACAACCATTCTGTTCTGCTCTAACGATTTCATTTATATATTCTATATCAAAATAGTTTTTTTTAATTGTTTCCAATGATAACGTCACCTTAAGTGGAGGAATGCAAACCTGTTTTCAAATGTAAGGTTTTGAATTTGTTTGACATTTCTCAGTAAAGACACCCTCAGACGCCCACTATCATTCATGCTCCTTCAGTGGTAACTCAGATGTTAAGGGGGATAAAGCTTTTCCTGCCAAATCAGAGATGCTTTGTTTTTGTCAACAAAGGTGTACATTTCCTGCATAATATATGGTTCTCACAATTGTTTTTGTTAGTTGCGCACAGCTGGTACTGAGTTTTCTCGAGAGATGGATTATGACCTCTACCATGCTTACATGGACTCCTATGTTTTATTTCATATCTAACTGAAGTAAGAGAGAATAGAGAGAGATGGGAGATGAGGATGTGAGAGGGATGTGGAAGAGAGAATAGAGAGATGAGGATAAGAGATGAGGATAAGAGAGGGATAGGAAAGAGAGAAGAATTATTTGCAAGTTGCGTGCGGATACTGAGTTATCTCGATTAATAGCTTATAGACGATACCATGTTTAAATAGACTCCTACGTTGTTATTACATTATGTGACATATGTAAGAAAAGGGAGGGGAGAGTCAATTATATTTGAGTAATTGATCTCATATTGAAACATTCATTTCTCAAATCTATGTTTTATGGAAGAGGAAATGTACGCCTGATAAACTAATCTTTTATCAAACGGTAAATGGTGAATTAATATAACATTTAGAATCATTGAGAACAGGTTATATCCACAGGGACTAGCTCATATTTAACTTAAAGGTCACATGTCATGGTCCTTTCTACTGATCATAATACCATTGTTGAGGGATATTACAATAGAAAAATACTGTGCAATTTTCCAAACTCACATTGTTTCGCATACAGCATCTCTGTAAACTACGTGTATTCACTCTCTCCACTAAACGGCTCGTTGGAGCTCTTGCCCCCCTCCCTGTGAGCCCAGTGTGCTCCGATTGACCAATCCACAGACTTCCTCACAAACACACGCAGCTCAGCTGATGTCTCCTCCGGGCTGCTGCTGATAACAGACAGTTGCGATCGCGGCAAAATTCTCTCTGCAGACCCATTCTCACAGCATTCATCAACCTTTTTCTTCTCAATATCAAGGCACACTTATTGTTTTTACTTCGGCTGAGACTTTGTGTGTGCTCGGGGTGATTCACAACGTCCGATTGTTTCACGTTGTGAATCGCGCTGAGCTCCGTGGAGGTGTGATTTCCTTGTTTAGCGATACACAGTGAAACACAGCCAAACTCACCCTGAGCACACACACAGTCACAGCCGAAGTAAAAACAATAAGTGTGGCTTGATGCTGAGAAGAAAAAGTAATAACCGGAAAAGCATGACATGTCACCTTTAAAATAACATTTTTCTGCTTTGGACTGATGAGTATATGATTCTTGCATGTTAAATGACTAACACAAACATGTATGCATGTGCATGTGTCAGGAAGGCTCCCAAATAATTCTGAGGGGCCTATCCTATTTTTGTAATTGAATGATAATGTGCTAATCCATTACCTTGAGTTGTCTGCACTCAGGAAAACATCTCTATCAAGTGTTAACCCAATAACTAGGACAGCTCTGAAGGCCAAGGGTCAGAAAGAGAGGGTCACACTCTCTGGTTGCAGAGAGCACCCCCAACCACGGGCAAGGAGGCACGAGGTCTTTCGAGATGAGAGGATTCTAATCTTCAACTTTCTGATGGGATGGGATGCTTCTTCATCTTTCTGCTCAGACAACTCTGCAGGACGAGCGATGGTTTCAGAGGCTCCATGTTTTTTGGAGGGGCAGATTTCTTCCTAAACATCTTCCATCACGGGTCGGGGCATCTGGATGTACCACTTGGAATAGGCTCTGCTCTCAAGCAGATAGCAGAAGGAATGCAGGCAGATGAGCCTCTGTTTCACTGGGAAAGCATAAAGTGCTCACTGAATGAGCCACAAAAAGCAGAGCAATTGGGGGGTTTGAAATATGGGGCTCTGGTGAAGAAGAGTTTTGAGCCAATCAGCACCCCAGTGCTAATCTACAGTATCAGGATGCCTTCACACACCAGACATTCTGTGTCATAAAGAAAGGAGAACGAGTCAGGACGACATGTTTTTTCTAAGCTCTTGTACAAAGATAACATTTGAATTGAATGACCAGATGATTACAGATGTACAATTAATGATTGTTTTTATATTTCCAATGAACAGATACGTGTTAAATAGTGGTGACAAATATATTTTGTCAGATCAGATTACACTTTCACACTAAACAAAATAAATTAATTGATATTTTCAGATTTATAAGGTATTGAACAATAAGATATTTCTAATATTATAACAGACAATGTTACTATCCTTAATCATTACCAGGTAAAATGTACTACGAGGAAACCAGATTACCAGGTTCCCAATCCAGGTGCTACTGCATGCTAAATTTAGATTTTTCAAAAAAGGCCTTAATCACTCCTTTAAACTAACTAAAACTTATTCTGCAGTAAGTTTAATGTTAGACTACGCACATGCACGTAATATTAGCAACTGTTGGCTGTGCCAAAATATGCCAGAATCCATGCATTCTCCCATGTTTAGCCCAATTCCTTTCACTCCTATATTCTCTGTGTGGAATTGCACTGTTCTGCTCTGAAATGGGTAGTGTTGGCTTGGGATTTACATGAGGAAGTTGTGTGGAAATCTTATCAATGCTCCCGGCCGTGGACTCTCAATAAACTCCGGTCTTTGATGTAAAGTGGACTCCAGTCTTCTATTTCTTCCATTCACATTGCTTATCAGAACTTTCCTTCACAGACATGACTAACATTACTTTTCTAAATATATATTTTTTAGAGGCGTTACTAAGATTTCTTTCATGTTATTTTAAACACAACATTACTTTTTTCAACATACTGTCATATTTTGTTTTTTGTCTCTCTCCTTTTTCCATTATATTTTTTGAAAAACTACATAGTGACTTCTAGCAAAATACAACATTCAACTAATACATGTTATGGAAATCTAGGACCTAAACACGGCTGGAGAGTACAAGTCAAAGTAAAAACAAATAAATGGTGAATCGAGAAAAGCTGTCTTTTGGTTATTTATTTGAAGCTTCAAATACACGATACAATAAGGTACATATGTCACAGGTCTGACAGAGTATGAGAAAGTCTGCCAGAGAGTGAACAGAACAAATGAAAAAGCAGAGATTATATAGCAAAACAGTGGGAATATTATAACTCTCGTGTTCACACGCCAAGATTGTTTATGAGACACCTTCTGGCCTTGAGCTGGCCTTGAGCAGGTTTGATGTGACTGTGTATGAGTCTCCCAGTCTAAAACAGCTGTGGCCTTGCATAACCCAAAAGAGAATATAACAGAGATAATGGTGAAAGCACAACAAGAGGAAATAAGAAGCACAACAAGAGGAAATAAGAAGCATTTGGTTTACGCATATGAAGGATATAGGAATAATGATATAATAAAAACATTTCCACTACATTCTCCCCTTTTGATCATACTTGATCAATACAAAAACAAAACAAATGACAGGATAGACTGATATAACACATCCATGAATACACTCCATCGCTGGTTTAAGTAAACACATCACAAATATATCATAGAAAACTGGCTGTTTTTGTGGAGGACAGACTCCAATATAATGTAAGCATAAGAGAGGAGGGTACACATGATTATATTGATAAATCGGAATCAGACTCTTCTGATTCTAGCTGATCTATCTCACTGTTGCGCAAAGGATTGTCGTGTAATGGAATAGTAGTATACTGAACGAAAGCTGAGGATACCATACTGGAAACGCATTTCTTCAGTATTGGGATAATCAAACAGGTACAACTGATTAATAGGCCAAAAATGATCGCCAGGGGTGTAACTATACTAGCCACCCATGCTTTCCACCCGCCTGATGTAAGCCAGGCCCACCAGTCCCAGCCACCTGCGTTGGATATGTCATCAGCTTTCATGTCAGCTAACAGGTTGTTAAGATGCAGCACGGTGTCAGTGATGTTCTTGGTGGCGTCGGGAATGTAAGTGCAACAGGAGTCACCGATCACATGACACAGGCCACCCTTTGAGGCGAACAAAAGGTCAAGAGCGAATTGGTGCTGCATGAGCATGTTCCTAGAGGCTATTATGAATGGGGACAATGCCTGGGAAGCCTTGCGTCGTCTCGTGAGTGAGGTTCTCTAGCCGGACGTGTAAGGTATCTATTTTATGGGCATTGTTTACTGTACCCCACCATGGGAACAGGCCACCCATGAATTTAGCTCCAGCGGACGTCAGATCTCTTTTTACCTTGTGGTGGTCGGGGTGTTGGAACTCTGTGTAATGATGTGTCGTGTGCATTAAGGACGTGAGTACAGTGACTGCTGGATTCAGATCCACTAGAGTGCATGTACCTATCCAGAGGGGAGCCAGAACTTGATAGAGCTTGTCGCCGCACAACCAAACGTAATCTTCTGGCGCGCTAAACCCAGCATCACTGGGCCACGCCAGTTGGAGGGAAATATGTTTAACATCAGGGAATGGTAAGTTAGAAAGGATTCTTTCAGGGGCACCAGATATGTGACAATACGAGATTTTGTAAGCACCGTCACCGCATGTGTTCCGTAGGATGCGGGTACAACCAGTAGTAGTGCCTAGGAAAAAATAAGGTGGTGTAAGAGACGTTTTGTGGTAAACTCTCTGGATGCATAGGCTGTGTTTCATCCCTCTCAAATGACTGGGGTGCACATGGCTGACGGGTTGGTACTTTGCGTATGTGGTGTCAAGCGTGGATGCACGCAAAGAGGAGTTAGACCGATTACTGCAGTGCCTAGCATAACGCCACTCGGTTACGCTGTCTTCACCCTTGATGGGCCTTGTCAGAGCCATAAACGCGCAGAGGTGTTCAACCTGGGTCAGAGAGCGCGGACGAACTGGCACGGACATTGATGAGTCCTGGGGGAAAAGAGTGCATGCATAACATGACCCATTTTGTTCTGCGGCCTGCAAGAATGATCTCAGAGTGTGCCACCAGACGTTACCGGTGATCCCATTACTGGTCTGACCCACATCAATGTTGCTATGGTCGTTATCGCCTATGTATAGATTAAATGTAGATGTACCTATGGATGTCAACAGTTGCGTCAAAGGTTGCTTACGCTTTTCCGGGGTCTGAGTTTTGGGCGCGATGTCTATGTAAAATGTGCCACACGGGTCGGCGCCGGATACATACATACAGACAACAAAATAAAATAAATGTGGTTCGCCCTGCTTTCCCCATGTACGTCTTAGATACCTCGATTTTGGCTGACATGCTGTATGCTGACCATGGATACATAAAATATAGGACTAGTCCTAACACAACTATCATGGCAAGTATGCAGAGGAACCATTCTATGATTGTCCAGGCTCTCCAGTAGTATTCACATTGCTCACGGTTGCGTTGTCGTCTCTCCAGCTGAGCCCTCATCACGAGGGGGAAATGTTCCATGGTGTGTGTGAGTGTATTCTCTCGGTCGATTTCGTGACACGGACCGTCAGACTTCGCACACTGATAACACAAACGAGGAACCAGAGAGCATATGAAACCGCTCAGCTGGCACTCGCTCGTGACACGTTGTGTGTAGTGTGTTTTGGTGTATGTAGTGCAAGTGTGGTGCTGGTGGTGACTCGGACACGTCACTTGCTGTCATCTGTTGGTGACTCGGACACGTCACTTGTTGTCATCTCTGTTGGTGACTTGGACACGTCACTTGTTGTCATCTCTGTTGGTGACTTGGACATGTCACTTGTTGTCATCTGTTGGTGACTTGGACATGTCACTTGTTGTCATCTCTGTTTCTATCGTTTCTCCTTTCCTGTGACTACGACCTTGCAGTGGCTGGCGTGGACCCACGTAGCTCTCTCCGCGACCTTGAACGCTGTCTGGGTGACGAGAAGAACCTGGTAGGGACCTTGCCAACGATTGGATTTCCAGCTCTTTCTCCGGAAATCCTTGATCAGCACGAAGTCGCCGGGTTGAAGGCGGTGAAGCAGACCAGTGGCAGGAGTAGGCAAGGCTGCAGCTACCTGACGTCGGATGTCTGCTAAAGTGGATGATAGGTTAACACAATATGACAACATAGCATCCTCACACAAAGTTGTGGAGGGAAGAGGACATCCTGGAGCCTTGAGTCCAATCTGTGGAGGAGCCCCAAAAAGGATTTCAAATGGGCTGAGTTGACTCCGTGTTCTTTTCCGCATCCTCATGTACATCAGCACAATGGGCAGAGCTTGTGTCCATGACAGACCTGTGTCTGCACAGCATTTTGCTAGTTTGTAAAACTGGTCTACCAGAATTTGCATAATGCAGATTAGGCATGCTTCACAGTGCTTTTGAGCTGTTACTGTGAACCCCCTTGTGAACCACTCCTGATTGATAGACTCTAACATCCCTCCTTTTGACACATGATCCAACCCATGTGTCAACTTAGCGAAATGAATTTGGACCCACCCAGATGCTGGAGGTTGGGTCAAAAACAGCCCCAGCAGCCTTCCAGTGAGCCTTCTCAACTGGCGTAGCTAGCTGCTGCATGGAAGTCAGTGATGACATTTTGTCAGTGAAGGAGGAGACAGGGATTTTAACAAATGAGTGTGCGTGAGGTGCGAGGAGTCAAAGCAGCTGCCTTTGCGGCTGAGTCAGCAGACGCATTTCCAAGGGAAACTGGGTCTGTAATGCTTGCGTGTGCGGCACATTTACAGACTGCAACCTCAGATGGGAGCAGAATGGCGTCTAGTAAGCCTGCAACCAGTACATGGTTAAGTACTGGTTTGCCATCAGATTTTAGGAATTGTCTATACTTCCAAATAGCCCCAAAATTGTGTACTACCACGAAAGCATATCGTGAGTCAGTGTAAATAGTCACGGTTTTGCCTTCTGCAAACGTGCAGGCTTCTAAAAAAACTAGTGTTATCGAATAGTGGGATAATAATGTGTGTGTATAAAAAACAGTAATTAGTTTATGACTTGCGGCAATAAAGAAACAAACGCAGATATATTAGAAGCAGTCTCGTATTTTAATGACTGATAAGACTTTGAGAGCAAGGTTTCAAAAAGGAGGAAAACATGATGACAATAACAATCGAGAGAAAAGTGCACAATTTCAGACGGAATGTTGTGATGAACCTCCGGAGCTCTCGGCTGTCCGTCAGCGAGAAACAAAAACACTCAGCGCTCTGAAGCTGAAGAAACGAGTTTCAGTAAAACAAAGAGGATTTAGTTCCTGGTTCAGGGCCAAGTTTGTTAGAAACAAAGAATAAAGTGCAGTGAGAGCTCAGTTAGTCGTGTTGAAGTACAGATAGATACAACATATAACACGGCGTCTCGAATATCTAACTTGTACGGAAGAGCCAGATGTGGATTTTTTTATATATCTGACGGTGACTTTTTTCTCCAAAAAAAAGTCACTAAATTTTAATTCCGAGACAAAATCAAGAGTGTTGGGTTTCAAAACAAACGTCCTATATGAACGGTTATACAAAAAGAACAAAAAAAAGGAAACATTTCGACTTTAAATCCGAGTTTCTTTTTTCAATTCTTAGAAAAAGAAATCTGACTTCTCCCAGAATTCACTTTTTGGTCAGATCTAAAAATGGTTTGCCTTAATCCTCTTCTATAAACGTCTCATCTGAACCGTTGGGATAAACGTTAAACAATGTGAACTTCCCGGAGCTCTAATAGCAGCTTTGATTATTCTAGAAAGTAAAATCAGTGACGTGTTTATCTGCCGTTCACAGAAGCATTCAGTGAGGTTTGAAGGAACCTAACAAAAAGCACCTAGACTCCAGCACAACCACACATTAGGATAAGACGATTGCACATAAGAGTTAAGATAAAGGTGTAAATGATAAATGAGTGCATCAGTGAGTGCTTTGATCAGTGAGAACATTCTTTAACCTTATAACCAGTTAGTGATTCTACCTCTTCTAAAACCTCCCTATTTAACTATTCAAATATGCGCTTTTTAGATTAAATATAAATTAAGACGATAGCCTAATGCTTCCTTCATCTGGTCAGAGTGCGAGTACATAAGGAGGCTCAATGTTTAGGCGTCCGCGTGCGAAGACGTCTCTTGATGATCTGATGGTCGCTCTCTTTCTCCTCCGACCTTCTGCTGATTATCTGTGAAGAGGAAGGGATTGTTAAAAGTGTGTTTTGTGATCAAACTGTAGGTCTACGAACACAGAGACACACACACGACTGGTGGGCTTATCACGGCGAGCAATCAACTATTCAAATGGGATAATAGAGCGGTGCAGGGATGACGTATTCACCCTGAAGCAAGCTGCCGGTTCCCTCGACAAAAAAGCAAAGGGTTTCTCCAGGATTTAGGAAAATAGCTGGAAATAAGATCTGTGGAAAACGAACGCGTTTGATGAATGCACGTTTTGTTCAGCCGGATCATCTCCACACGTCTACTTTTATCATGTTCTAATTATAAATCTAATGTCCAGAAGCTAAATGCTAACGTTATGCTATGAAGGAGCTACAGGCGAGTCCAGCAGCACGACTTCAACGTCACGCCGACTTCAGATCCAGATTCAAACACACAGATTCTAGATGGAACGAGTTGAAGCCTTTGTTTGAACACTCTGCAGGAGGCGGGGACTTGCTTTCAAGCAGAACAGAAACTAACTTCTGCGGCTTTCCCTTTCTAGCTCCGAGCGGGAGCTTTTCTGGTTCAGCTCCGGTTTCCCTTTTCTGCTCCCGCTCTGCTCACACCGCCCAGAGCTGCCGCTGCTGCGTCATGACGTCACCGTTTACATGCCTGCTTCATAACATCCAAACCGCGGAAATCCCTCACATCGACAACAACAACAATGGCCGATTGTATTGAAGCGCTGCTCGCTTTGGTTATCCTCTTACGAAACGACATGGAAGGCATCGGACGACTTTACAAGGGACGACTTTACTTGGAACTTTACAAACATCACACGCGAAATGCAAGACTTCTATGTGGTCTTCAGCATCTACTTCAACGACGAATCTGCCCCTGCCCCGACGTAAAAGAGACGTAAGCGACGCCGCCTCTTAGCTCCGAAGCTCTTGCCTCTAGACCGACAATTTTTTGGAGCTGGAAGTGAACCGGATTCCGGAGCTAAGAGGCGGCGTCGCTTACGTCTCTTTTACTCTGCGGTGTGAACAGGAAAAACCGGTACTTTTCAAAAACGCGTTGGTGTGAAAGGGACATGTGAGGAGTGTTTACGTGTTCGGCGTAATGACGTACAACGACCTCCACGACCTCTGTAGTCCTGTTCAGCCACTCAGTAACAACCATCGTTTCTCAGACACATCAACTCTTCAGAAGTCACAGTGGGGTCACTGCTGATGGATTTAATGTCGTAGAACAAAACGTGATCCGTCTCTTCAATGTGTCTCAACCACAGACCTTAGTTCCAAATGTTTTCCAAAATCAGATGGAGAGATCCCATTGGCTCTGAGACCAGGGAACAGGAAGTGGAGAAATGCTGACTCACTTATGGGTTTTAGGACGTGTCACGGCACCACTCTATTGCGACGTTGGGAATCTTTTTGGAACATTTTAAAAACACACAAAATGAACCGTGAAGCCCCTGATGAATCTCATCAAGACGCTGGGTAGGAAGTGGCGTTGGATTGCAGGTCCAGGAGAAAGCGAATGAAGGTTGAAAAGACTTTGCGGCTGGTACACAGTAGCATAACATGTTGCTACACGGGACAGTCCACCCCATATTTAAATGTTACTGGTATTTTCCGAAATAACAAAATATATATTTCATTAAGAATAAATATTAATTGTTTCGGAATTCTGGGATTTTCGTCCAGAAAAATTTAATTCTGGATTTTTTCTTTCTTTCTGAGATTAAAGTCAGAATTCATAAAAAAATTAATCTGATTTAATTGTTGAGTTTATTTTCTCTGAATCCATTTTCAGTATTCAGAGAAGAAATAAGAAAAAAACAGAAATTGAATACAAAATAAATCTCAGAAATGTTTATATTTCAGAATAAAACCCAGAAAAAACTGCATTTTAACTTTTAGTCTCAGAATTCAGAGATTTTCAGAATAAAAATATGAAATTGAAATGTATCAGAATTCAGACTTTAGCCTCAGAATGTGTGTGTGTCATGATGAGCTGAAGAACAACGACTCTTACTGGATGTGAGGGCATGTCCATCGGGGAGGAGATCTCAGGTCTGTACAGTTTCCTTTTGCTCTTCTTGAGTCTCAGGCTGAGCGATGAAGACGAGGAGGAAGCTGATTCTAAGTCACCACGACCGCTCACCAGACTCATTATCTTCTTAGCTGCAGAGAAACAGACAGAGGACTCTTTAAAGTAGAGACACTACATACGGATATACACCTGAACATCAGCAGGAGAGGACTCTTTAAAGTAGAGACACTACATACTGATATACACCTGAACATCAGCAGGAGAGGACTCTTTAAAGTAGAGACACTACATACTGATATACACCTGAACATCAGCAGGAGAGGACTCTTTAAAGTAGAGACACTACATACTGATATACACCTGAACATCAGCAGGAGAGGACTCTTTAAAGTAGAGACACTACATACTGATATACACCTGAACATCAGCAGGAGAGGACTCTTTAAAGTAGAGACACTACATACTGATATACACCTGAACATCAGCAGGAGAGGACTCTTTAAAGTAGAGACACTACATACTGATATACACCTGAACATCAGCAGGAGAGGACTCTTTAAAGTAGAGACACTACATACTGATATACACCTGAACATCAGCAGGAGAGGACTCTTTAAAGTAGAGACACTACATACTGATATACACCTGGACATCAGCAGGAGAGGACTCTTTAAAGTAGAGACACTACATACTGATATACACCTGAACATCAGCAGGAGAGGACTCTTTAAAGTAGAGACACTACATACTGATATACACCTGAACATCAGCAGGAGAGGACTCTTTAAAGTAGAGACACTACATACTGATATACACCTGAACATCAGCAGGAGAGGACTCTTTAAAGTAGAGACACTACATACTGATATACACCTGAACATCAGCAGGAGAGGACTCTTTAAAGTAGAGACACTACATACTGATATACACCTGAACATCAGCAGGAGAGGACTCTTTAAAGTAGAGACACTACATACTGATATACACCTGAACATCAGCAGGAGAGGACTCTTTAAAGTAGAGACACTACATACTGATATACACCTGAACATCAGCAGGAGAGGACTCTTTAAAGTAGAGACACTACATACTGATATACACCTGAACATCAGCAGGAGAGGACTCTTTAAAGTAGAGACACTACATACTGATATACACCTGAACATCAGCAGGAGAGGACTCTTTAAAGTAGAGACACTACACACTGATATACACCTGAACATCAGCAGGAGAGGACTCTTTAAAGTAGAGACACTACATACTGATATACACCTGAACATCAGCAGGAGAGGACTCTTTAAAGTAGAGACACTACATACTGATATACACCTGAACATCAGCAGGAGAGGACTCTTTAAAGTAGAGACACTACACACTGATGTACACCTGAACATCAGCAGGAGAGGACTCTTTAAAGTAGAGACACTACACACTGATATACACCTGAACATCAGCAGGAGAGGACTCTTTAAAGTAGAGACACTACACACTGATATACACCTGAACATCAGCAGGAGAGGACTCTTTAAAGTAGAGACACTACACACTGATATACACCTGAACATCAGCAGGAGAGGACTCTTTAAAGTAGAGACACTACACACTGATATACAGTGAAAAGGGGAACGAGCGATGGAGGGAAAAGCAAAAGATTAAGAAGGAAAAGGCGTTGGAAGAAGTCCCGTAGAGTAGAGTAGGAACAAGCGAGCAGCAGGAAGAGACAGGATGATGAGATGGCAGGAAAAGGCTTCACCCGTGTCTGAAAAACCCCGGGGGGATAATTAACCGACCGAGAGAAAGAGCCCTCTCCTTTGTGTAAAACAACTCAGAAATGACTCTCCGACTTTCTCCTCCAAGCCATCATTAGACTCCCAAACTTCGCTGCTCTGTTGGCTAACCGACTCGGGCAGGAACTCTGAGGTTTGCCCTCGTGTGTCTCGAGTTGAGTTTACTGCAAAAAAAACTGTGATGTGAACTTTTTAAAATCCTAAATCTGGACTCTGCCATTGCCTCCGGGGTGTTATCAGTACGGCTGAAGGTGAATGAATGCAAATGCACCGGGGAGGATTTACTGTAAATATGAGGAAAAGCTTTGGAGATTTGATGTGTGTGTGTGTGTGTGTGTGTGTGTGTGTGTGTGTGTGTGTGTGTGTGTGAGGTATAAATCCTTTATATGTTTGGCAGAGAGAAAGTTTACGGCGTTACAGCAGCAAAAGCACTGACAGAATATAGAGCAGTCTTGCATATTATAAGAAAAGGCAAGAAGTAGCATGACCATATAAGCACTGAAGAAGCTGGTACGGTTTAGAAATTGAACATATATCTAAAGAAAGAGTGTGAATTGTAGTATTTATAATTAAAAAGGTAGGGATTTTGCATATTAGAGATATTATGGTGCGTTCACACACCATTTTTCTAACGATTACATTTCAAGTCGATCCAAAGACGTGAATAGACAAAATCGGCCCGTCACTTTGTCTTTCATTGAAGAACAGTTCACTGATATATGGTTTAAAAACCTTTACAAAAAGACCCGGTAATTTCTTGCAACAGCTGGTTAATGTAGATTCTCTCAAAGTATTGCCAACAGGACTAAACAATGTAATACGGCGGCTCTAGAACATTTTACATGGGGTTGTAACAACCGGTGTTTATGTGACCGGTAGTCACTCACGGTAACGCCCAACCAGCCAGTGATTCGCTGTTGGTTGGCGCCTCCATTTCCTTTTCAACCTATTTACCGTACTTTTCGGACTATAAAGCTGCATATACGCCGCAGCAGCTAAACTGTCCGTCTGTCTCGTTCTCGTTCCGTCTCTCGGTTCCACTTTTACTTTGGCGCGCTACCCTGTCTCGCTCTTTTCCGGCCGCCAGCTTTTCCTGCTGGAGCCCGCCGCTTAAAGGTGGCGGGCGCGGACCGTCTAGAGCCCGTGAGTTAAAGGTGGCGGGCGCTGACGGTCCTAGAGCCCGTAGTGTTAAAGGTGGTTAATTTTACCTGTAAAATCCCATAGATTTAGGAGTTCCCTAGTGGCCGTTAGCTGTACAAAGAAAATGGGGAAAAAAGTCGCGGCTTATAGTCCGAGAAGTACGGTAGTTAGACGGAGCAGGAAGGGAAAGGTGTGTGCAGCAAGAGGGATGTTTAGAAACCGGCAGTTAGTTTCGTTTAAAGTCCGTGTTACCGTTTGTCTGATCCACCGTCATCATACCCTTCTGTCGCTTCACGTTCCCGGATTATTGTTTACAAAACTGGAAGGAGCCGCTCATCTCCCAACGACCTTAAAAACCAGGACTGGATTTTCAAAACCGACTGGATTGCTAAAAATGACTGACATTCTCCCGTGGTAATTGACCGTTTTATTTATGTTGAAGAAAACCCGAAGTTTTGGATTTAACATTGAACTGTGGGAAGACGAATTGTTTGATGGTTTGCGGGGTATTCAAAAATACACTTGCTATTTGTGATTATGATTTTGAGTTGTGTCCTTTCTTATATTTTCTAATGTCATTCAATGTTGGGTGTTTGCAGTGGGATGGATACACCTTTGTGCTGACTGACTAAAACTGACGAGCCGAATCTGAAACGTCAGGAGAGAGACCTGACTGGCACCCCGAAGAACCTACATAAGTAACAGTACGTGGTATTTTGTACTGTATATGTATAACCTATTCATTATTAAATCATGCCCTAACAAGTGTTCTTGATGCACAAGGTGTTCACTTAGACAAACAAACTAAAATATAGTATAAAACAGCAGAAAATACTCATGATACCCTAGAATTCTGTTTATTGTAAGTACAGACATCGCCCATCTCTTAAGAGAGCTAAAGGCGACCTGTGCAGCAACACATTCCAATATGTGTCCATACTAAGAGCCGCTAGATTGTGCTGCTGTAATGGAATACGTATGCAAGAAGAATAAGAACATACTATGTGGTCCAGCTGGAGTTTCATCTCCAGACACACATTTCCCTATTTTACTGTCTCTGACCTTCAAAACGCTTTTTCGACCTGTTTTAGGACTTCCTTTACCCCGACTCTTCCCGAGAAATTATAGTTATTTTGACACCTTCTTATACAAGTAGCCTCACTGACCTTTGGATCCCAGCAGCGTTGGAGAGCACTGCAGAAAGTCTCCGATCTTCTGCAGCGCTCCTTCCTTTCTGCCCTGAGGGGAAGAAGTCTGATCCCAGACAGAGAGAAACCGTTAGCACGTTAGCATGTTAGCATCCACATGTGGATTACAGTACGAGCGTAATGAAACATGACAGGCGAAGGTATTCCAGTTGAAACTAAATATATAAACTATTATGATATTATACATGAATGTATGTCTTACATATTGTAATGAGTGGTGTTAAATAAACATGTATCTGGGTCTGGATCTCTAAGAACGGCAAAGTTATAATGACGGAAAATTACCGTCCCATATTATAGAAGAAGCTACCAGATGAATTAGTATAAAAGCCACAGACAGAAGGCTCGATGACTTCCAGTTATTAGAGAGCGACACCATGATGAGTCCGTTAGTACGTTGTGCTACATTGACGAGCTAACTATGAATTATTTATGTTAATGCCTGAGTATCAGAGCACATTACCATGTTTATGCATGTGTTTGACGCCTGTGTGTTTCTCACCTCCTCTTTGTGTGCGGTGAGCTTTGGCGTTGCTTTGCGCCGAGTGTTCCGAGTGTTCTCCACTTCTTCCTACAAACACACACAAGGACAAACAAAATGAAGACACACACATCAACAAAGTCAGTGTGTACCGAGTCTTCTGGACCAGAAGGTTAGTAATATTACAACCTACTGACACTACCTCCCAGGATATATATTATTATATTTACATTTTACTACATAAATAGAGTCTCCACCCACCCACCTATCTATCTATCTATCTATCTACCCAGCCAGCCAGCCCGCCAGCCAGCCAGCCAGCCAACCTATCCATCCATATATCTACATGTCCATCCATACAAACATCTACCTATCCATCCATATATCTATATGTCCATCCATCCATCCATCCATCTATCTGTATATCTATCCATCTACCTATCCATCCATATATCTATATGTCCATCCATCCATCCATCTGTATATCTATTTATCTACCTATCCATCCATCTATCTGTATATCTATTTATCTACCTATCCATCCATCCAACCCAACAAGCAGAGAGGTTTGGAAGCCGCCAAAAATAATAACCACAAAACATTTCGTAACAACGTGATTGGTGTGATGGAGGCCAATCATTAAGGCGGACATCAGGAGAAAAAGCATTCAGACACTTTTTGTGCAGCGGCCGCTCTATTCCACTTTTACCATTTTAGCAGCCGGAATAATTCAAGAGGAGAAAGAAGGTTGCAATTTACTGTAATTGACCCGCCACAGGAGCTCTGAGAGGTGACGAGCCCAACCGCAGTCTAAACACGTTGTGTGTCTCACAAACACACCATTACATCTGCACTTTCACATCGCTAAGGAAACAAATGTGAGAGTATATGGTGTTTTATGCAGTTTAAGCTCGTGGGCTTCATTGTGTGCTATCCTCAGGACAGATAGCGTATAGACAATATCATCCAATTAAAGTGCAAACACAACTTTGGGGAAAAGCGTTTGGCTTTCAGGGAAAAAAGTAAAAGAACATATTTTTTTGACAGTACAAAAAACACATTTAAACCCCAGGCATGCCAAGGATAACCAACTACAGGGACATGGTCTGCCTCCCGATGGATGGGGACGTGTATGAAATGATCGTGGATGAGTGAATGGAAATGATTGCTTTCTTTGTTTGTGAAATTACTTTTTTAGAGAAACCTTCAGTTCTCAGGTTCCTGGTCCACTCTTGCTGGACACGGACACACGTGTATTGGATTGTATATTAGCCTTACTCCGTTTTCCTCAGAGCTTTCAGCATCGGAGACGAGCACAGTGGATTTGGGTTCAACAGTTTTTTCTTTTACGGTGGTGGTTCCGACGTTTGCCATGGAAGACATCTCCAGCTCCCGGTGTCTCAGCAGAGCCAAGACTATTCAAAAAGACTTCTCTGTGACGAAGACGGCTTCGGGCTTTGGTGAGGGGGGAGGAGGCACCTGGTGTCGGCTCCTCCCCCCTCACCTGTGTCTTGTTGGGTTAATTAGCGTGGGTATTTAGGCTCTGTGTGTCCCGTTTTGTTTGGGTGTGTGAGATCCTTGTGGCTGGTGACTGCCGGGCCGCTCAACGGTCAGCTTCACATTCGCCCACCCAGGCTACACACTGTTCTCTCTCCTGCCTTCTGACGGGAGATACAGGAGTTTTAAAACACTGAAAACAGTTTTTACCCCTCACCAGGCTGTTACACCAAACAGTCTCAAGTGCAACATACATTTAATTAACCAACTCATTAGTACTTTTAAAAAACGTTTTAATCTCTGTGGTTGCCATCGTTTTCTTATTTGTAAAATATATCTGAGATATGGCCAGTGATGGAATGGTGCACTCCGTGGCTATTCTTCCTGACGGCCGGAAATACTAGTTGTGTTGTCATTGTCTATATTGTTGCTGTATTGTATAATTATTTGTTTGTTTTCCTTAATGTGGGTTTATTTATTCGTTTTATGTTTATTGTCATGGCTCTGTTGTTTAAGTTATATTGATAAGCATTTTTTTGCGGGTGGAGGGAGGGGAGAGTGTAGTGAGTGTACTGTGGTACTGTGATATTACAATATAAATGCAATCGCATCGATTACTGTACACTATAATTAAATAAAAAGACTTGTACAAAGAACGTTGTAATGCACTTTGTAGCTTCATGCTATAAATGCCAAAATATGCTATATTTTTTGTAATGACAACAAAGGCTTTCTATTCTATTCTCTTCCACTACTGGGGAAAGCAACCTCAAATAACTCGATTGACACTCTTTGGGAAAACTAAAGTGATATCGTCTTCTTCCCGTTTTGGTTAACTTCCTTTTTTGACATAAATGGAGGCTTCGTTTTCACAGGAGATTGTGACGATTTCAAAGACTCAAGAGTTAAATCTTTGGCAACTTCCTGTCTTTCTTATGTTACTAGTCAAGTTGTTTGGTTTTCCATTGGTTCCTCGCTGTGATCTTGGCTCGTCGGAATAAAAAAATCTAATATCTTTCCTTTTCCATCGACCATTGTAAGTATTAATGTATCCTTAAAGCTGCAGCAGTGGAAAGCCTCCCACGAGCAGAAGGACTTCGATTCACTCTGATTAAAAACTAGCTGTTGGAGACGAGGCTGACCTGTTAGAGGAGTGGGCTTTTTGTGGAACGAGGTACACACACACACACACACACACACACACACACACTCCAATTTAAAAAGCAGAAAGAAGGGTCAAAGCATGGAGTCATCGGTGACTCATGGGATGTTATCTGAGGAGGCAGGGAGTGGAGAAAGACAAGTACAGAAGGGTAGATCTGTAGAGATAACATTGTGAAGAAAGGACATAATGGAGCTGAGCTGTGCGTGTGTGTGTGTGTGTGTGTGTGTGTGTGTGTGTGTGTGGAAGAAAGAAGTGGAAAGATACAGATGAGTAGTGTTGTGATAAGTGATGGCGATAAACCGGAATTGGAGTGTGAGAGCGGCGCAAAGTAAACAAGATAGAGTGTGTGTGTGTGTGTGTGTGTGTGTGTGTGTGTGAGATGATAAGGGAGCGTGTGGAGAAAGTAAATGAGACATGAGATAATGTGAATCAAGACTGGTGACAAAGTAAGATGGAGAAAGGAGAAGATGTGGAGACTTTTTTTCCAATAGATCTTTGAAAAACAGATTATAATCCTGCAGAGTAAAAAAAATGTGTCTAGTCATTACATGTTTTAATATATATATATTAGGGATGCACGATATTGGTTTTTTGAAACCGATACCGATACCGATAACTTCCTGCTTCTCAAGACCGATACCGATAACCGATAATAAAAATTACGCCACTAATTATTTTAACGCGATTAACGCATGTGTATTTTTTTTCCTCTGCCGCCCCGTAGCTTCAGAGCGCATCGAGTTTAAAATACCATCTACAAGCTGATGCTGACAGCCCCGCTCCTGCCGCCCGCTTGTGGCAGACCACACTTCCACGCTCACCGGCAGGCACCGACTGGCCATCTGGAGGACCGGGAGGGTGTGTGTACGTGTGGTCCGAGCGAGCAAGAGAGAGACCTTGGTGCATTGTTGTTGTTAGCATCTGGTGCTAGCTAGCTGCGCTAACGGATATAAGGAGCCGTTTAAATGAAAACAGAGGAGCGCTCTATCCACACAACTGCGCCGAGCACTTGACTTGATGCAGGAAGCAGACAGCGGGACATTGTAGGAGAAGTCAGCACACTCAGCAACATGATTGCAGCGTCCAGGCAGCTCCGGTTCGAGCATATGCCTTGAGTTGCACTTAGCTCCAACGCGTGCGCGCAGACACACGCGCAGACACACACACACACACACACACACACACACACACACACACACACACACACACACACACTGTATTGTATTATTGTCTCCGTACGCTTTTAACACACCATCGTAGCGATGGCGATGTTTCAGGTGACTGATCAGGTTGAAGTATTAGGGAGCGCTGGATTTGTGAAGAACTCCCCTCTTCCTAAACCACTAACACCACAGTACTGGCAACACGGGAGGAGCCGAGTGAAAAACAAGCGCCCCTCATCCCAATCCACCCACACCGCAGGATTTATTTATTTTTTTTACCCAAAAAATATATTGTATATTATCGGGGCTATTAATACTGTTATCGGTTTATCGGGATGACGTCATAATTCCTAATATCGGGCCGATAATTATCGTGCATCCCTAATATATATATATCAATTTGTTGCTATTACTGGTCAATGTATTCACAATATATATCAATAATGGTTGGGTTAATATTAGACAGCTGAGACCAATTAAGATCTGAGTACTTCTACTTTTACTCAAGTACAAGATCTGAGTACTTCTACTTTTACTCAAGTACAAGATCTGAGTACTTCTACTTTTACTCAAGTACAAGATCTGAGTACTTCTACTTTTACTCAAGTACAAGATCTGAGTACTTCTACATTTACTAAGTACAAGATCTGAGTACTTCTACTTTTACTCAAGTACAAGACCTGAGTACTTCTACTTTTACTCAAGTACAAGATCAGAGTCCTTCTACTTTTACTCAAGTCTTGGATCCGAGTACTTCTCCCACCTCTCGGCAGGCGGCCACACAAACACCAAAATCCCAATATCTAAAAATACAGATACATGTTTTCTGAGACCGCGGCGATGTCTCCTCTGAAGAGAAGGACATCTCGCCGTCATCAATAAATGATTACGAATCATCTGCTCAACAGCGAGGCATCGAGAAAGCCAGAGGATGAAGGGGAGTGGGAGGAAAGACGGAAAGACATGAGCGAGAGAAGTAAAGGCTGAAAGACAGATAGCAACGGAGAGTCACTGTGAAGGTGCGTGGTCACAGTGTCCCGGGTAACAGATGGAAGGCGTCTGGACGGCAGATAAAACACAGATATCAAACCCTGAAGATAGGAAGCACCCTGCCTGCATGTCACCAGGACAACATGGAGCACTCTATTTAAGAGGGAGCAATTAACTTCATTCCATTGATTGTGACAATATAATTACTTTTAGAATAATAAAAAACAATACGACTCGGACCAGAAGATTGGAAGCATCTACTTTGAAGGCAGGGAAACGGAAGGAGGAACACTTCCCATGTGACAGGCTTTTGAAATGTAATTGCTAAATAACAAAAGGTTACATGAAAAGGAAAGTGAGATATAGATGCAGTCGATTTATAAGCTGTCATACGTCTGCAATTAATAAATATAGGCGTATCCTAAAATACAGTGTGCTAACTTTAGATATTATCAGTACGGTGCATTGACACTGGTGAGCGATACTGATCGGCTTCATTTAATGAACGCAGATTATGCAAAGATCGATGAAGATCCCCTTGAATAACCCAGGCGTGAAAGAGGCCGGTCTGAGCTTCGTCTGGAGATAAAAGTCAGTTTGGAAAAAAGGTCAGAATTCTGAGAAAAGTCAACATTCCTGAGAAAAAGTTCAGACATCCGAGAAGTCAGAATTCTGAAAAAAAAGTCAGAAATCTGAAATAAGTCACATTTTTGAAAAAAGTCAAGACATTTATTTATCTGTCAATAATCTGGATGAAATCTGAATCCTGAAACAAAAGAATAATTTGTTTTAAATAATTCAAAAAACTTTAATAGAAATCCCTCTGATAGACCGAGATTGGAGAACAAGTCAGAATGCTGAGAAAAGTCACTTGTTATAGATTTTAAAAAATATATCGATATTCTGGAAACGTTTCAGAAATAGGAGAACAATCAAATTCCTGAAAAAAAGTCAACAATGGTGTTGATTATTTCCCGGCTTCATCGTTTAAATGGAATATTTTCCCTAATGTAAACTCGAGATGTCCCGATCCGATCCCCGATCACGTGATTTTCAAAAGATCGGAATCGGGAGGAAAAAAATCGGGGATCGGGATTTTTTATATAAAATATTTTTTTTAATTTAATTTTACAAAACAAAAATGACCATGTTCACGTCTTAAAGTCATCCTGAGGACTTACTTTTGGTTTCAAATTACACAACATCGTGTATGTGTTGCTTTCTTTGGGCTTGTTTTCAGACCTGCTTGCTTATTCCTCTCAGAGCAGCAGAGTGGGCGCAGTGTCTGATAGCAGCAGCAAGCTAACGAGAGGCTACGTTCAGCTGGAGACTCGGGGGTCGGGACGGAGAACATGTCAGGAGTTTGGAAGTATTATGAAACTGAAAGCGAAGGCAGTGTAACAGCCAGATGCAATGTTTGCAAGGCAGAGGTTCCGCGTGGTGGAAAGAACAGAGCTACGTTCAACACGACCAATCTAATACGCTACCTGGGAAACAAACACCAACAACAACAACACGACGAGTACACAGCGGCCACTCGGGGAACGGCACTGAAGCAACCGACACTTTCAGAGGCTTTCAAGAGGAAAGAGAAACGGCCCCAGAACAGTGACAAGGCCAACACAATAGCAGCCAAGATAGCTGAACTCATCGCGTTGGATGACCAGCCGTTATCCGTTACCTTTTTTTCTCTTAACGCATTGCATAAAGATCGGATCGGGAAAAATCGGTATCGGCAGATTGTCAAAATCAAATGATCGGAATCGGATCGGGAGCAAAACAAGGTGATCGGGACATCCCTAGTGTAAACAGTAAAGGTTAAGCTGTTCCCCATTGAACCCATTATCATGCAATACTGTAGGAACAACAAGTTTGAAGTCAATCTAATATCAAGTTTTCATTTTGTAAGCAGCAAAGTGTTGGACTAATCTTTAAGGCTATCATTTTAGTATTTACATTTGAAGATTATATTGAGATTTTGAATGATGCTTCTTTGATTTTTTATTTGTCAATATCCACATTTTGAATGCAAATAAATAGAATTTGCACAAAAAACCAACACTGGCACCGACTACAGTTGTTCTAGAACGGGATGGGTGCCGTTACTTTTGAGCAGATATTTTAGGAACCTTACATTTGTTATCTTTCCATCTGTTACTGCCCAGTGAACAGGGCAGGATGATACGACTCCAATCTGCTGAGAGCATTTTGTGCCTGTGGTCATTCAAGTGGATCTGTAATAGAAATCCTACTCTTTGACCCCAAGTTATCCGCTCAAGTGTCCTTGAACAAGAATCCCAACAATTTCCAGGAGCACTTCTCGGTGGCTACAACTCAACTCTGACCGGAGGGACAGGATACAGATGTATGAGTCTGTGGCCGACAGCACACACACCACAGCTACTTCAGAGATATCCTCTGGCCACCACACTGCACATACATCAAGAGACTCTGAGAACTGAAGTGAACACTTAAGACGCCCACTTTGGCTCATCAACAATCCAATAACCATCTGATTGAGGAAAGGCTGCACGCTAATATGTAAATACAGAGGGATTAGTGCCACATGGATTTTTCTGATCTGGTTAAGTGATGTTGAGTTCTGAGAAAAAAAGTCACAATCCTGAAAAAGTTAAAATTGTCAGAAATTTTTTTTTGCTAAAAAATTAAATTTGTAATAATATTCTGAAAAAGTTCAGAATATTGAAAAAAAAGTGGGAAATTTGAAAGAAAGTCAAAATTGTGAAAACATTTACATTTGGAGAGAAAAGACGTTATTTAAAAGAAGAAAGCTCAGAACCCTTGGAAAGAGCAGAATTGTTGGAAAAGATTATAATTTCTGAGAAAAGTCAACATTTTGAGGAAAAAGTCAACATTTTGAAAGAAAAGTCAGAATTATAAGAAGTCAGAAATCAAAATTCTGGAAAGAAACAACCAAGCTAAGGTTGAATATTGATTGGATTAATATAATAATATAAAATTGTTTTTGTTTTGTTTGTCTACCCTCCCTCCCAAATGTACAGCGTCTTTGGGTTCAGAAAAGCGCTATAGAAAATGTATATATTATTATTAAAAAAGTTACAATGAGTACAGAGTAAGATATGTGGAGTCCTCCTAGTTGCGTTGCGCGGCTGAACAACATTTTAAGCTGTAAAAACCTTAATCAACAACAAACTCAGCTGCTGAACGAATGCTTGGAAGGTAATTGCAACTTTCTACAGAAAATGATTTCCCCACATCTATATTAGGACATTTAAATTGGGCCATTAGTCCAATACCGCACCACAAGGTAATTCCACATCAGCGTCATGAGGGTGAATCCAGGAGGGAATCTGTGACAATGCACAATAATGACGGGTGGACCAATGAATGAAGGGCGTCACTTTGCTCTGAAGCGTGGCCAATGAGAGGCCAACAATCATCCCATAGAAACATCCCTGTTGGTGTGACGCTGGTCGTAGGCTAATATTAGATTATCTTCCAATTTATAACATTTAGGAGAGACCGCAAAGGGGAGTTTTGCCAGCTGTTTTCAAGTCTGAACTAAAGCAGGGAAGGTCTGATGAGTCTTCTCGAACACATCCTCGCTTTCGCTCATTCGTTCTTCTGCGTCCTGCTGGCCAGGAGCCAAGTAACAAACCAGGGGTGAAAAATAACTTTGTCTCCAAGGGGAACGTTTTCCAATTACTCTCTGCTAGATTTTGTCAAAATGTCAAATTCATGAACAAAGTCTTAATTCTAAAAAGTCATTAAAAAATAACAACATTTGTAAAAGTTAAAGTTTTGGAAAAAAACAACTCATCTTTGATAAAAAGTCAAATGAATGAGAAAAGTCAGACATTTGAAAAAAACAGATAATTCTAAAAAGTCAACATTGAGAAAAAAAGGTCAGAATACCGAAATGTACGGATTTTGAAATTCTCTAAGGAGAACGCTTTCCAACTACTCTGTCTTCAGGTCAGAAGCACTGTTATGGTTCTTCTTGTTCCTATGGTTCTTATGGTTCTTCTTGTTCCTATGGTTCTTCTTGTTCCTATGGTTCTTATGGTTCTTCTGGTTCTTCTGGTTCCTATGGTTCTTCTTGTTCTTCTTGTTCCTATGGTTCTTCTGGTTCTTCTTGTTCCTATGGTTCTTATGGTTCCTATGGTTCTTATGGTTCTTCTGGTCCTTATGGCTCCTATGGTTCCTATGGTTCTTCTTGTTCCTATGGTTCTTCTTGTTCCTATGGTTCTTCTTGTTCCTATGGTTCTTCTTGTTCTTCTTGTTCCTATGGTTCTTATGGTTCTTCTTGTTCCTATGGTTCTTCTTGTTCCTATGGTTCTTCTGGTTCTTCTTGTTCCTATGGTTCTTATGGTTCCAATGGTTCTTATGGTTCCTATGGTTCTTATGGTTCTTCTGGTCCTTATGGTTCCTATGGTTCTTCTGGTCCTTATGGTTCCTATGGTTCTAATGGTTCCTATGGTCTGGTCCTTATGGTTCCTATGGTTCTAATGGTTCCTATGGTTCTTATGGTCCCTATGGTTCTTATGGTCCCTATGGTTCTTCTGGTCGTTCTGGTTCTTCTGGTCCTTATGGTTGCTATGGTTCTTCTGGTCGTTCTGGTTCTTCTGGTCCTTATGGTTCCTATGGTCCTTATGGTTCCTATGGTTCTTCTGGTCGTTCTGGTTCTATGGTTCTTCTTGTTCCTATGGTTCTTATGGTTCTTCTGGTTCTTCTTGTTCCTATGGTTCTTCTGGTCCTTCTGGTTCTATGGTTCTTCTGGTCGTTCTGGTTCTTATGGTCCTTCTGGTTCTTATGGTTCTAATGGTTCCTATGGTTCTTATGGTTCTTATGGTTCCTATGGTCCTTCTGGTTCCTATGGTTCCTATGGTTCTTATGGTTCACAATGGGAAAGTGTAATGGTACAACTGATGGACTAGACGTGATACTACTGGGGGGGAAATGATAATGTGTTGACTGATGACGGATGTTGGGTTTATGAGTTTGGGGAGGATGAAATTATGGCGGAGTTTCTTAAGAGAAAAATTATAATACCTTGCGTGTTGTTCGGCGTTTACTCCTCCTAAAAATGTGACACTTCAGAAAAGAAAGAACGTGATTAAAAACAAAACCTGTAATGACTTCTTCATTCTACAGTTGATCAATGAAGTAGTTTCTCTAAACACTTTAAGGGTTAATTCGAAAATCCAATTAGTAAAAACAGAACAGACAACAATCAACGCTTTGAACATTACTAGCAACTTTTGGTATTGGTACTATTTGTACTGTAGATAAGTTACGGTGCTTATTCAACATTTTACAACCCATGTGTAACTTACAAAAGCGCTTATATTATTCACACCTTCAGCTCTATCTTAAATCAAAAGAGAAATATAAACGATCAAATAATGTCTCGGTGTTCACAGAGGTTTCTCAAACTCGTTTGAACGCTGATATAAGACAAGATGTACTTCATTGATCCCAAATTGGGAAATGTTTGCGTTGCAGCTAGGGATGCATACCGGTATCACCGAAATATCGGTTACTGGTGGCTAGGGCTGAACGATTAATCGATTTTACAATTTTCCTTTTTACAATTTTCTTTTGTTCTTCTTGTGCGTCAGTCATCCACACCACTCAGAAGTGCTGTGCTCCACATGTACCAGCCATTGTTAATCAATCAGAAGCGCTGAGCTCCACATGTACCAGCCATTGTTAATCAATCAGAAGTGGCCCATGACAGAAGGTGATAGACAGATTGATCCAATCACCTGCCGAGTGCTTTTGAAAGTGCCTCCCATTTTTCAGTCTCGTGTCTTTGTGTAGGTCTGCACATACTGTGAACTCTTTTTAAGGATAAATGACCATCTTTTCCTTTATATTACCACCTTTACTGAAAACACACTTAACTAAGAGCCCAAACCACTCGATCAACTCTGCAAACAGATCTGAACCCCTGATGATTTAGTATCACTGGACAGAGCAGAAGAGACATGCTTGAGTCCAGGTACTCGAGCTGAATAATGTTTATCCTATCCAACACACATTGACCTTCTTAAAACTGAAGAGAGCTCTTTTTAAAATGTCCCTTTTTCGAAATGACGAGGTCGCGAATAAATTATTGTTTCCATCAATGTGAAGTTCAGCCTTTATCTGAGCTCCATAACAAGACGGGTTTATTTAACGCAGTACTTTCTCTCGACTTTTCCTTCACATTTGAGTTGTTGATGCATCAACAACAACAAGAGACTTCATAAATTCTCTCTCTCTCTCTCTCCCTCTCTCTCCCTCCCTCTCCCTCTCTCCCTCTGTGAGGCTCTATTAAGAGTCGTCTCATTAATCAGCGGAGAACTTGCTCACTGACGGATGAAGGACAGGCTAACATCCTGCTGTCTGTCAGACTCACAGAGAGAAGTGATGAGATATAGATATGCTGTCTATCTGCATGCGTTTCACCTTCAAGCAACACTGGCTTTGACTAACGTGAACAAATGCAGTTTCAAAAGAACTTGTGTATACAAAGAAATGTATGTTCTTATGTTATAAGAGGAAGAGCTTAACAGCGAAAACAGAGCGAGATCGATTGGTTTTATTTTTTAAGAACAGACATGGCATTCGGTCATTTTACATGGTGGGGGGAAATGTGCATTTTGGTTTGGTTTCCATTGTGAAATAATGTTGTCTCCCCTGCTTTGTCTGCCATCGGCCCCAAAGACCAGTAAGCATTTACAACTAATAATCTGCTCGGCAGGATCCGAGAACATCTTACGTAACAGGCGAGGGGAAATAAAGACCAATGCGTAATAACAGCCTTTTACACCAGATGTGTCCAAACTAATCACTGAGGAAACAGCGTACTAAGGGCTAGGCAACTCACTCGAGGTGGGGCATATTGCCTCATAAGTCCTCCAGAACCTCCACTGGCTCCCCGTCCGTCAAAGAATCAACTTCAAAGTCCTCCTCATTACTCACAAAGCCCTCAACAATCAGCCCCCCCACCCCCCTACCTCACAGATCTGCTGCACCACCACGCCCCTCCGCTCATCAGAAGCCAACCTCCTATCCATCGCCACCCGCACCAATCACCGGACCTGGGGGGACAGAGCCGTCCGGCCCGTCCACACAGCGGCGTGCGTTGAAGCTTCCAACGCTTCTGCCCGTTCACTTTGAATGAGGTGACGTCACTTTTAGCCGAACTGCATTGTGGGAAGCGACGTGGAGCGTTGCTGGCACTGCTCGCTTCAAAAATTGAGCAATGTTCAACTTTTGACGCCTCGACGGAGGCCAATCGAATCATATGCCAGTACAAGCTCGAGCCAATCAAACCGCTGCTTGTGTGTCAGGGGCGGGAGATGCATGTGATTGGTTGTTGGTCGAGTGTCAGACACGCCCGCCGGCGAGCGTCAACGCACGCCGCTGTGTGGACGGTGCCGTTCTCCGTCGCTGCCCCCTCCCTCTGGAACTCACTCCCCCAACCCATCGGAGACGGCCCCGACCTCACCTCCTTCAAAGCACTCACCTCTTCAATCTGGCTTTTAATGTGTGATGGTTTTTGTATTATTTGACTTTAACTTTAACTATATATGTATTTCTTGTTCCTTTCTTTTGTTTTCTCTTCACTATATCTGTAAAGCATCTTTGAGCACCTGTAAAAGCGCTAACAAATTAAGTCTATTATTATTAAGTCAAGTTGTAAGTCAGCGAAATCAATCAAATGTAGTCCATGATGCTTGAACACGCTATAGAACAGCCTGCATCACAGCTCTGCATCGGGGTTTAATAATTGTATTACAAGAAGGTGTTGCATACCATCTCCTGTTCATCACCATTTTTACTAACTAACATAACACTTAAAGGTGGGCTCGGTAAGTTTGAGAAACCGGCTCGAGTGCGCTAGAATTTGAAAATACACTACCGGAGAAAATCTGCCCCTTCCTCACAGAGCCCCTCCTCCAACACACACGAACGCGCACATGACCAATGAGGGCACGAGATCAGTTTGTGCCCCGATGGAAGGCTGACAGGCAGGTAGGCCGTCCAGTTACTTTAGCCGGCCCGGCTCAGATGATTGGTCGAGCTTTTTACAGTATTACGGCTTCTACAGATGACATTTTTTTATGGATTTTCGGGATGTTAAGAGCATTCAATGGAATAGAACAAAAAGTGTATCTCGAGCCGGTTTCTGAAACTTACCCTACCCCACCTTTAATCATTATGTATTCCATTCCTTACCCATCCAACAGACAAGTTATCATTAGGAGTCATGTTTCCGTTCATAAGATCAAACTAATAGCTCTGCTTTGGTCTCCACCATCTCCCGTTACCCTTATTTTTACTGACCAACATCAAACTTTATCGAATGTTCTTTTCTAAAATAACCCAGTTGCTTGTGTAACTGAAAGTCATTTCGTTTTAACATCCTCAAAGTTCACGCTCTATTCTTTTGCAGTGAACACTCACTCATACAAAAATAATTCTGGCAAGGTTTCAGAATGACATTTCCAAATACCAGAGCTCCTTGGGTTCGTCTAAAACCACCAGAATGAGCCGCGTTTTAAGGCAAGTTTATTTATAGAGCACTTTTCAACACAAGGTAATTCAAAGTGCTTTACAGAAAATGAAAGACATTAAAAAAGAAAAGCTAATAAAATAAACATTAAAAAAAAATACATGGATAAAAGTTACAGTGCAGTTTAAGATGTGAATAGTTCAATTATCTTGCAAATGTATTATCTTTTCAATTTACACACGCCATCTATTGAACGTCTGTCCGTCCTGGGAGAGGGATCCCTCCTCTGCTGCTCTCCTTGAGGTTTCTCCATGTTCCCTTTAAACTGGGTTTTCTTCTGAAGTGTTTCCTTGTACGATGTGAGGGTCTAAGGACAGAGGGTCTGAGGACAGAGGGTCTGAGGACAGAGGGTCTGAGGACAGAGGGTCTAAGGACAGAGGGTCTACGGACAGAGGGTCTAAGGACAGAGGGTCTGAGGACAGAGGGTCTAAGGACAGAGGTCTAAGGACAGAGGGTCTGAGGACAGAGGGTCTAAGGACAGAGGGTCTGAGGACAGAGGGTCTGAGGACAGAGGGTCTGAGGACAGAGGGTCTAAGGACAGAGGGTCAGAGGACAGAGGGTCTGAGGACAGAGGGTCAAAGGACAGAGGGTCTAAGGACAGAGGGTCTGAGGACAGAGGGTCTGAGGACAGAGGGTCTGAGGATTTAGAAAGCTGTGAGAGGGGCAGCGAGTTCTAGCTGGGATCCATCATATGCAATGGGAATGAATGGGACCAGTACATTACACCGAGTGCGGACGATGTGGCATTATATGTTGTGGTTTTTTAGCTTACATACAAACATATGTAATGATGTATGACAAGTCTGCAGGCTTTGCATCGTGGAAGGTTTTCTACAGTGCAGAAATGGTCTTTAAAAGATGTTTGAATACGGACTGGGGAGAAAGTAAAGGCACCATCGTATTCGTTGTAGGGCTGCTCGATTATGGCAAAAGTCAAAATCTCGATTATTTGGGTCAATAATTGTAATTGCGATTATTAAATGCGATTATTCCCTGACTTTGAAAACATCCATGTATTGGAGAAAAACATGTGAACAGTATGTTTTTAACAGTTGATTGATGACCCTGAACTTTAAGTATAATTCAACTGAAAGAAACAACAACAAAATAATAAAAAAATTATCGTTTTATTTATTATGTTGTTTTCGTAATCGTTGCAAGCCATAATCACGATTAAAATACGATTAATTGAGCAGCCCTAATTTGTTGGTTTGCATACGTGTGTAAATTAGTCAATCCTGTCATTTTTGTCAATAGTAAATAGGGTTAGGGTTAGGGTGCAGAAACGAGTCGTAAATCCCAGGTATTACGTGGCTTTTGTTTTACCATTTCTGGTGCCCTCATCTCGAAGTAAATGTTTTATTCGACATGTTTTTGGTAAGTAGACACAAATAAGATCTGTGGCTAAATGGACTGTGCGTATATAGCGCTTTATCCAGTCTTTAAGACCCCTCAAAGCGCTTTACATACTACTACTACTACTGCTACTACTACTACTACTGCTACTACTGCTACTGCTACTACTACTACTACTACCACTACTACTACTACTACTGCTATTACTACTACTACTACTACTACTACTACTACTGCTACTACTACTACTACTGCTACTACTACTACTACTACTACTACTGCTACTACTGCTGCTACTACTACTACTACTACTACTACTACTACTACTACTGCTACTACTACTACTGCTATTACTATGTCATTCACCCATTCATACAGAGCAGTGTACCTTACTCTAGGACAGTGTTTCTCAAACTTTTTCATACCAAGGACCACTTAACCAAAAAAACAAACACTCGCGGACCATTTAACTCCACACATATCCCAAAACACATCGTTTTTCTAGAACAGATATAAAATCGCCTGAAAATGGTACCAACACGTGGCAACATGTGTGACGACGGTGTTGCGCTGGGCTATATCATGCAACAGAAAGTGAAACTTAAGCTCGCTCCATTGCGGAGATATTCCCGCGAGAGTGCGGAAAACTTAAATGTATTTATTTAAAATGTGAAATGTTACCAATATACTCACGGACCACTAGGGGCGCTCACGGACCACCAGTGGTCCGCACCACACTTTGAGAAGCACTGCTCTAGGACCTAACATTCACACACCGTTGGCCATCGGGAGCAACTCAGGGTTAAGTATCTTGCCCAAGGTACATCGACATGTTGACTGCACGGGCTGGGATCGAACCCACAACCTTCTGGTTGAAAGACGACCGCACTCCCTCGCAGCCACAGTCGCCCTAACCACAGGCTGAAGAGATGTTCAAGGCTTTCTTCTTCTGTATGGCCTAGTGTTAGCTTTTCTCCTCTGCCGATTGCATTTACGCTTCAAATATCTCAAAGCGGTGTTAACATGTGGAGATTATCCTGCTGACAAAACGTGTTCAGTGTGTTTCCCACAGAGCTTATTTAGTGCAATATAACAACATCTAATGGAAACATCCCATTGCCCTTTTGTTGAGGGAGCGCTTTGCTAACCATGCTAACCCTAAACTCCTGAATTCACCCACAGGGATTAATATAGGTCCATTTTATGTTAACTTTTGTGTCGTCCTACAAAAATACGTCATCACTCTCCACTAAGGGAGCCTAAACAGATTGCACTGTTGCAACATGCTATATCGTTTCTGACAATAAGAGCAGTCGCTGTGTTTCCAGTTGTAATAATACTAATAATACATTTTATTCATATAGCACACTTTAAAAACAACGTCATCTTAAAGGTGCTTCACAAGGCTATGAGGAGAAAATACAATGAAATAAAAAGTTATCTAAGGAACATATTGAATGTTTTCTTTCTGTTAAGTGTCAAGTGGGAACTAGGGCTGTCCCGAATACCATGTTTCGGGCTCCGGATATTCGGTAGCAATCGGCAGCGAATATTCGACCCACGCGTCAACACGTGTATTTCGGTGTATTCACGGCATTCATTTTGTTATTCTACGGTATTGTTGTTTTATAGTCATTAACCCAATGTGTGTTCTTTGAAATTGAAAAGGATATCGCATCGTGTTTGTTACTTTCGTTGCAGTTGCATATGTCTTCTGATTTGGCTTCCTATTTTTTATGGACATGCTTTTATTTTGAAGGAGAGTTAGCGCTGTTGACAGGAAGTTGTTGTTGCTATGGAAACAACGTGACGGAGATTAACGGACAAAAGTAATATCTACATATAAAGACGGAGAAAGTAAAACGTTTACGGTTAAGTGTTGGCACCCCCCGAAGAGGCGCAAGCGCTTACGTTCATATTGGAGATTTCAATAAATTCAATTTGAGAAAAAAAAACGGGAATAAAACGAAAAGAAAAAAAAGGAATATCAGAATAACGAAATTGAAACCCGAATAGTACTCCGACGAACGAATATTCGGGTACAGCCCCTAGTGGGCACTAAGTATTTGTTGTACGTGTTTGTGTTTCTCTTATTTTCTTACGATACAGACCATATATTTCTATTTATACATTTTTTGGAGAAAGGGGCAGGTCATAGATTATTTTCTTCTCCCTGCTCCTTCTCGGGTACGGTGTGTTTATAGAGACATGTTGAGTACATTAAGTTGTGCATACCATGAACGGAACAAATAAAAAATAAAATTAGATCAAAAATGGTAATTATATAATAGATAGCTAGCTACTTAGTAATTATCTATTATCTGATATATCATTCCAATAATTGGATATAGACTCGTATTGCACTATTCCACTATGTTTCTGTTGTATTGCTTTTAATATGATCTACTTTAATATTGTCTGCTTGTCTGTATTATTGTGTTGCACTGTTGGAGGAGCCTGTGACTATGTTAGGTTTACAATAAAGAACCTTGAATATCAAAAAGGTTGAGAGCATAAAAAGGTTAGAATACAAACATTAAAATAAATGGCAGAAAACGCTGTGCGGAACATGTGGGTCTTGAGGCTTTTCTTAAAGAACACTAACTATCTCAATTTGAAAGAGTGAGTGTTTGATGAAGCGAGCAGTGTGTACACTAAGCACACTTTGCATTTCAATCGCTCTCAGAAGCGAATGTCAGTTTTCTTACTTTTTTTTACCCTCACATCGCCTTTTATGATTTATGCTCGATTCCAACCACCACATGTTGACATCTAACCCTATTGGGTTCAACGCGTCACTGAGCGACCAAGTAATTTCATTGGACGAGAGGCATACCATGAGAGCTGGTCACAGGGATGCGTTCAAATTTAGTCAGTAATTTGAGGAACTGTCGAACGCAGATAAAGTTGAGTAAAATCCTCCAGCATCGTTGAAGTCTCCGGTTTGGGAACATTCTGGTTTCGCAGTTACGTACAAGGCTGACGGACAAAGACAGGTGGACCGAACCAAAGCTGTGTGTCGGCGTTGCTCAACTAACATTGGTTACGCGGCTGGCAATACATCAAACTTGCACACTCATTTGAAAAGGCATCACCGAACGTGAATATCACCGGTACCAAAAGACTGAAGGTCAAACCCAACTCCCGCTAGCATGTAAGCCTCCACCACTCGCAGAGAGTTCAGACTGAGCCAAAGCTATTACAAACGCCAAGTATCCTCATGTTGCCATGGTAGCAAAGCGCTACCTGGCTGTATCTGCTACCTCTGTCCCTAGAGAGAGTGTTCTCCACAGCAGGAGACGTTGCTAGTGCCAGCCGATCTGCCCTTTCAGCAGCCATGTGGACGAGTTCATCTTTCTTTAAACAACATGAGAATACAATGACAAGCACGTCATAATGTCAAACTGGCTGCTTAGGAACTAGTACAGTTCAGATACAGATCATTTCAGTTCATCGAAAAGCTGCACCTTAATGTTTATTTTATTTTGTATTTATTTGAGTGAATATTCACAGTTTAATAATAATTTAAAAAAACCCAAAAAATATTTTATGTTTTGTGATAATTGTTTCTGCTGTACCGAAAACGTACCGGACCGAGACCTAAAATCCTGATGAGCTTTTCTCAGTTCAAGAGTACGAAGACGCCGCATGTTCTACTTCGTGTTTTGGAAATTGCTGTACTTGTTTGTCATATTCCAATGAAAGGTAGTCTGTCTCTACCCATCCATTCGGAGGAGGAACCATTTCACGTCACTTGGGATAAGGACTCATCCCTAACTCAGAGGAGACGGTCCACCTGCTAAGAAATAAAGGTTTTTATTTTCTCAGCAATCGGTTTCTCCTAAAAAATAAAGCAATTACATTAAAGTATTGGAAACACGACTCATCTCGCCTCTAGTATGGCAGAATGTCCAACCCCCTTTTCCCCCATCTACTTGTACCGGTAATGAAACACACTTAAGTGAGCCACATGTTCAGAGTCCCACCAACTTTGATTCGTTCAGTTTCCAAACTCCCCTCGGTGCCATCTTAAGACCATTCGTTCATCTTTTATTCAGCAGTTTTCACTTCCTGTGAAACGAAGATGACTGCAGTGTCAAGATGCACCTGGGAAAACTGAGCACTGAGAACATTTACATAAAGTCAGTAATTCCAATTTCAGTTACAAAGACACCGAGGCAACATTAACTGCCTGCTGCAATCGAAACGCCCATCCTTCACTGTTTGAAAACGTAAAGGTGGACCGGTTTAATCAAAGAGTTTGAATTATTTACCAGCTGTAAAAGCTCTAAAGCCGTCGTAGCTTACACACTGCTCTACAGGACAGGGGATACAGCATTTTGAAGCAACACCATGCCATTGGACAAAGCTGGAAGGTGGCGTTGTCCTCTGATCAGTGTAAATATGAGGCGGATTTTTCCCTATGCATTTCTGCTAAATCTAAAATGTTCTTTGTTACGAGAAAACGGCTTGTGCTTTTATGATATTCAACATCGGTAAAGCATGCTGCGACGTGCATACCCTCGCCCTGGGTGAAAGTTGCCGCCAAAATACCGCCAACAAGTCCGGGAGCAATGGTGTCAAACTGATAGAAACGTAACGAAAAAAAACAAAAGGTGAAAAAGTCGCCCCGAGCCAAAACTAGGCCAAGTGGAAACGCAACCAAAAACGGGCTCCGCACGCCTCGGCACGCTTAAAGCGAGCTACCTGCTGCAGTGGAAACGCGCCATAAGACGCTTAATAGAGAGGCCTAAAAAGCTAACATTAAGTTATAAAGGAACGACAGCACGGTCACATGACTTCACGTCACCATCGCTAAGCTAAAGGTGGCTAATGTTGGGCTATAAAGGAACTACAGCACGGTCACATGACTTCACGTCACCACCGCTAAGCTAAAGGAGGCTAATGTTGGGCTATAAAGGAACTACAGCACGGTCACATGACTTCACGACACCACCGCTAAGCTAAAGGTGGCTAATGTTGGGCTATAAAGGAACTACAGCACGGTCACATGACTTCACGTCACCACCGCTAAGCTAAAGGAGGCTAATGTTGGGCTATAAAGGAACTACAGCACGGTCACATGACTTCACGTCACCACCGCTAAGCTAAAGGAGGCTAATGTTGGGCTATAAAGGAACTACAGCACGGTCACATGACTTCACGTCACCACCGCTGAGCTCATGTTCGGCTATAAAGGAACCATTGACTTCCGGACAAGGGAACAGGAAGTGGTTAAATGTTAAGTATTTTCTGGGTTGTCGGACTTTTTCCTGCACGATTCTGTACTGATACAGCATTTAATAACGTAGTCATTATATCCACATCTCATTGTTTTAAGCACCAATAGTCAACCCTATAAAATCTACATTGAATACATTTGTCTCCATATCTCCAAGCCTCAAGATTGCAGTTGTACTTGAAAGCGGCTGCACTCGTCATCTCAGCCGTGACCCTCGAGATGAACGCAGTGTCCTTTATACGTCCTTCTGATATCATCTTTAAAGTTCATCATCTTGTCAATCTGCTTTGCCATGCACGAAATTGGCTGATGGCTTGTTTTGCAGTTGCTATTATAACAATATTTTTCTGCAATCTTAAAACACTGAGCACGTGCGAGGGTAAATTGCCAACATAAGGTGTTTTCATGCATAACAACTCAGAATAACTCCCAGGCTAACGGCCACTGTGGAAACTCGAGCGACAAGAAGCAAACCGCGAAATCACCATTATAATGATATAAGATATTACTGGGTCTTACTTTGTAGCTATATATGGAACAAATATCCATCATCTAGAGCAGTGGTTCTCAAATGGGGGTACGCGGACCCCTAGGGGTACGTTGGAGTACTGCAGGGGGTACGTCACATTTATTTTATGTGAATGAAAACAAAAAGTAACAAAGTTTAAGCAGTGTGGGTTCATCTTTAGCTTAGCGGTGGTGACGTGAAGTCATGTGACCGAGCTGTAGTTCCTTTATAGCCCAACATTAGCCTCCTTTAGCTTAGCGGTGGTGACGTGAAGTCATGTGACCGTGCTGTAGTTCCTTTATAGGCCAACATTAGCCACCTTTAGCTTAGCGGTGGTGACGTGAAGTCATGTGACCGTGCTGTAGTTCCTTTATAGCCCAACATTAGCCTCCTTTAGCTTAGCGGTGGTGTCGTGAAGTCATGTGACCGTAATGTAGTTCCTTTATAGCCCAACATTAGCCACCTTTAGCTTAGCGGTGGTGTCGTGAAGTCATGTGACCGTAATGTAGTTCCTTTATAGCCCAACATTAGCCTCCTTTAGCTTAGCGGTGGTGACGTGAAGTCATGTGACCGTGCTGTAGTTCCTTTATAGCCCAACATTAGCCACCTTTAGCTTAGCGGTGGTGACGTGAAGTCATGTGACCGTGCTGTAGTTCCTTTATAGCCCAACATTAGCCTCCTTTAGCTTAGCGGTGGTGTCGTGAAGTCATGTGACCGTAATGTAGTTCCTTTATAGCCCAACATTAGCCACCTTTAGCTTAGCGGTGGTGTCGTGAAGTCATGTGACCGTAATGTAGTTCCTTTATAGCCCAACATTAGCCTCCTTTAGCTTAGCGGTGGTGTCGTGAAGTCATGTGACCGTAATGTAGTTCCTTCATAGCCCAACATTAGCCACCTTTAGCTTAGCGGTGGTGTCGTGAAGTCATGTGACCGTGCTGTAGTTCCTTTATAGCCCAACATTAGCTTTGTACTTCATAAATCATAAACTGTGGAGATTATCCTGCTGAACAAAACGTGTAAATATCATAAATGTTTGTTTGACACAGAGATTATTTTCTGACACGATGGAGAAATCCCATTGGCTTTTTGTCGAGGGTCCGTCTGCGATGCTAACATCTACAAAAATAGCATCACTGCACCACTTAATATATCAGTCTACTCTTATTCCTTTCATCCGTCTGGAAGAAATAAGGCCGCCTGACTTTTGCACGTTTTTACACGCTGGCTGGCAACATATGTTGAATCCGAGTCGTACGAGCTGCAGACAGAGATGGAGAATCTGACGACTGAACTACATCCGACCTTCTGTTCCTCCGGGCGCTTGTTTGATATGTTCTCCGCGGGGCGGGTGAGTATTTATGTGTGTATAAATCACTTAAGTGACTGTGTGTGTCTCCTTAGCGGCGGTATTTATGATTAATGAGGTTGTTTTCTTTCCCCCCCATATGTCAACGCCACATGCAAGTGGGTTCTTTATCATCCATACTAAATGATTTATAGCTACAAGAATAACCGGTGGTGGATTTCAGTACGGTGGAAAGCGGGCCTTTTAGTTTGACAATAACAATAAAGTAAGACAGTTTTTATGAGTTTGAAAGTTAGCTTTTTAGTTTAAAAAATAAATGCTTTATTATATTCATAGTTTGGCTTTTTTTGTTATTCTATTTCATATTATTTAGACTCCAAAGTTGCACGGATAATAACTAGGTTTATTTTTCTATCTATTAAGATGCAAATAATGAAATGTATTTACTGCAACTGTGTACATTTATCACGATACAATTGAACAAAACCCCGTTGAAGAATATTGAAAGATTGGAACGGATGCTTGATTAAGTTGCTTTGAAGTTAATTCACTATGTCTTGATGTATTATTTGAGCATTCTCTACGTCAGGGGTGTCAAACTCAAGGCCCGGGGGCCAAATCCGGCCCGCGACTTCATTTGATGTGGCCCGCAAGAGCTTTCAAAGAATATAATACTACAGTTACACGAAGAGAGAATTAGTTGCCCTGGACTTCTGCTTTCAGACGTAGTTAATTATGAAGTTATTACCCTATCCGATAATAATCCAATGCAGAGGCAATAATGTAATATAATACATTATTTTGTATATTTTATATATTTATACATGTATATTTATATGGTTACAACCGGCCCTTTGAGTGCAACCATAATGCTAATGTGGCCCGCGATGAATTTGAGTTTGACACCCCTGCTCTACGTTATAGTATCTACAAAGTCATAATTTTAAGGTGTATTTGGGACCAAGTTCCGCAAAGCAGATTGTTAAAATGACTTGCATTGGTTCTTTACATTTGGAAAAATGTTAGTGACGTTTTTTAGATCCGATTATATCGATGTCTTCTTGTAAACCCACGCTGTGCAGATATGTGTTTAGAGCCACGTGTAACCGAGGCATTAGCCTACTTCCCTTTAATTAGTCGGAACAACCAAATGAACACGAGTGCAGCTCCTCGGCTGACTTAAACCAAACGACGGTGAGGGAGGCTGTGTCCTGAAAACAACCCGTTACCCTTTAGAGCAGCGGAGTCGAACTCAGGGAGATATCTATTAGCTACTGGGATTAGTTTCAACAAAACGTGACCTTTGAACGAACATCCATCTGTTTGCAATGTACACATTATTTAACCAATACATCACAGGGTCTATGCAGGAATCCTGAAGTCGGATGAAAGACCTGTTAAAGGTCCCATGTCGTGCTTTTCCGGTTGTCACCCGTCCCCTTGTTGTTATGAAGGTTTTTATGCATGTGAACGGTCTGCAGAGTCAAACCCTCAAAGAGCACCCTGTAGCGAGTAAAACTCTCACACAGAGAAGACCTCCCCAAAACGCCTCGTTGGAGATACGTCACTGTCCATTTGATTCTTCCGGGTAACTCATGGTGTCATGTGGTCCCCGGAACGAAATGGACCAATCCGTGGAGCCGTTACGTTCGCGGAGCCGTTACGTTAAGCCCCCGCTGATTGGTCCAAATTGACCAATCCACGGACTTCCTCACACACTCAGTGCAGCTTAGCTGATCTCTCCTCCCTGGCTGCAGGCTGACAACAGACAGTTGGGATCGCGGCGACATCCTCTCCGCAGACCCATTCTCACAGCGTGTATCAACCTGTTTCTTTCTCAATATCAAGCCACACTTATTGCTTTGACTTCGGCTGTGACTTTGTGTGTGCTCAGGGTGAGTTTGGCTGTGTTTCGCTGTCTATCGCTAAACAAGGAAATCACACCTCCACGGAGCTCAGCACGATTTACAACGTCCCGACCAATCAGAGCACACTGGGCTCACGGGGAGGGGGGGGGGTGAGCTGCAACGAGCCGTTTAGTGGAGAGAGTGAATACACACACTTTACAGAGATGCTGTGAGAGAAACCAATGAGAGTTTGGAACAGTGCACAGTATAAATCTATTCTAGTAGACTCAACAATGGAATTATGATCAGTGGAAATGGCCATGGGACCTTTAGGACCTTTTATAAGACCCTTTCCATACATTTTAAGACCTCATCTCCACTTGGAGTTCTAACCGGTTACCTTGGCGACACACTTCACCTCACATTGACAATATACAGTATTAATTGTCCTTCCTCCTTATCTTCCAACCATTTGGACGCAGACTTGCATTTCCCCGTAACGATGTTGCTTAGCAACCGGCGTAAAAGGAGCTTCGCGCGCCATCGAGCAGTGAGCGCGCGACGTCCTGTTCGGATGACGTCAGACCCAACGGGATGCCATCAATAAACTACACAGAATCACACGACACACCTACGCCATGACTACATCCAGGCAGACGGTAGAACACGACCTCTCTGGACCCTTTAGATACTTATTGAAAACAAGCTACACAATGTAAGACCTTGGGAAATGCCCTTTTTAATAGCCTTAATTTTCGCTAACTTGATTGATCAACTTGTAATACTTTTTGAGACCCCGCGGACCCCCTGTATCATAATCCAATTACTTGCGTCTATTACGGACCCAGAATCATCCCTTTCGTAACAGAGGGGTTTGAGGCTTCTATATATTTTGATATATCCGAGATCTATAATATATGCCTAAAAATAGTATAATAGGAGACCTTTAAAGTGTGCGGACGAGCTCCTTGAGTTCGATCTTACCTTTTCCATCTCCACGCTCTTCCTCTTGCGCGACGACCGGGTGATTTTGACGGTGACGGAGTTTTCCTCTCCTTGGCGCCTCAGAGCCATGCGGTTCGGCTGCAGAGGGCTGAAGGAAATCTCCATCTCCGGCCGAGGGAAACGACTCATCCTGCCGTTCTCCGTGGAAATCTCGGAGGCGTCCAAAACTGACGGGTAGCCACTGGAGCTCTGAGGGGAAATGGTGAATGTAAAGCAAGGCACGTTTCTTTACATAGCACCTGCAGGTTTCTGGTCGTTTGTTCCAGATATTTGGAGCATAATAACTGAACTTCTCCAGTTCTGACTCTATTTGTAGCCGTCATTATTGTGCTGCAAGTGTTAAAGTCAATCTGTTATCCTATCACAATAGTGGCTGAAATGTAATATGATGAAAATATATCCCACTAGTAAAGATAATGTCTGGATTAATGAAGTGTATAACTATTAAAAAATGTCCTTACCTGGCTGCTGACGGACAGTCTGTTGTCCCGCCTTCCTCCTGACTTCCTCTTGATGCCTTCACTCTGGGGTTTCCCAACCAAAGTTGCAGGGCTCTCACTTTCAGTGGTTTTGATCTGTTAGAGGCAGAATAGGAGTAGTTTAAAATGATGTTGATGCATTTAAAGCTTTATTCAAATGCGTTTTCTTTCTACAGTTATAGATAGATGGATAGATGGATAGAGGGATAGAGGGATAGAGAGATAGATAGGTAGATAGGTAGATAGGTAGAGAGATGGATAGATAGATAGGGTAGGGAGATAGGTAGGTAGATGGATAGAGATATAGAGGGATAGAGAGATAGATAGATAGAGGTATATATATATAGATAGATGGATAGAGGGATAGAGAGATAGATAGATAGAGGGATAGAGAGAGATAGATAGGTAGGTAGGTAGGTAGATGGATAGAGAGATAGATAGATAGGTAGGTAGGTAGGTAGGTAGGTAGGTAGGTAGGTAGATAGGTAGGTAGGTAGATAGATAGATAGATAGATAGGTAGGTAGGTAGGTAGGTAGGTAGATAGGTAGATGGATAGATGGATAGATGGATAGATGGATAGGTAGGTAGGTAGGTAGGTAGGTAGGTAGGTAGGTAGGTAGGTAGGTAGGTAGGTACCATAGATAGGTAGGTGGATAGAGAGATAGATAGATAGATAGATGGATAGATGGATAGATGGATAGATGGATAGATGGATAGATATGCAGGTAGGTAGGTAGGTAGGTAGGTAGGTAGGTAGGTAGGTAGGTACCATAGATAGGTAGGTGGATAGAGAGATAGATAGATAGATAGATGGATAGATGGATAGATGGATAGATGGATAGATGGATAGATGGATAGATATGCAGGTAGGTAGATAGGTAGGTAGGTAGGTAGGTAGGTAGGTAGGTAGGTAGAACTCACCTGTGTTTCCTCCTGTTTGATGTGTGCAGCATCGAGCTCTTCCTTCAGTCTCAGGATCTCAGAGTCTCGTTCAGAAAGAGCCGCTTGAAGCTCTGCCATGACACCTTCACCCTCAGCAGACTGAAACAGGAAGTTAGCGGACGTTAGGTTTTCTGTTGCTAACCCATCCTCTCGTAAAAAACCTGTAGTATTTTGGATCCTGAAGTATTTTGACTCTTTATTTTAAATGATACGGAATATGTTATATTGTTTTTTTATATTGTTTATATTTGATAAAATATTTTTCATTTTATTTGTAATAATTCTATTTTTCAATTGTTCTAGCTATTTTAAGTATCGTCTTTTAATGTCTGAACACACTTCTGCGACGAAACAATTTCCCAAATTTGGATCGATAAACCAACCAACCAACCAAGCAAGCAACCTACCAAGCAATCTAGCAAGCAACCTACCAAGCAACCTAGCAAGCAACCTACCAAGCAACCTACCTACCAACCAACCAAGCAATAGATAATGATGTATTTATTTTATAGATGACTGAAATGTGGAAACTCAGAAACTAGACAGAAGTTAAACCAGTACAAACCACAGACTGCATGTGTCATGGAGAATACAGTCGCTGCTTTATTTATGTCTGTAGGCCGTTGTTGTGAGTGTGGACGGTCGGAGCATATACAACGTTAGCTTAGCCGATCTCCATTCAGAAAACATGCATTTTAAAAGGTGTTCGCCTGCCGTCTGTCTGCAGACTCAAAGCGTTAATTCATGGTTGTTACTAACCGGTATCAGTGTGTTGTTACTTCGGCATCATTTAGAAACGTGTGTTATAATTAAATCACGGAAACATATGTTCATCTTGTTGTAGTTGTAGCCCCCTTGCCAGCGATTCTCTCTCTAGTTTAGCATGCTCAGCCCGACTCAGCCGGGTTGTTCCTGGCCCGAGAACCACGATTTAGTCGGGCCATAAAAAAGGTGAAAAAGTCGCCCCGGGCCAAAACTAGGCCGAGTGGAAACGCAACCAAAAACGGGCCCCGCACGGCTCGGCACGCTTAAAGCGAGCTACCGGCTGCCGTGGAAACGCATATCAACATGTTATCATTAACTTACATTTGTATATTTGCCTCAACACAACAAACCATCAGGTGTGATATGTTGGTACAGAACAGTATACCTGTTTTTATGGGCAAAATAATGTTGAATTGGTGCACTCGAGAGATACAAGTGCACCACCTCGTACTTATTGGTGTGCCTGCATGACATCTGAAGGCATTTCCGAGCACCACATGCACACGCACGAGGAGCAGAGGATGAAAAAGAGCGGATATGTCACTATCGAGTGTCCTTCATATCCTCCGTGGATTCCCAGATAAAGACGCAAGGCATAAAATGAGCGCCTATTATCCGTCCAATTTCTAAACCAATGCGGCTCTAACCAGACATGAGCGGAGCGTCCATTTGATTTGTGGAATCCTTACAGCCTGCCCTTCACACCGGCTGTGCTGCAGCTGCGTGACAGATATTGTGTCGTTCTGACAAAGCTCAGCGGGGAAATGTTATGCATCGGAAACCGAGGTGCGAACGGAGCTGAGTCACACAGAGCGGGAAGGAAAGAACAAGACCTGACGAGTGGAAGATAGTATTGACCCAAACGCCAGGAACGCTGCTCACAAGTTTAAGAACATCTGCCGCCATGTTCACTCGTAGAAAAGGGTGTTCTATAATGTCTCTGCTTCTGTTGAATTGTGTTTTCCGTTAGCTTCTATTTCTCAAGACGTTGACCAAAATAATCTGTAGAAGTCTCTCCGGTCAGATTGTCTTGTGTAAATAATTCGCCTTAAGCACCTTTTAGATATTTGACTACGGGTGGGCGATATGACGATATATATCGCCGTGACGATAGTAGGTCTCCACGATATGCTTTTTCAGAGATATCGTCTTATCGGCGCAGGGGGCTATGACAGCGGGCGGAGAGCCTCTTCCCCTCCCGCTCCCCCAGCCTCACCTACTGATTTTAATTTCACCATATATCAAGCCCGATCGATTTCACAATGTCAGCGCACCTCTGCTTTCCTTCAGTCCGAGTCGTTTGACACGCTCCCAAAGTCCCCGCCCCCTTTCTTTGCAGCGAGGGAAAATACACCGTTGGCAGTCTGCACGCACAGCGATAATGGACGGAGAGTCAGATTCTGATGTAGAAGAATTCCCAAAAAGAACTCTACGTCTGTGGTACGGAAATATTTTGGATATACAGACACGGAGCAAACAAATGTCATTTGCAAAAATGTGCAAAAAAGGAAATGTCAAAGCGGCAGATGGCAACACGTCGGGCTTACGAGGTCGGTGACTCCTTTTTGTTTTAGTTGCTGTAACCTCGTAGGTGCTTGTACTGTTGAACTTGTAAAATAACCATAATAACCGACATGAAAAAATATCGTGATATATATCGTCTATCGTGATACTGCTTGAAAATATCGTGATAACATATTTTTCAATATCGCCCACCCCTATATTTGACCATGTGTTGTTTTCCCCTGCCGAACGTCAAGGTGGGTTCTTGCAAGATATCTTATTTAAAAAAAGTTGAAATAACGCCGAATGAAACCCTCGTTGCTTCAAACTCTCGACGTTCACGGCAGGTGATTTTGCTTTGACGGATGATGGGACTGAATGTCTCCGGATCGTTAATTGGACCGTGTGCAGAGGGTGAAGCACACTACTGGGATGTCTCAAACTACTTTTTCTTGAAGGTGAAACAATCCAATAAGAGCCATGACAGGAGGAATGATATCTGGACGTACGAGCATGTGTCCTGCCTCTCCATCTCTCAACTCTCCTGGTCGCTTCGGTGGAAAAAGCAGACCCTTCTCACATCTTCAGTGCGTGTCATGCTGGATCAAATCTGCACACCTATGTAAATATATTCAACATGTTCATACAAACGCTCAACTTCTTACTCTGATATCCTGTTTCTATAGTTACCGTTATGGCAGAATCCTTATTACAGCGTGTTTCTGGCTTATTTGTGAAGGGAACAGAGGTCAGAGAGGCTCCATTGGCCGTTTTCACACTTTGCCGCACTTAGTTCCCAGCACTCGGTGCCCCCATGGAACTACAGAGCCGATCGCGTTCACACCGGAATAAGTTCCCTGAGGGAAGATTACGCAAATGAAGCAGGCAGGCCGGAAGCCCCCGGAGCTGGGGACTGGCTTCAGAGTAAATCGCCAGAACGCCGACACCTCCTCATCTCCACCGCTCCCATAAGTTAGTCTCTCTGCGTTGGTGCGCGGGGCTAATGCTAATAATGCTAATGCCAGCAAATAAAATGGCGGCTTCACAACACTTCTCAGAGTTTTACGGGGGCGTGGTTTGCAATCCGCCCCGCCAATAGAAATTGGTACTTTGTTCTCCCCAGGATAGAACCACCTCTCTAGCAGCCACTGAAAAGGGGGTACAAGTTCTCTGAACCAAGTTCTCTTTTTGGTGTGAACGCAAAATCCCAGGAACTAACGGAACTAAACGTACTGTGAAACGGAAAAGTACTTTGGTGTGAAAGCGCTTATCGTCTCTTCCGCAATTATCAGCAGATGTTAAGTGAATCGGCAAAGGTCAGAGGAACTCCGAGAGAGGTCTTCCTCAGATATAATCCAGTTAAAGCCTAAAGTCAGCGGTTCATATCCAGCATGCATTAGCTAAGCAACGATAAGGGTGTTGGTTAACGTAAGGAACATTGTATGCGGTCGTGTGCAAACATATATATATATATAGTTTGTTAATTGGATAATTCCTATCCTGCAAGACTCCTCCACCCACTCCACGCAGAGCTAGTGAAGATGAGGAGTACGTTCAGCCACAGACTCATCCCTCCACCACAGCGCACCAAGCGCCTCGGACAGTCCTGTGTGCCTGTAGCGGCACAACAAGGGGTTAAATATGAAAATAAATCAAATTAAATCACTGGTCGTAAATATACACCGTTTCCACAACCCATGTTAACTTGTCACTTTAACTTATTCCGCACTTTATAACTTAGATGATGACCAAATATGTAAATATGCTGACAGTTATTCATCTCCTATTTTCATAGTCTTTTATTATTATCATCATTATTTCCTTGATGTTATGTTATTTGTTATTTATTTTAGATGTTATTGATCTGTGTGAATCTGTGCCGTCCTGTTTTTTACCCTGTTGCTGCTTTGTACGACTGAGTTTCCCCTCGGGGATGAACAAAGGTTCATCTCATCTTATCCTAAAGACGTCATGAGATGATAATGATAATAATGCATTTTATTGATGGGCGCCTTTCAAAGCTCTCAGGGACACCTTACAGAGCATCATTAAAAACAAGCAACAAAGAAGAGCACACAGTAATACAAGACTTACAAAATACTTACAAAAAATACAGAGACTTAACAACAGTCAGTTTAGCGGAGATTAAGAAATGGAATACGCCGGTTTAAAAAGGTGTGTGTTCAGGCTGGATTTGAAGGCTGCGAGTGAGTCTGGAACATGTCCACGTTTAGGGACAATGTTCGTGTGTCATTTAGAAAACCTATCTCTGTGTCTTGTATTCGTGGGGCATGATTTGCTGCAGGAGGTGATGTACTCCAAGATTATTGTTGTTGCGCAACTGAACCTATATCTGCCCTCTGTGTCTGAACTGAATAATAATGCATCTCAACCATGTCTGTGTTGTGTTGACCTCTCTCTGTGTTAACATTACTTTATCGTCGTTGGTGAATCCTGTTCTCACACTGCCACAAACTCCTGGATTTCCCCGAGGGCGTGAATGAGGTTTCATCTCATCGTATGTTCTTTGTGTTGCACTGACCTCTGCTGGCGCGTGTGTGCTACTGCTCTGCAGCTGCTGGATGAGCGTCTCCTTCTCCACTTGGCTGCAGAGCAGCTTCTTCAACTGGACCTCCAGAGCAGAGACCAAAGTGTCTCTCTCCGTCCTCCATTCCTCCATCAGCCGCTCCTTCTCCGCCAGCTGGGAGGACAACGACTCCTGGGAACACGCAGACATGACGATGCAGGAAAACGTGAGAGTGTGTGAGTGTGTGACTGTGTGACTGTGTGTGTGTGAGACTGTGTGTGTGTGTGTGTGTGTGAGACTGTGTGTGTGTGAGACTGTGTGTGTGTGTGTGTGAGACTGTGTGTGTGTGTGTGTGAGACTGTGTGTGTGTGTGAGAGACTATGTGTGTGTGACTGTGTGTGACTGTGTGTGAGAGTGTGTGTGTGTGTGTGTGCGCTGCGCGCGTGTGTGTGCGTGTGTGCGTGCGTGCGTTCGTGCGTGCGTGCGTGTGCGAGGGAGAAAGACATACAAAGAAATGTCGAATATTATCGTCTTGTGACCATGTTTTATCCTCCGTACGGTGGCCTTTTAGGACATTTCACCTCACATTGGGGTTACCTAAAAAACGCTAGATAATAAACAAATAATTTACTTAATTACACATCCGAAAAGGCGTGGGAAGAAGTTTACACTTATTTAATCCCACCCCGTCTTCCAAAAACTAAATTATTAACATACATATATATATGTTATGTTGCCGTGTACTGTTGCTTTAAGACAGTGTCTCTCTGGGGGACACTCGGTTGCTGTGACTGTGTAATCACATCGAAAAGTCCACACCCCGAATATAAGGCGACGCCTCTTTCTCAGACTTTTGTCCAGGAAAGAAACCCGTCTTATATCCGGGTCAATACGGTAACCGTCTAAACGAGATGTTTTGAAGCGGCAGGTTGACTTCATCTCAGCTGTGCTTCAAGGTGATGGCGTGTTTTGATATGATTGTGTATTTATTCAAACGAGGACAAAGCATACAAATACATTAATCTCAGAGAAGAGATTAATTATGCTAATTTTGAGGCAGGCACTCAACAATCACTAAAAACATTGCATCACCTCTATCGGTTATAAAACATGATGCAGTATCCTCCTACCAGCTGGCTCTGCTGTCGGGCGTGCCGCTCTCGGTCTTCAGCGAACTTCCTCATCTCCTGGTTCCTCTTGTCCTCCGCCTCTTTAGCCTGGCCAATCAGGAGCAGCTTCTCATCGAGCCACTTCCTGCGCTCGCTCTGATGTTTCTCCGCACACAGCTGGTAGAAGACAGAGAGGAGCATCTGTTCAACACAGGGGGGTCAACCTCAAGGATTCGGCCCTCGACCTCATCGCATGTGGCCCTCAAGAGCTCGGAAAGAATATGATAGGTTCATTACACGGTGACATGCCGCTTTAGAGAACCATGTTGCCCATAAACTACATGTCCCACAATGCATCTCATTTTGTGACAAACGCACTGAAGAGACTTGCAATCATTTGTCCGTAGACGCAGTTAATTATGAAGTTGTTACCCTATCCGATAATAACCCAATGCAGAGGCACTAATGTAATATAATACTCTATTTTATATGTATGTATATGTATATAGTCTGATGCTGCGTTCACACCGGACGCGATGCGATTTTTGGGGGCGCAAATTCGCTCCGACGGCGAGCATGAACCGGTTGATGCGAATTCCGCGGCGCGATTGAAGGGGGCCGCTACAAACGCTCAAGTTCAATTTTTTCAACTCGAGCGCCAAATTCGCGTCAATCTCGCGGTAGCCAATCAGCGGGGAGGATCTCAGCCTGCCGTCACTGACGTTGAACCAGAAAACCATATCATTAGCCGTTATCTGTTAGCGCTCAGAGCTCCTCATATCTGTTCAGAAACTAGACAGAAGTGAAACCAGTCCGAACCACAGACTGCCTGTGTCATGGAGAAATACAGACGCTGGTTCATTGATGTCTGTAGGCCGTTGTTGTGAGTGTGGACGGCCGGAGCATATACTGCGTTAGCTTAGCCGATCTCCGTTCAGAAAACACGCATTTTAAAAGGGGTTTCGTCTGCCGTCTGTCTGCAGACCGGTATCAGTATGTTGTTACTTCGGCATCATTTTGAAACGTGAATTACAATTAAATCACGGTCAAATATGTTCATTTGTGTAGTTGTTGTCGCGGTGAAACTCGAGCGTTTAGAGCAGGGGGGTCAAACTCAATTTCCCAAAACTAAATCCCAAATTAAATGCGTATATATAAAGAAATAGTCTTCCTAGTTGTTATTAAAGAACTTCAGCACATAGAGTATAAGTGTGTGTGTTGAAATTAGATATTTAAGTTTAACGAAAAAATGTTTACGAGGAACAGTGATTTAGAAATAGTGTCGAACCAAATTTGTGGACATTTGACAAAGTTGAGAGACAGGTTGTTATCAAACTGTTAAAATGCGTGCTTCGTTACCTTGAAGCGTTCCTGCGACTGGGCCACTTCCTGTTTGGCCCGTTTGAGGTCATCCGATTGGCCGGTTGTTGGATCGTTTGTATCGTTTCCACGGCGATCCTGCTGCAACAACATCCCTCTCAACTTCTCCACCTCTGACACCAGAGAAGAAGACGCGGAACATGTGGTTTTAATCAGGACCAGGATTTAGTCAAACTAAAATGTAGAAAGACAGCTGGAGAACTATTTAACACATCACAAAGGTCGCGGGGAGCAGGTGAGTTTTAAGGAGGACTAGAAGGTGTGCGGGGAGGCAGCACGTTTGTGCGATAAGACAATCAATGCTCTGTCTTTGCTCCTTACCGCTGGAGAGCTCCTGGACGACGTTGAGTTTCTCCTCCAGGACGGTTTCCATCTGCTGCTGCGTCTCCTCCTGCTCCGTCAGAGCCAGGCGCATATCCTGCATCACACGCTGCGTGGCTTCAAGCTCTAGACACACACACACACACACACACACACACACACACACACACACACACACACACACACACACACACACACACACACACACACACACACACACACACACACACACACACACACACACACACACACACACACGTTTGCAAATTAGTTATCTAATATATCATATTCTATTTTATTTGTATTTACTTACACATCTTAAAAACATTCTGTTTCACTATTTTATGTGTTCCATGTCATATATCTATATATACACATACATATATACATATATATACACACATATATGTATATGTATATGTATATATACAGTTCCTTGGAGGAGCCTGTGGCTGCAGCTGCTGAGCACATGGCGATCGAGCGCACACTGTTTACCTGTGCAGGACGTCTGGGGGAGCGAGGCGGCCTTGGAGTCAGAGGATTGTTCCTAAAGGAGTCAAGGAAGGAGGTCAATAATAATTATGCATTATATTTACATAGCGCTTTTCTAGAGACTCAAAAGAAATGTTCCAGAGCATAAAAACATAATCAAAACAACGCACTTAAGATATATAACACACAACATTAATTACAGATTAAAAGCAGTTCTGAAGATCACTACGCCAGTGAGGAGATCACTACGCCAGTGAGGAGATCACTACGCCAGTAAGGAGATCACTACGCCAGTGAGGAGATCACTACGCCAGTGAGGAGATCACTACGCCAGTGAGGAGATCACTACGTCAGTGAGGAGATCACTACGCCAGTGAGGAGATCACTACGCCAGTGAGGAGATCACTACGTCAGTGAGGAGATCACTACGCCAGTGAGGAGATCACTAAGCCTGTAAGGAGACCACTACGTCACTTCTGACCCCCTGTTGGTGTGTTCATTGGAAGGAGGGATGTGTGTTACCAATCGGAGCGCCTGGATGGTTCTGTCTCTGCCGGCGACGTCGGACTGAAGCTGCCTCTTGGATTTCTCCGTGTCCGTCAGCTTCTGCTTCGAAAGCTTCTCCTCTTCTCTCATGGCCGAGATCTTGGGGAAGAAACGAGAGATGACGCAACATCACACACACACGTCATGTTGGGCTCGGGTCCACGAAGCCGCGCCAGCGTCTCGTCAAAAAGGCTTCCTTTATAAATTGCCTGCTTTCGACAACAATTAAAAGATGCGGGCGTAATAAGGCCGCAGAACCACAAGGAGAATAATTCTCCCGTAATAATAATAATAATAATAATAAATATGGTTTATTCTTATGTTACAAGACATCATTAAATGTATTCGAAAGTTGCCCCCTTTCACACTTTGTAAATATAATGACTAATAAAGAGCCAACATACGGCTAATATACATACTAGTTAACAACTAGTTGATGGTTAATGTGTGTATCTTATATAAAGTGTTGAATTAGGGAGGAAAGGACATAAAATAAATGTCCTGTACAAAACAAAAAGCAAAGTATGAAGACTTCAACATCTCTTCAAAAGGAAATTGTGTAAACTCAGATCCCCCATCTCCACTTTAACTCGTGTGTGACGGAGAGGTGCAGTGAGGACGCGTTTCTGTACTTCCACCCCGAAGGAAGCGGCTGGTTCCCTCGGCAACAAAAGCAACAGGACTTCTCCAGAGGGTTTAGGAAAACAGCTGGAAAAAAGGTCTGTGGGAAACGAACCTGATCAGCCGGATAATCCCCACATGTCTACCCTACTTTGATCATGTTCTAATCATAAGTCTAGGGTCGTCAAACCCAACGGGATGCCATCAATAAGCTCCACAGAATCACACGACACGCCTACGCCATGACTACATTCAGGCAGACTGTGGAACACAACCTCTCTGGACCATTCAGATACTTACTGAACACAAGATACAAAACGCCGTTTAATAGGCTTCATTTTCGCTAAATTGATTTATCAACTTTTAACCACAGACCTTAGCTCAGATATTTCCCCAAAACTAGTTAAAGCAACATTGCCTCTGAGACGAGGGAACCGGACGTAATTCCCGCCCCTCTCTACGGAGCGAAGGACAGAGAATAGACGTGGTGTACCTCCTTCTGGACCTGCTGGATCTGCTTTTTGTAGTCGGCCAGTTTCTCTTTGAGGTCCGACGAGTCGTCCTCTTTCCTCTGAAGGTCGACGCTCAGACTCTTCACTTTGTCCGAGTCCTGCTTGGTGCTTTCTTTTAGTCTGGGAGGGAGACAGGCGAGATAACGATGAGCTGCAAACCATTCCTCAGAAACAGACGGGAGAGAGCACCGCGACCTCCCGAACAACAAACGCTCTTTAAGACGGCGGGTAAATAAATCAGACGCTCCCTCGACACAGAGGGACTTCGACGGCAGCGTAATAGGAAGGAAATGTATTTTACGATGACAGAACGATATAGTTTGATACAGGAGGTACTATAGAGAGTCTAACCCTTTATCTCCAGAGCAGGATAATAAACTTCAAGGTAACAACACACTGAAGAATGCTCTCTAATAGCTCATTTGATTAAGTCCAATATACTGATATTACATTCGGCGCGTTCACACCGCAGTACTTTTCCCACAAAGGTTCATCAGAACTCTTTAGTTCTGGAACTAAGATCGCGTTCACACCGGAAAAAGTCCCTGAGGGAGGATTAGGCAAATGAAGCGGCTGACGTCACTTCTTCTTCTTCTGCTTTGGGTTTACTGGCAGGCCGCAAACCCACTTCACGGCGTATACAGGTTAATAAATAGACTGCCGCCCGGAGTCCCCGGCCGGAAGTCCCCGGAGTTGGGGAAGGCTTCAGTAGCAGCTGCTGGGAGTCCCAGCAGCTGCTACTGAAGCCTTCCGAGTAAATCTCCAGAACGCCGACACCTCCTCGTCTCCACCGCTCCCATGTTTTATGTTGTGTTGCCATAAGTGAGTCTCTCTGCGTTTCTGCACTGGGCTATGCTAATGCTAATAATGCTAATGCTAATGCTAATGCGAGGATAATAAAATGGCGGCTTCACAAAACTTTTTGGGAGTTTTACGGGGCGTGGTTTGCAATCCGCCAGCCAATCAGACACAGGAACCTTTTCCTCCCAGAAAGTCCCTGCTCTCTCGCGGGCGACGGAAAAGGTTCTGATTAACTCATTTGAGTTCCGGCTCTTTTTGGTGTGAACGCGACATTTCGGAACTACATCGGAACTAAAGTGGGAAAAGTACTGCGGTGTGAACGCGCCTATTGTAGGTTGTTGTTAGCATCCTAAAGGGCTAGCCATCCCACAACACTTGCTAATGGGGGACTAGAAGTACACCATATTTTTATCAAACGTGTTTTCAATTGAATTCGAGTTCATGTTCAACATAGATCCTTCTTCGAGCATTGTGACTAACTGGGAGAATGTCCTCCTCCACGGCTTTGCACGGAGCAATGTCAGTGGAAGACATTGTCGCTCTCCTGCCCGTCTGCTCGCAGAGAGCGGCTGTTCCCCCTCTTTTTGGCAGGTACGTATTGTTCCCAGCCTTCGTCCCCTCGTGGAGAATATTCATGTCGTGCTATATTCCAGGGACGGTGATGCGCCTTTCGCATGGCGCAACAGGCAGGGGGTGCTATTGAGCAGGTGTGTCTGTGCTTCAAGTGCCGGGCGGACCCAGTGGGGCGCAGACTACATCTTGCTTCGCCCTTAACCCAATAGCCTTAGAGGGCGAAGCCATATACGAAACAGAACTGGGGTTACCTACTGTAACCCGGCTTCTATGAGTAATGGCCCTCTAAGCGCCGGGCCCCACTCGCTCCACGAACAGCTGAAGAAAAGTTATATTGTATGGGAGCAGATTGCCGGGCCTCCTTCCTATTTATACCGGAAGGAAGCCCGCGGGTGGGGGTGGACTACAAGTGTTTCAGTGCTGCGCGGGGTGCAGGGGGATTACCCAATAGCGATAGCCTTAGAGGGCTACGCCAACAGCAGCAGTGGAAGTTACAGTCGGTAACTTCGGTCGCTTTATGTATATTTTTGCAGATTTGATCACATTGTCAGAAGAGCCATTATAAATCCATAAAAGAACCAAACTTCATGATTTTAGTTTTGCGACAAAGTCGTATGTGCTCCAATCCCCCGATCACAGACAAATAGGAGTTGAAGAAATGATTGAAAAGTCATGAAATACAGGTTCTTTCTATGCAAACTTTTGACCGCAACGGTACATCACCTGAGCCGTTTGAAAGGTCCCGCGACACGTCTCTGAAGTGTCCGATCACATCCGCTCTCAGAAAAGTTTTTACATAAATGGATCGGGACAAAAAAGAGGGGTCGGTCTTGTTCAGAAACTCCCAAAGCTAGCACAGGGGTCTGTGAAAGACGTGAAAAAGTGGATTTTGCCTAATAGGTGACCTTCAAAAGTTCCAACATAACATTTTGCCGTACTTCTAGCTTCGCAGAACTCAACTAAAATGCGTTTCTTGTTTATTTTCTAGTCTTTTAAATGATCAATGCCTTGTCTGTTCATGCCGCTGCAACGCAAACGTTTCCCAAATTGGGATCAATAAAGTACTTTTTATCTTCATCTTATAATAAGGGGTTACCTGTTGATTTCCTCGCCTCTCTTCTCCAGCGCCTCGTCTTTCTGAGCGATGGCTTCATACGCGACGGCCATCATTTCCCTGCGTCTCTCCGCCTCTCTCCGTCTGTTCTCCTGCAGCGTTTGGATCTCCTCCTCCTCCCGACGCTCCTTCAGGGAGGCCACCTCTGCCTCTCTCTCTGCGGACTCTTCGGTCACCGCCGCTAGCTTCTCCTGCAGCTGTCGCTCCAGCAGCTGAGATGCAGTCCTGCTTTCCTCCACGTCTGAAACCTCTGCCTTCAGGGACGTGATCTCAGTGTGCAGATCAGAGTTCAGCCTCTTCAGATCTTCTTCAGCAGCGGCGGAGGCGACGGAGCGGTTTGATTCTGTTAGCTTAGCTTCTTCTAGCTGTACTTTAAGCGACTCCGTGCTTTGCGCCTGCTCACTGAGCTTTAACGTGAGGTCGTTTACAGTCTCGCCGAAGGTCGTTTCCTGCACGCTCAGTTTGCGTTTGAACTCATCCAGATGCTTTTGGGATTCCACTTCCTGTTCTCGCAGCTTCTCAGTGAACTCCTTTGATGTCAGGATGTGTTCTCTCGGCTGCTTCACGTCTTCAGCGTCGTGTGCGTCCTCCGGTGGCTGCTGCAACATCTCCTCCAGCTCCTGAAGCTGCTTCTTGAGATCTTCAATCTGTTGTTTTAAAGCTGCTTCTTGTTGATTTTGCTGCTGCTGTTGTTGTTGTTGTTGTTCTCTTGCTTGTCCGAGATCTTCCTCCAGCTCCAGCATTTCTCTCTCATTGTTCTCCTTTTCCTCGGCCAGGTTCTTCCTGAGCTCGGACGCTTCTTCTCTCAGTTGATCATCAGACGTGGCGGAAGTCTGCACTTCCTGTTTCAGGCTTTGCACTTCCTGTTTCAGGCTTTGCACTTCCTGTGTCAGGGTGAGAACCAGGGCGGTTTCCTGCTGCTGCAAATCCTTGCGGTTTTGCTCCAGTTTTTCAGTTGTTCTCGCCGTCACATTGGTCACCTGTGGTCATTTAGAAAGATAGCACTCTCTTTAGTCATGTATCAAAGAGACTATTTCATTAAAACACACAAACGAGGGCTGTGCGATTATGGCAAAAATCATTATCACGATTATTTTGGTCAATAATCACAATTATTAAAAACGATTTACTTTGAAAACATCTATTTATTAAAAAAAGGAATGTGAACAGTTTCTTTTTGATTACCCTGAACTGTAAGTATAATTCAACTGAAAAACCAATTGAAAAAATAATCGTTTTATTTCGTTGTTTTGGTAATCGTTAAAATCGTAAATCGAGATTTAATGAATTGCACAGCCCTAACACAAACACCTTTCTACTATTTGTCTTACGACGATCGAATACTCAAATGTCAGCGGTTATCCAGCTCCATATGAGACGATGACTCCCACCCTCTAGTTGTCCCGAAGAGTAGAACGAAGCGGTTTAAAAACAGTTTTACCCCAGCGGCTAGAGATGAGACACCTACGTCACTTCCGGGCGAAAATTACAGCCCCGCCCACTTTTGGGGGGAAACGACGCTTTCACTTGAACGGCGATAATACACATTCTGAAGTTGTTGCCAATCCGATCAGAAATGTTTGAAAACCGTGGATTTTCTGATCTTCAAAGCGCCCGGTTACGACGGCCAGTCAGGCAAACGGAAATCGGCGATCGGGCTCGATATGTGGGTTAAATTAAAATCATTGCGCATTTCCACTACGGCACGGAGCTCGCTTTAAGGGGCCCGGCCCGTTTTTGGATGCGTTTCCACTTAGCGTAGTTCCGGCTAGCGGGTACTATTTCACAGTTTTTCTGGCCCCAGAAAATCGAGGTTCTTTCCCGGCCAACAACCGGGCTGAGCATGCTAAACTAGAGAGAGAATCGCTGGCAAGGGCGCAACTGTTAGGGAATATGTCTCCTTTACTCCTTGATATTTATCCTCGTGCCCGTTGACATTTATGACCAACCCTGACGTCTGTTATCTCCCTTAAGGAATGGGCGGCCCCAGCCATATGGTGTTGTTCCCAGTTTATGACCGGTCAACTCTCGGTCACAAATGGTTTATGGTTGTGAGAACGCTGGCTTCGAGGCCATTACGGGTCAGACGCAAGCAATTCAGGGTGCCCAGCTGTTTAGTCCATCTCCCCGTATATGTTGTTTACTCTCTCTGAACTAGTTAAAAGGGCTATCGAGAGAGAGGGGCTTGAGAATCGATGTGGCAACTCTCCGGTGCAGTCAGAACGTCCGGCTGCTGTGACTTGTGATGTGAATCCTCCGGCCGATACTCGTAATAAACCGTCAGTGTTTGACATCAAAGCTCCAACTCTCCCTGATTCTCCATTGCTACAGAAGTTTCTCTTACAGCAACAACTACACAAATGAACATATTTGACCGCGATTAAATTGTAATACACGTTTCAAAAATGATGCCGAAGTAACAACACACTGATACCGGTTACTAAAAACCATGAGTTAATGCTTTGAGTCTGCAGACAGACGGCAGAGAAACACGCTTTTAAAATGCGTGTTTTCTGAATGGAGATCAGCTAAGCTAACGCAGTGTATGCTCCGGCCGTCCACACTCACAGCAACGGCCTACAGACATAAATAAAGCAGCGACTGTATTCTCCATGACACAGACAGTCTGTGGTTTGTACTCGTTTAACTTCTGTCTAGTTTCTGAACAGATATGAGGAGCTGTGAGCTCTGAGTGCTAAGAGCTAACGGCTGATGTTGGTTTTCTGTGGTTCTCATTGACGATGACGTCACGGCTCCGCCTACACTGCGTTACTATAGTTACTGCCCCAGCTACTAAACTGCAATGGAAACGCAGCATAAAGTGAGCGAGGCCGTGTAGTGGAAATGCGCCATACGCGGGAAATTGAGCCGCCACAGGTTGACTTACAGGTGTAACTTGAAAGAGATCACACGTTGGAGCCCAGCTGCTATGGCTGGCTTTCGTAACTGTTTTACTTTGTTCATTAAACATCTTAAACTTTAACTTTAGTACAGACAAAGTACTAAGCCTAGTCTAAGCCTCTCTAGCCACATCATTTGGTATGAATTCGAGCCGCAAAAGGTTGAATTACAGATTAAAACTTCACACCGTTTGACCCACCTGCTGCTCGCTGGTTTCCAGTCTGGACGTCTTCTCTCTGACTTCCTGTTGGAGCGTTTCCCTTTCCTCCATTAGTCGTCTCACCTCCTTCCTCTCCTTCTCCAGGCGAATCTCAGCCTCCTGTCTAACTCGTCTTTCTCTACAGAGAGAAGCAACGACCTCCATCCTTTGTTTACTCTCTTCTGAGAGCTCTGCCACGGCCTTTTCCTTCGCCGTCCTCTCAGATTCGAGGAGTTTCTCGTTGACTCCTCTCTCCTTCTGTAAAGACGCCAGAGCCTCCTCTCTTCCTGTAGTTATGATCTCCAGAGCAGAGATGGCTTCCTCTCTTCCTCTCCTCTCCTCCTCACAGGCAGCCACCATATCCTTGGTGAGAGGAGAATTCAATCTTTAGTATATTAATGTTTTAACAGCTTTAAAGAGTCCTCTCCTGCTGATGTTCAGGTGTATATCAGTATGTAGTGTCTCTACTTTAAAGAGTCCTCTCCTGCTGATGTTCAGGTGTATATCAGTATGTAGTGTCTCTACTTTAAAGAGTCCTCTCCTGCTGATGTTCAGGTGTATATCAGTACGTAGTGTCTCTACTTTAAAGAGTCCTCTCCTGCTGGTGTTCAGGTGTATATCAGTATGTAGTGTCTCTACTTTAAAGAGTCCTCTCCTGCTGATGTTCAGGTGTATATCAGTATGTAGTGTCTCTACTTTAAAGAGTCCTCTCCTGCTGATGTTCAGGTGTATATCAGTATGTAGTGTCTCTACTTTAAAGAGTCCTCTCCTGCTGATGTTCAGGTGTATATCAGTATGTAGTGTCTCTACTTTAAAGAGTCCTCTCCTGCTGATGTTCAGGTGTATATCAGTATGTAGTGTCTCTACTTTAAAGAGTCCTCTCCTGCTGATGTTCAGGTGTATATCAGTACGTAGTGTCTCTACTTTAAAGAGTCCTCTCCTGTTGATGTTCAGGTGTATATCAGTATGTAGAGTCTCTACTTTAAAGAGTCCTCTCCTGCTGATGTTCAGGTGTATATCAGTATGTAGCGTCTCTACTTTAAAGAGTCCTCTACCATTGCTGCTGCGTCTTGCCCGGGTCCAGCGTCGGCCATCGTGTCGATGAGATTCTTGAATATCTTCATCCTAGTATCCGCTCTCTCCTCCAGGATCTCTTTGTCCCTCGACAGGCGCTCCCTGACACACACGCATTAATGTATTATTACCACACACACACACACACACACACACACAATTAATTAAAAAAGTCTCACTTGTAATCGTTTTCTATCTTGGAGAAGAGCTCGGAGAATTCTTTGTCGATCTCCTCTCTGACCCGCGTCTCCATCAGAAGGTTCTCCGCTCGTTCCTTCTGCAGCTGGACCTGCAGCTGCTTCACCTGAGGAGCGAGACACAAGCATAGTGTTCAGCAGGTAGAGCAAGACTTCATTTCACCAGGCCGGCAAGAGCTCTGAAAGAATTGAACACGTTTATTATACGGTGAATGCAGCTTTACAGAAGCACGCTGCCCGTAAACTACACGGCCAGTCAAAATCCAAGGATCCAACGTGTTTTTAAACGGAGCAGAAATAGAACTTGTCCCCCACTTCAAGTACCTTGGACTCGAACTTGACTTTTAAGAAACATATTAAGAAAGTATCAAATACCGTTAAATTCAACATGTTAAAGAAATCAGACCTTTCTTAACTAGACCCTCCAGAAAAACTCGATTCTGCGATCGCAGAAATTACCGCATAATCATCAAAAAGCCGCATATTTATCAAAAGGCCGCATAATCCCCGCATGTTTCCACACAAAGTTGAGAAAAAATAAGGTAACTCGTCTTGACGTGAAGTGATGATGATGCGCGACGTCATCAGCTCGCGCATCGCAGAAGGTAAACAACAACGTAGAGTGAAGGTGTGGAGCTCACACGAGAAAGAAAACATCTAATCCATCTCATTTACCGACGAACATCTCTGCTAAAGACCGGGCAAAGCAGTTCCCCGATGTCTCGCACGAAAGTGGGGGGAAACTATTCTGCACCCCGTGCAACTGTGTGTTGGAGCATAAGAGAACATCGACCGTGACGACCCGCTTTGATTCACTCAAACATTCGAACATACTTTCTGCTGCTGCTACAAGAAAGCCGAACAACTCACGTTCACCGAGGCATCGACCTCCAAAACCCTTTTAGAGGGCGACAAGACACGAGGTGAGACGCCTACAAGACTGAAGCTGCTCAGATAATGAACGAGTAAATGAAAACAGAATGAGGCGGAGAAGTGTGTGTGTGTGTGTGAGAGAGAGAGAGAGAGAGAGAGAGAGAGAGAGAGAGAGAGAGAGAGAGAGAGAGAGAGAGAGAGAGAGAGAGAGAGAGAGTGTGTGTGTGTGAGTGATTCAAATAGCCCAATTGCTTTTACACTAAATAAACATTGAGTGTGTGTAATTGAATAGTAACGGGGTGTAACGTTAGTGGCAGGTTGTGTGTGAGAGAGAATAAATAAATAAGACAGCCCAATATTTATTTGTTCCGCATATTTCGCAACTTCCCGCAATTTCACCGCATAAAATCACATAACACCCCGCACGTTTGATCGCATAATCAAGGATTTTAGCCCGCGTTTTTCTGGAGGGTCTAATTAACTGTCAATGCTGCAGAGTCCCCCGTGTGACTCTGTCCACATTGAACACTGTTCGACAAACTGGTCGTTCGCTTGAGCCTCAAACCTGAAACCCAGAGAGCAGCTGCTCAAGAGAGCTGTCCAGCAACCGGCAGGAAACTGACCTGCTGCGGGATTCCCTCTTCGTCGCACGTCTGATCCATCGCGCTCTCCATCAGGCTCTGATCTTCCTCGTCCTCGTCATCCTCATCCTCCTGGACACAAGAAGGACATCATTAAATCTACTTATTTATATACATAGTTATCACCGCAATAAACCGTATTAAAGGTCGTCTTAATGAACATTATTGAATGTCACACTCTGTTCTTGAACACATCATATTTACGTGGATATTATAAACTCCTTGCACTATTTTTTATTTGTATCTTTTTTCTAAAAAATAAGGAAAGTCAGAGGCTTGCTGCGTGACCCCTCGTCCCACTTTACCTGGACATCCTCTAGGCTGCTGTCCCAGCCAATCAGGGAGCTCCTCCGGTTGCCGGGCCGATCCCTGTCAGCGGTGTTGATGATGATGGACACCTCGCACGCCGACCTCTTGGGAGCGATGGGAGGCAAACGAGACGACAGGACGACCACCTGGAGACACGCAAGAGAAACAAGTCCATCATAATTCCACTGTGTCGTCTACGTTTATTGAACACGGACAGGACATATAAATACTTTAATCTGAAAAAGAGAACGCGTTATTTATTCTAGGTTATATTTAACTTTGTCTTGTGTTTAAGGGTTATAGTCCGTTTGAGTTTTGCCCGTACGGGTTCATCGTTGGCGAGCGTGTGGCGGTCCCGTCTGTCGTTGATTGCAGTAACTCGGGGCAACGGGGTCTGGTGCCCTGCAGACACCCGGCTCCGTTGAGTATGGCCAACTGGTTGACCTGACTGTGTGTACAAATGAACACCCGTTGCCACCCGTTGACATGGTGCGTGTCCTCTCCGTCGTGGCCTTTTGAGCCGGGTCGTGACAAACCAGAACGGCATTTCCACAATAGAAAAAACAGACTGACGAAAAGACTGCCTTTGGCGAGTTTAAAAAGGCCGAGTTCAGAGAGAGAGAGAAGATGTGTGTGTACCTTCTGGGCCACAGCAGAGAACTTGAGGACGTTGAGGGTCTCGTCGTACATGGAGGCGCATTGGTTGATGTTGACGATCATGCAGGCTTTCCCCCTCCCACAGAAGAAGCTCTGCAGGTAGTGCGTCAGTTTGCTCTCTCTGAAGGGCACGTGCTGCGGCGGCCTGAAGGAGGAAGAGATCCGTGAGCATCACTTGCGTTGTGGCACATCGCTGCGCTAAACTATCTCCTGGAGAAGTTACGGAAAGCAGGAAGCGTTGAAGGCGAATGTTGAGAGTTAATTTTTAAAGTACCGTACTTTTCGGACTATAAAGCTGCATATACGCCGCAGCAGCTAAACTGTCCGTCTGTCTTGCTCTCGTTCCGTCTCTCGGTTCCACTTCTACTTTGGCGTGCTACCTGTCTCACTCTTTTCCGGCCTCCAGCTTTTCCTGCTGGAGCCCGCCGCTTAAAGGTGGCGGGCGCGGACCGGTCCTAGAGCCCGTAGTGTTAAAGGTGGTTAATTGTACCTGTAGAATCTATAGATGTAGGAGGTCCCCTAGTGGCCGTTAGCTGCACACAAAAAAAATGGGGGAAAAAGTCGCGGCTTATAGTCCGGAAAGTACGGTATATTTTTCCCACAACATTTTGACTTTTTAATACTCAGAATGTGTTTTCTCCTCATTCTGAAAGTTTTCACCTGATTTTTTTCCCTTGAGATTTTTACTTGTTTCAAAGAATTTAGACTTTTCTTCTCAGAAATCTTGTTCTCAACATTTTGATAATTGTTTTCAAGATTCTTTGTATCATATTTTTTTCTCCTGGGACTGACTATCCGAATGACATTTTGACTTTTTTTCTCGAATGTTTGACTTTTATTTCAGAAATTTGACCTTTTGACTTTTCCCTCAACATTTGTTGTGAAAAATCGTTGCGCTAAACTATCTCCTGTAGAAGTTACGTAAAGCAGGAAGCGTTGAAGAATTTATTTTTCCTAATTTTGACTTTTTTTCTCAGATTTCCTTTCTCAACATCTTGAGAAAAATTATAATTTTTGAAAACAAGATTTTTGACTTTTTTTCTCAAAATGTGTTTTCTCCTAATTTAAATAGTTTTGATCAGATTCTTTCCCCTTCGGATTTTGACTTTTTTCACTGAATTTTTTTCTGTCAAAAAGGTGGGGTCGGTGAGTTTGAGAAACCGGCTCGAGATCGCTAGAATCTGAAAATACACAACCGGAGAAAATCTGCCACTTCCTCACAGAGCCCCTCCCCCAACACACACGAACGCGCACATGACCAATGAGGGCGCGAGATCAGTCTGTGCCCCGATGGAAGGCTGACAGGCAGGTAGGCCGCCCAGTCTGGTTGGTTGTACTTTTTACAGTATTACGGTTTCTACAGATGACATTTTTTTATGGATTTTTTGTCAAAGCGCTTCAGATATGCATTGCTATCGGGATGTTAAGAGCATTCAATGGAATATAACAAAAAGTGTATCTCGAGCCGTTTCTGAAACGTACCTTCCCCACCTTTAACATCCCGATAGCAATGAATATCTGAAGTGCTTTGACAACAACCATTAAAATATTTCATCAGTGGAAGCCGTGGGGCTGTAGAAAGCTCGACCAATCATCTGAGCCGGCTAAAGTAACTGGACGGCCTACCTGCCTGTCAGCCTTCCATCGGGGCACAGACTGATCTCGTGCCCTCATTGGTCGTGTGTGCGTTTCTGTGTGTTGGAGGAGGGACTCTGTGAGGAAGGGGCAGATTTTTTCCGTCTGTGTATTTTCAGATTCTAGCGCACTCGAGCTGCTTTCTCCAAAATTACCGACCCCACCTTCGAGGTATACTTTTTTCTCTCTGAATTTCTACTTTTTTTCCCCTCAACATTTTGACTGTTTTCAATCATATTTTTTTTATCACAATTTAAAACCAGTCCCAGACAGGATAACGTCTCACTTGGCCTGCTGGTTGTGTCTCAGTGCGTTGAGACATTTCCCCAGGATCAGCAGAGACATATTAATATTCCCGGCTTCTTTCAGGCGCTCTCCTTTATTCTGAGTCTTTGCACACCGCTCCGATCCAGCCAGGTCACACAGACACAACCTGATGACGGAAAACAAGAGATATTAAAGATAATTGTGCACAACGATGCCAGTCAGAAGCATGCTAACACGTCTAACATCTAAATATTAAAGTGTCACTCACTCGCTGACTGTGTGGACCCGCGGAGTCCCAATGTCTTCAATCCTCAGTATCCGAATGGAGAAAATACTGTGACTGCAGACGGACAGAAACAAAATTAAACACATTTAAATTGTATGATATGCAATTAGGAGAAAACACCGGAAGAATTAAAAACAAACATGGAAACTTAAGACTCTGTGCTGAGGGAATGTATAGAGAAAGGATACTGAGGGGTTACTAACTGTGTGTTGACAGGAACACAAAGACGTCACATAAACAGATTCACAGATAATTAAGTTTTTTTATTATTTATTTATTTGACCTTTTTGGTCTGAACCGTGTTCCTCACCTCCTGCTGGACAGGAAGTTGAGTCGGGTCTCGCTGAAACTCTGGTTCTTTTTGCCGAGCTTCAACACTTTATAAGCTTCTTCTGCCGTATTCACCTGAACCCAGCGCAGATCTGAAAACAAATAAATAAGGACTCTTTAAAGTAGAGACACTACATACTGATATACACCTGAACATCAGCAGGAGAGGACTCTTTAAAGTAGAGACACTACATACTGATATACACCTGAACATCAGCAGGAGAGGACTCTTTAAAGTAGAGACACTACATACTGATATACACCTGAACATCAGCAGGAGAGGACTCTTTAAAGTAGAGACACTACATACTGATATACACCTGAACATCAGCAGGAGAGGACTCTTTAAAGTAGAGACACTACACACTGATATACACCTGAACATCAGCAGGAGAGGACTCTTTAAAGTGGAGACACTACATACTGATATACACCTGAACATCAGCAGGAGAGGACTCTTTAAAGTAGAGACACTATATACTGATATACACCTGAAAATCAGCAGGAGAGGACTCTTTAAAGTAGAGACACTACATACTGATATACACCTGAACATCAGCAGGAGAGGACTCTTTAAAGTAGAGACACTACATCCTGATATACACCTGAACATCAGCAGGAGAGGACTCTTTAAAGTAGAGACACTACATCCTGATATACACCTGAACATCAGCAGGAGAGGACTCTTTAAAGTTGAGACACTACATACTGATATACACCTGAACATCAGCAGGAGAGGACTCTTTAAAGTAGAGACACTACATACTGATATACACCTGCACATCAGCAGGAGAGGACTCTTTAAAGTAGAGACACTACATGCTGATATACACCTGAACATCAGCAGGAGAGGACTCTTTAAAGTAGAGTCACTACATACTGATATACACCTGGACATCAGCAGGAGAGGACTCTTCAAAGTGTCTCACCTTTGACGAAGGAGTTGCCCTTGATGTCCTGTGAAAGGCGCAGGTTGATCCTCTTCATGGCTCCGCTGGGTGCCGCCTCCAGGAGGTCGTGAATGTTCTCATTGTAGATTTCACAGAAAGAAACCCAAACAGAGAACTTTGTGTTGGTGTCCACCTCCAGATTGATCCTTTGCTCTGAAGTGTCCATCATGGAGGTGCCTGAAACGGAGAGGAACGTAAAAATCATCGTCAAGAAACTCGCTCTACGGGAGCTGCAGTTCCAGAACTCGTTTCGTGCTTGGCTTTAATGTGTAACAAAAAGCAAAGAGATGAACAAACATGATTAGATTCAGAGAAATCTTGCCTTCAAAGAGAGACTTGTTGGTGGAGTTCTGCAGGCTGGCGTTGCTCCTCTCGTTCTGGAAGACAAATTAAAGATTCAAATGTTAAAATCACAGTTAAGCAGCGTTTTATCAGAAAGCGTCAGAAATTTTAAATTATTCAATTATGAAATCGCAAAGCCTGCAAAGTTTTTTTTTGTTCTTCTTGTGTGTCAGTCATCCGCACCAATCAGAAGCGCTGAGCTCCACATGTACCAGCCATTGTTAACCAATCAGAAGTGCTGTGCTCCACATGTACCAGCCATTGTTAACCAATCAGAAGCGCTGAGCTCCACATGTACCAGCCATTGTTAACCAATCAGAAGCGCTGAGCTCCACATGTACCAGCCATTGTTAACCAATCAGAAGCGCTGAGCTCCACATGTACCAGCCATTGTTAACCAATCAGAAGCGCTGAGCTCCACATGTACCAGCCATTGTTAACCAATCAGAAGCGCTGAGCTCCACATGTACCAGCCATTGTTAACCAATCAGAAGCGCTGAGCTCCACATGTACCAGCCATTGTTAACCAATCAGAAGTGGCCCCTGATAGAAGGTGACAGATTGATCCAATCACCCGCCAAATGGCTTCAGACGGAGCTCTCCTAGATGGTTTGGTGAAGCAAGTAACGCTCCATCACGTGTTTCTGTTACAGGGTGAATCTTAAAGGGCTCATGTCGTGCTTTTCCGGTTATCACCCGTCCCCTTGCGTTCTGAAGGTTTGTCTGCATGTGAACGGTCTGCAGAGTCAAAAACCCTCGAAGTGCACCCTGTAGCGAGTAAACCTCTAACACCTGCCCAAAACGCCTCGTTGGAGATTTCTCATTGACTTCCTGGGTACTGTGGCGTGGGAACACCCAGAGGCCACACCTCCTGCCAGCCTTTCACGAAACAAAGCTTCCCAAACCTTTCAGCGATTCATGCCGGATATGTTCAGCGTAGGGCACTGAAGAACGATGCTGTTCCTACTTTGTTTGGACCAGCGGGAGACTCGGGTACACGACCTGTAACGGCCCGTCCACACGACAGCGTCGAAAACTCCAATCTGCCCGTTCACTTTCAATGGGGTGACGTCACGTTGCCTCGCTTTTTCGCCGAACTGAATTGTGGGTCGCAGAGCGGTCCCTCCGGCGTCAGAAGTTGAACAATGTTCAACTTCTGACGCCGGAGTAGCCAGCTCCAGCCAATCAAATCTCGTTTCTGAAAATCTGACAGCTGAAGCCGTAGCCAATCAAACCGCGTCTAAGCTGGGAGAGATATCCCGCCGTTCATTTCTATATTTCAAAAAAAGTCGGAGGAGAAACTAACTATCGCCGTAGCGACTCACCCGGTTGTGTATGACCAGACCCTCTTCACCTCCCGGGACACAAACCGGAGGAACCAGCATGGAGGGGAGGGTGGCAGAGACAGTGGGGGAAACTGGTAGGGTTTCGCCTGTTTGGGGAGTTTATATATATATATATATTGCTCCCATAAAATCCCCGGGGGTTTTTGCTTGGTATGTCGGGGGCGGGAGATTCATGTGATTGGTTGTTGGTCGTGTTGCTTGAATAAAATCCCCAAGCTCCAGACACGCCCAGCTCCAAGCTGTCTTTGAAGCTGTAGTGTGGACGCTCCGTTCGTATTCATTGTTTGTGTATTTATGATTGTTGCGTTCCCTACTGGGCCAGGGGAACCAAAGGGAAGTAACGGAATATAAAATGACGGGGCGAGAGAAAAAGGAGAGGAAACGGATCGAAGCCACAAATTGAGGTTTTATTGGACAAAAGGAAAAACGGGCTCACCAGCCAACTTGTAAAGTAAACTCGGGTACCAACGTATACAGGAACACAACTCCTAACAAATATACAGGCCTCGCACAGAGACATGCAGCCAGAGGAGAAGGAGAGAGGCCACTGCAGCCTCCTCGGGTCCTTTAAGGAGCACCTGGGGGAGAGGCTGCACCTGGAGACAATCAGGGAGGGAGACGCACACCAACTGCGGCACGTAACAATGATGTTTAAAACAAACCAGGTATCCACCACGACGGTTTAAATAAACGTTTTTCGGACTGCTAAGTCGGGATGGTGGAGAAATGCTCTCCGCAGATTCTCACAGCGCTATAAACCTGTTTCTTCCTCAACATCAAGCCACACCTATCGTTTTTACTTCGGCTGCGAGCAATCTGGTGCCACTAAATGTTCTTAAAGCTCGGTTGGATGCTACTCACTCGGAAGGGTGATGAATGGGATTCATCTGTATAAATAAAGGTTTGAAATGAAATGTGAGCGTTTGTGTGCTCAGGGTGAGATTCGTTTCGCTGACACGGAAGCCCCGTCTGCTCCTCACAGCACTCGGGAGCAGCTGCACGTCGCTTGACCAATCAGAGCACACTGGGGGGGGAGGGGCGAGCTCCAACAAGCCGTTTAGGACAGCGAGTGAATACAGAGATGCCAATGTCCCGCCACCCCGACAACAAAGCAGCTCAAGAGATGCTCAACTCCACCTCTGAGGACGTCTCCGGAGATGCATGGGTGGCAGCAGCTTGGAAGCAGGAGTGGGAGTCAGCCGGGCCCTCCCGAATCCACCGTTACGTCTGGGACCCAGGAGATGGCGCCATTGGAGGAGACGACCTACCGCGCCGGCAGTGGACCGCTCTGAACCGCCTACGAACTGGGGTCGGTCGCTTTAACATATCGATGAAGACGTGGGGCTTGGCGGACAGTGCGGCGACCCCGAGCAGACCGCTGTCCATATAATCACCATCTGCCCCTTATATAGACCGCCCTCGGAAGCCAGCCTCTTCGACCGAGGACCAGAGATGCGGGCATGGCTACACGACACCGAGTTGGACCTCTAACGTTACACGAAAGAAGAAGAAACCGATGTGAGTTGGGAACATTGCACGGTATAACTCTACCCTAGTAGACCTCAACAGTGGAATTATGATCAGTGGAAATGGCCGTGACGCGGGACCTTTAATCTGAAGCTCGACTTTAAAGCGACCCAACGGAACTTTCATGTAAGTTTAGTTCTTTAACTCGTAGCTCGGGCTGCGGGGCGGGAGCACGTTGATGCGACCTTCATAGCCGGAGATATGGCCGCATTTTACAATAAACTTGAAAAAATATCGCAAATCGAATCGCAATACCTGTCTGTAATATTAGATTATTTCCGCAAATCGTGCACCCGTGTTTTGGTCATATTATTATTTTACTTATCTTGTAATTCATGTTTTTGAGTTGGGTCACGTGGATAATGGCGACTCACCTGTGTGGAAGCGAGCGTGAAAGGTCGCTGTATCTTATGCGACTTTTTTGAACGCTGGATAAACTGGATCATATGTTTGTGCAAGTTATAATAAATTGATAATTTTCGTTAAATTAAGATTGTGTTCAACACATGTTTGAATCTCAGCGTTGATTTTTCTAAATTGCGTGTCAGACAAAAAGGCCTTTGTTTGTTCCTGAAGTCACAAAGTGCCTCACAAGAGTAATAACTTTAAGCAAATAAGACACACACTTCAAAAGCAATGAAAAAAAGCTCCTACGGGACTTGTTCTGAGTTCGTGTTGGTGGGAGTAAGGTCCACTTTGACGAGCTTTAAGAAATGCGCAAAGTGTACAAGACGACTTGCATGAGATGTGTGTCATGCAATAACTCTAAGGTCTTTGAAAGAGCAATACAATTCTCAAACTCAAATGTCTTGTTCTTGTGAAATCCTCTCACCTGGGAGTAGGGCTGTACCCGAATATTCGTTCGTTGGAGTACTATTCGGGTTTCAATTTCGTTATTCGGATATTCGTTTTTTCTCAAATTGAATTTATCGAAATCTCCAATATCAACGTAAGAGCCCTCTTCGGGGGGTGCCAACACTTAACCATAAACGCTATCGTTTAGTTTCTCCGTCTTTATATGTAGATAGAATACTTTTCTCCTTTAATCTCCGTCACGTTGTTTCCATAGCAACAACTTCCTGTCAACAGCGCGACCTCTCCTTTAAAATAAAAGCATGTCCATACAAAATAGGAAGCCAAACCAAACTACCAAAATTGATTTTTGACTTGAGCCGTCCCTTACAGACGCGGTCTTTTTACGTGAGTGAGGCGGATCATTTGTCTCGGCTCTCTTAAAGCGCCGGCTGTGTCGGCTCCCAAACGTCTCTTCGTGTTCCCACAGTTTACCACGGCGCGTCAGTTTCGCCGCTGCGAGGCTCCGGTGCTCGCAGCTCACGCGCGTGCTCCACCAAACTCGGTCTGAACTCTCTGCGAGTGGTGGAGGCTAGATGCAAGCGGGAGTTGGGTTTGACCTTCAGTCTTTTTTCTTTTGGTACCGGTGATATTCACGTTCGGTGATGCCTTTTCAAATGAGTGTGCACGTTTGATGTATTGCCAGCCGCGTAACCGATGTTAGTTGAACAATGCCGACAGACAGCTTTGGTTCGGTCCACCTGTCTTTGTCCGTCATCCTTGTTCGTAACTGCGAAACCAAAATGTTCCCAAACCGGAGACTTCAATGATGCTGGAGGATTTTCAGCTCAACTTTATCTGCGTTCGCCATTTCGACAGTTCCTCAAATTACTGACTACATTTGAACGCATCCCTCTGACCAGCTCGTCCAATTAAATAACTTGCTCGCTCTAACGCGTTGAACACAATGTGAGCAAATTACTCTGAATGCTGCGACGCAGCACCTGAGATTACTTCCAACAAGTTGTTCACGTTCTCAATTTTTTACGTGTAACGCTATATTCGTTCGGTACACTTCGGTACACACTAGGGCTGCACGATTTTGGGAAAAAATCTAATTACGATTTTTCTGACAAATATTGCGATTGTGATTCGAATTGCGATATTTATTTTTAAGCGACCCAACGGAAGTTTATTTTAAAATGCGGCCATAACTCCGGCTAGGAAGGTCGTATCAACGTGCTCCTGTCTCTAGCGCCCCGCAGCCCGAGCTACGAGTGAAAGAACTAAACTTACATGAAACTTCCGTTGGGTTGCTTTAAAGTCGAGCTTCAGTTTCAGATTCACCCTGTGATAGAAACACGTGATGGAGCGTCTCTAACCTGACTCGGATGGTTTCACCAAACTATCTAGGAAAGCTCCGTTGGAAGCCATTTGGAAAGGGCAGGCACTTTCAAAAGCACTTGGCAGGTGATTGGATCAATCTGTCTATCACCTTCTATCATGGGCCACTTCTGATTGGTTAGCAATGGCTGGTACATGTGGAGCACAGCACTTCTGATTGGTTAGCAATGGCTGGTACATGTGGAGCTCAGCACTTCTGATTGGTTAGCAATGGCTGGTACATGTGGAGCTCAGCACTTCTGATTGGTTAGCAATGGCTGGTACATGTGGAGCTCAGCACTTCTGATTGGTTAGCAATGGCTGGTACATGTGGAGCTCAGCACTTCTGATTGGTTAGCAATGGCTGGTACATGTGGAGCTCAGCACTTCTGATTGGTGTGGATGACTGACACACAAGAAGAAGACAAAAAAAAGGTAAAAAAAGTTTTGATTTGATAATTGCATCATCTCGAATCGCGATTTCGATTTACAATCGATTAATCGTTCAGCCCTAGTACACACGTGTACCTAACCGAAGGGCCCATACCGAAATACGTATACCGCTACACCCCTAGTCACAGACATGTTTTGTATAGGTACGGCACTACGATATATCATTCAAATATGATATGTGATATACAGTGTTGGGACTAACGCGTTACTGTAACGCCGTTATTTTTGGCAGTAACTAGTACTCTAACGCATTACTTTTTAAATTCAGGAACTCAGTTACCGTTACTACATGGTGCGTTACTCCATTACTGCGTTAGTTTTTTGTATATAGTCAACAGCCAGGTGAACAGAGATGAGAACTGTACTTAAGTACAGTACTTGAGTAAATGCACTTAGATACTTCCTGTGTCACATGCGGAGACGGGCTGTGGGCGTGTTTGTGTTGTTTACTAACAAGACTGTCATGGCGGCGGAGCTCAAGTCGAGTTTCTCCACCTGGAGATATTCTCACTATTTCACTTTTGTCGAGCACAAAGAAAAGAACGTTTTAGTTAAATGTAAGTTGTGTCCTGGCGGGTCAACGAGCCTCTCTGCTGCCCAGTCATTCACATCTCTCAAAACATCTGCAGAGACAACATGCTGGGACGAAGCTAGTAGCTAAGACCACAGAGACTCAGCCGACGCCACTCCACCTGCACCTCCACCTGCACCTCCACCTGCACCTCCACCTGCACCTCCACCTCCACCTGCACCTCCACCTGCACCTGCACCTCCACCTGCACCTCCACCTGCACCTGCACCTCCACCTCCACCTGCACCTGCACCTGAGCAGCAACAGCGGCTGGATTTTAACCGAGGGACTGCTAGCCAGGGAAAAGTCCATAAAGCCATTGCACGGTATGTTGTAGAACACATGCAAGCTATTGCTACAGTGGAGTCACCCGCTTTCAGGGAGCTAGTTAGCACGATAGCATGTCCGGGCGGCACACGGCATATGGGACGGAAAACTTTGTCCAACTACCTGGAGAAAGAATCTACACAAATGGAAAGCCAGCTAATATCGATGCTATCCAGATTGCATATATGCAAGCTGATCAACAGATTGTATTATTCTCCAATGCCATAACAGAACTGAAATGAAGGCTATAAGGGCATTAATATAATGGGAGCCTTTTTTTAAAGTAACTAAAACGTTACTTTTCACAGTAACGCATTACTTTCTGGTGTAAGTAATCAG